>OY992877.1:154754802-154882302 GCA_963921405.1 Cepaea hortensis | reverse complement strand
CATCCTTAGGTTAGTTAGTCACAAGATTGGTGTTGAAGTCGTCTGATTACATCCATCAAATGTCCCCTGTTCACATAATTCTCAGGTAGGTCAGTGATAAGATTAGTACTGAAGTCGTCTGATTACATCGATCAAATGTTCCCTGTTTACATCAATCTCAGGTAGGTCAGTGCTATTATTAGCACTTAAGCCATCTGATTACATCGATTAAATGTCCCCTGTTCACACCATCCTCATTTAGGTCAGTGCTAAGATTAGTGCTCAAGTCGTCTGATTACATCGATCAAATGTTCCCTGTTAACATCATCCTCAGGTAAGCCAGTGCTACGACTGATGCTCAAGTCGCATAGTTACGCTGCTTTAATATCTTCTGTTCGCAGCAATTCTCTTCAGCTCTGTCCGTGTTTTGGAACCGCAGCACTGATTTTGCAGTCCATTATATCCAACAGTAAGCCTCCATGCCTCATACTGTCACCAAGCCAAGATAGCCTACTGTCCTGTGTGTTTTTCAATAATGTCTATTGCCGCTCACGCCACGAACAATTTGTTCATTTTATCTCTTTTCTGTCAATGTCACTCGGTCCATCCTGTGATAAAACATCACATGTAGCAGAGATTCCAGAGCGTTTTCCCGTGCGTCTTGCACGTTCATGCCCAATGCGTCTTCAATCTACCGTGTCCATCGCAGTGTTCTCCCACCCCTGCCTCTTCTAGGAATCAAGCCTTCCATCACCCATCTCTGTTCTTTCCAAACCGCTGTGATGTTTAACATGGCCAATTTTCGAGACGTTAAGGTGTTTATTAGCCACTTGTCTTCCATGTTTAGATATTATAGAATGTCAGTTTTCTCCTTCTCTGTCCACCATATTCTAAAAATTAGTATCATTTTAGTTCAAAAGCCCCGATTTCTTCTTTAGTAACTGTGAAGTGGCCCATGCCTCACTTCTTCCAGATGTTGCCAGAGGAAAGATACATGTTCTCTAGTTTATATTTATTTGGTTGATGGTGTTGTGGAATATGCTCTTAATACTGTTTAACCTCTGCGACTGACATCTTCTGGTCAATTTCCTGTGTTCTTGATTATGGAACCAAAATATTCACAGTGTATAACATTTTCAATTGCTTTACTGTTCAGTGTGATCTTGGTCGACGCTGTAATAACATAGCGTTTCAAAATCTTTCTGGTTCTTGTCAGATTTTGAAACATGTTTCTGATCCGTAAAATTATTTTTTTTTAAATTTAACCAAAGTATAATTGGTACTAGAGGCGCAGTTTCCATTTTTGGACATGTCTGGTATTCATATTGGCATATATTTTAAATCAAAGTTTGTTCAACTTAGAATATTAGTGAGTGGAGATACCTGAGTTTTACTTCAATGAATCAATATTTTAAATGTTTTTTTTTTCTTCTCATGACCAGTTGTCTTCTGGTTTTTATATCTTCGCCTTTGGTCTTCTACAAGTTTCGCTCAATACCTGTGAATTAATGTCAGACCCTGGATTGTATTTCGACCAGACCGTATAGATTTGTTGTATCAACGCATTATTCCCTTTTCCAGGTGGTCACATTCCGACAGCACATGTCCGGCACTGGAGAATATAACATGAACAATGCAGAAGAAAGCGGAAATAAAATAACGTAGATAATTCATTTTCATTGAAAGAACAAAATAATGAGACAAGAGAGGTATGGGTATTTTACCTGTTATATTATCGAATTTTAACAACTTCAAGGTTACACAAGTATAGTCGATTACTTACAATACAAGAAACATAGAACTCAACCTCAAATTTACCAGTTAATCAATACAAAATATATCTGAAAATGTAATCTAGCACGCACACAAAAAGTCGAAGTTAGGGGGAATAAACCAACAATGTAGACAGGTGGAAAACAAGAACTGTTCTTGAATTTCTTCTTTCTTGTCTCCCAATAGAACATAGAACCACAATTAACTCACGCAAAACTGCCGTTATCTGTTGCTATGTCATGCAGCTCCCACCATGTCCTTCCCATATTATCCTCCCCCCCCGCCCCCCCCCCCCTTCTCTTCTCCCTGTGTTGTCAGGTCTGTTATTTCGTGACCCAGTGTGTTTCACGGCAAGGACTTTCTAGTTATATTATTATCAGGTTATTTAAATGTGTGTCTTATCTAGCACTGGTGTTTTTTTTTTCTTTATCTCTTTATTCGCAGGAATCTGCAGTTCTTTCCCCAAGTTTCACATTAGTGACCCTGTCATACCATTTTAGTCCTTATATTCTGGACAGGCACCAGATAACGCATGTTTGTAGTTTATTAGTAACTGTGTTAGTCATTCTCCGTGTTCATCATCCATACAACAGTGCTGATTGAACGTTAGAATTACATATTCTAAGTTTGGTGTTAGGTTCAATTTCTTTTGATTTCCACAAATTCCTTGCGTTTTGAAAGCGTCCCTTTTCTTGTAATTCTTATTTTAATATCACTATCCATTTAAGTTAATTAACACAAAATATATGTATTTTGTGTTTATATATATATATATATATATATATATATATATATATATATATATATATATATATATATACATATATATATATATATATATATATATATATATATATATATATATATATATATATATATATATATTACAGAGCATGCATTGGCAACAAAGAGCAGCCATAAAAATTGACAACCAGTTGACAACGTTTCAACACATTAAACACGGTGAGGACAGTGTTGTGTGAACTTTTCAACACATTGTTACAAGGTGTTAGCCAGGGTTATGAATTATAATCACCCGGTCTGTTCAATTTGAACAGTGAAATAATATTTACATCCATACAATACATGCCGGGAATATCGGTCTGCGGGCATAATGTAAACAAGCTGCGTTATGCACATGATATGGTTTTGGTCGTTGAAAATGAAATATACTTAAGAGAAATGATAGATATAGTTTCCACAGAAAGTGAAAATAAAGGACTTAGCCTGAATAACAGAAAAAGGCATTAGTAATTTTTACAAATGTCTTCCCAAATGAGACATCATAGTGATAGAACCAGTTTGAAAGAAGTCAAAGTATTTAAGTATTTGGGCACTTTATTGACAGCAGGAAAAATGTATTTAGGAAATTAAATGAAGAATAGCCTAAGCAAAAGCAGAATTTAACCAGATGAAGAATATTCTCTGCAATTTATCTTTGTAAGTCGAAGTGAGGACAAGAGTTCTGAAGAGCGTAACTAAGATAATCTTGATGTATGGACACGAATAATCAACAATTAGCAGTCAATAAAGGTATTGTATGGAAGCTGCGGTTTTGTGGTTTTATAGAAGAATAATGAGAACATCGTTGATGGATGGAACGAGCACTGAAGATATCTTGAAAGAAGTTAATTCACAAAGGGAACTGGCTACACCAATCAGAAGATATCTTGAAAGAAGTTAATTCACAAAGGGAACTGGCTACACCAATCAGAAGATATCTTGAAAGAAGTTAATTCACAAAGGGAACTGGCTACACCAATCAGAAGATATCTTGAAAGAAGTTAATTCACAAAGGGAACTGGCTACACCAATCAGAAGATATCTTGAAAGAAGTTAATTCACAAAGGGAACTGGCTACACCAATCAGAAGATATCTTGAAAGAAGTTAATTCACAAAGGGAACTGGCTACACCAATCAGAAGATATCTTGAAAGAAGTTAATTCACAAAGGGAACTGGCTACACCAATCAGAAGATATCTTGAAAGAAGTTAATTCACAAAGGGAACTAGCTACACCAATCAGAAGAAGACAGTCCACATTCTTTGGGCATGTCACGAGAAGGAGAAAGCTGGAGTATGTTACCACAAAGGAGAGGTTCGAGTGGAAGGGAGGCAAGGGAAGACCAAGAGAGAAAATGATGGACAGTGTGACATCAAGTCAAGGAAGAACATCAGTATTAGAAATGATTGGCAGTACAAGAGACATATGGCTGTGGACAGACATGAACACCAACGCCAAAAACTTTAGTTCAAAAACTGAGGGGTTGGAAAGGTAATAAACGAGCATAATAAACTGATAGTTCATGTGATTGATTGATTGATTTAGGAATCGACATCACAGCATTTGGGGCATTCCCATAAGTGCTTCGTCCCCATCCTCAGAATGCAGCGAAGAGTTCCAACCCCAATAGTACCAGTAGCAATCTGATTATATGTGAGTCTCGCCTTTCCTCTAAGCGTCGAGCATCGGCCAGATCCCCTCGTCACTCCACACTGTCGCATTCTTGCCAGACCATGGTGATCCATTTGCTCCTCCGAGGTGTACATGTGCTCCCACAAGGCCGCAACCACGTCTGCCTTATCATGCATCAATACTCCACCAAGTTTTGCAGAGCCAGCCAATCTGTCTGCCTGTTCATTCCCCAACACACCAGCATGCCCTGGAGAAAATATCCAGACGATGCTTGCCACCCGTGACTTCCGAAGCGAAGCAAGCCACTCGGCACTAAGCCTGCCTGTCCTCACCCTACTCAGCATACTTTCTGAGTCAGTTACAATCACGATATGTGTGTGTATAGTATTCTCCATCCAGCGGAAAGTTCACGCGAATAGCTGTTTAAAGGAACACTCGAGTTGACAAATCAAACTGACTAATAAATATAATTACAAATAATGTATCCAACTTGAAAACTCTTACACAGTAAAGATTTCGCTGGTAAATGTAAGAATCAATTTACTGTTGATTAAAGATAAGAACAAAATAAAACAAACACACACATTACCACGAAACCCATTTTGACAGCAATATGACATTGTGAAAACTAAATCAAATAATTGAAGCCGGATGTATTGAACGTCAGACATCTTTCTGTCGTCACCGACTTTTCTCTTCACAAAATCCCTACAAATGTATCCGATGACGCATGACCGACATAAAATCGCCCAAAGGAAGGATGAGTGGAGAAGGATGGACACATGACATGCACAATTATCCCGATGATACGAATTTTTGTGGGATTCTATCAGAAAATACAATTACAGCAATTTCACTTAGGGGCGCCCAACATTTTGAGAGTCGCAGGCTAGTTTGAAAATTGTCCTTATTTCGCGGACAATGCAATAAATATGTTTTATATACCGATATTAGCGGACGCATGAGTTTAATCGCGAGGAGGCTGCGCAGAATATGTCATGATTGCGTTCGTCGTCCGTTGAGTGAGGGAGAGATTGACCACCTGTGCAGTTCAGGTCATAAAATATGACAAACATAAATATACACTGCGGAGTTCATCGTGGCCGAATGGATAAGATCGATTGCTATTAAACATCCTGTGTGCTGATGCTGAGGTAGCTTGGGAACGTAAATTACATCATCATCATCATAATCATCATCATGTGCTATGCCAATAAGCGTGGGTCGTCATGTCTCGCCATCTCACTCGATCACCAGAGTCGTGGATCAGCACAGTGTTTTCGTCTCGACCATGCCACGTGGCCAAGCCATCGAAGTATCTACTTCTCTGCCTTTGTCTTATTCTCTTCACCTCGATCTTTCCAGTTCTCATCAAGTTCTCCAATTTATTTCTTCTCATAACGTTGCCAAAAAATTGTGACTGTCTACGTAAATTACAAGTAATCTGAAATCGGAGTGGGATATCCTGATGGCGACGGACACTGGTAATAGGAAAAGCTAATCCACTCGCAAAAATCAGTCCATTGCACTAGAAGTATTACACATTTATGGACTGCGCTTGAGTTTAAAGCGAGCGGGCGCAACAATAACAACAACCCACGCTTTCATCCATTCTTAATGTGCAGCATTTACATGCTAGTAACGTTGCTGTCATTGTCGTCACAAACATTACTCTGGCAGCTTTTCTACTCTCCAAGTAACAGCCATTCTTCACAAGCTTAGCCCGTTGAGGACATTCAACTTTCCATGGGCAAACAACGTCAGAAAATGCCACATGGCACACCTTTCATACATTCTCAATCAGAAAATCGTTTCCAACGTTTGGCCATTTTTGTAGTCATGATACAACAAGCTTTGAAATAATCCTGAGCATCCGTGCAAACTTTCTCCACAACTGATTGCTGAAATTTAATTTTTATTGAGCAGTTTCTGTTTGTTTGTGTCTGGTGACCGATTAATTTGCTAGTGTGGTTCATGCTATACTGCTTTTTCAAGTTGTGTTTCTGACGAGCAGCAATTGATTCTGATATAGTAAACAAAGGGGCTTTTATGCGACAAACTTTACTGTAAACATTTGTTTTCCATGCACCCATATTTGCAATTGTCTTTAATTGAAGCAAGGAGTCGTGTTATCGAAAAACTTTACTGTAAACATTTTCCCAATGCACCCGTATTTCGAATGACTTCAATTGAAGCAACGAGTCGTGTTACAATCAATTTTACTGTAATTTGTTTTCCATGCACCCGTATTTACGAATGGCTTCAATTGAAGTAAGGAGTCGTTTCATAAAAATAAAAATAAAAATGCTTACTTTAAAAATTGTTTTTACCATGCCTCTGTATTTATGATTGACTTCAGTTGAAGCAAGTAGTCATGTTATTAAAAAAAAAGAACTTTAATGTAAACATTTTTTCCCATGCACCCGTATTTACGAATGACTTCAACTGAAGAAAGAGCCGTGGTATCTAACAACTACTGTAATCACATTTGTTTCATGCACCCGCATTTACGAATAACTTCAGTTGCGGGAAGGAATCGCAGTATGGCGCAAGAATTCCAACCAGCATCGAGGCGAGGTTGTCTTTAAATGAGCCAATCTAAAATAGGTACTAGGATACGTTCTGAGAAGTAAATGCAGCCTGTGTGATATAGACTACACCAACCATCGAGTGCCCACGGTTATATAAAATATATGACGAGCACCATATGCCAAGTTTACTTCACGGTGTGTAAAAGAGCCCTTTGCTTTACTTTACTTACCACTGTCAAAGTGTTAGGTAGGACATAGATAGGACAGGAGACAGAAGAGTGGTAAGGACAGATAGGACGTAGATAAGGACCTCTATAAGGGAATAGATAGAGTAGAGACAGACTGCAAGGGATAACTTAGAACAGTTATAAGACAGGACTTAGATAAGGACACGGACATGTCATATCTAGGACACCAGCGGGACCAACCCCGAGGATAGAGGGGGGGGGACGCTAGTTCACGGGACAACACCCATAAACAGACTTAGCAGTAGTACATTCCATGGTTGACACGAACAAGACGACTGTACTACGTGCCGAGTGGAACAGCACGAGGTTTTGCTGACCGCACGGAATCTAGGACGACAAGGGCAGCGAGTAGACTGAAGTTAGCCAGACGAGACCCGACAGTCATCCAGACAGGACACTTGTGTTTTCCGAGAGCCAATGTGTAGTTTACGAGGGCGCATGTTATAGATCGCAAGAGTGAGATTGTATTTGATGATGTATGGGTTTTGTGAGGAAAGGCGACCACTGTATATTTAGGCAGGCAATTACCGCCTGAATCTGAATGTGTAAATATATATCAGGTTCGCCTGAAATAAAGTATATAAAGTCCATCCACGCATGAAGTTTCTTTGAGGTGTGGATGAAGTGGCGAGAGTGCCTGTATGCAATGTGAGATGTTGACAGGCATCCAAACATGGTGTGAGATGCTCGAATGAATTCACTGCTTACATGAATGTGTAAACGCGATTATGATGAATGTTTCAGATCAGAACGAAAGTTGGAGATCAGATTGTAAGTGTGAAATAGCTAGTCTTGTGTGAGTGTAAAGTACGCATAATTGAAAGAAAGAGAGACTACGAGAGGATGCAAATTGCTGAAACGCATTACATTGTGATAACTATGTTATGTAAAATGTTTGCACAAAAACGTTTCAGTTGATGCCCCAAGCCAGTGAAGACTACACGACACACACAATACGACAACCGACACGACGACAGACAAAATTAACAATATTTCGTATTCCAGGTTTCCTGTCTAAAGAAACTAGACTAGACAGACAAAATGTACATTGCATTATCAATATCTGCTTTGAGTATTAATTGTTCTTGCTCTACACACCAGAGTGCAGAGTGAGAGTGTTTCTAACACCCCGCGTTGTGTGACAGGAAAGAACCAGACAATAACTCCCGAGAACAGCATGAAAAGCTGAAATTTTCAAAGTATCAGATAAGTACCCCAGTTGTTTTGAATGTTGCCATTTAGATTAGCATCTTTTTGAGTTTTCTCAGTGCTATAAATTACAATTTGTACTATTATTGAACATTGTAAAATTTGCTTGTGTGTAAGATCGAGTGGAACGTGTGTAAAATAACCAATAACAATGTCGACATTAAAGGAATGTATAGAAGTTGGCAAAGACCTAGGGTATAGTGGCGACAAATTATAACAATGGGCAGAGAAGAAGTACAAAGAGACAAAAGATGCACAGAGAGAGAAGAACGGGTACGAGAACGGTTGCATCAAAAAGAGCTAGCGGAGTTGGGGGAAGATAACAAGTTAAACCAGCTAGAGTTGGCTGAAGCCACCAAATTGAAGGAGCTAGCAGATGCCACCAAACTGAAAGAGTTGTAGGAAGCGACCAAACTTAAACAAATAGAGATCGAGGCACAGACCCAGTTAAAAATGAAGGAACTGGAGGTAGAATCCCATGTGCACATTGCAGCTACTAAGTTAAAAAGTAGAGAGGAGGAAAATAAGTATAACAAATACAAAGGAATAGTTAAATCCTTCTGCCAAGGTGATTCAATTTCTGCTTGGACAAAAAAATGTAGAGTTTAAGTTAAAGTTCCAGGAAATACCAAGAGAACACTGGGCCATGATGTATATGAAGAACTTGTCAGATGAGCCCTTAAAGGTAATAGAGTCTATTCCCCAAGAACCAAGGAATGACTACGATTACATTCGCCATCGTATTATGCAGCATTTTCTTTTAGATGCCCCAGGGTACCAAGTTCAGGTCTCCAAATTGAAACCCAAAAACAATTAAACCTTTATCTACTACGTCTCTCACGTCCAAGACGTATACAATAAGTGGCTGAACGCTGCAAAGATTAATAAGAACTATGAAAAACTTAGGGACGTGATGATTATGGACAACATTATTTCAACCATCCCAAGTCCCTTTGCCAAATTCTTACAGCAAGCTGATGCAGAGTCTTTAGAGCAGATAGAGAAACGGGGGTCAGTTTATTTTTCATCTAACAGGGATAAATTTAAAGCTAACATCGAAGAGAGTGAGATAGTGGCAGCAGCCAGTAGTAAACCCCCAAAACCTTTCAAATTTAGGGGCAGACAGATACCAATTCCATCAGTGTCCATACTGCAAATTTTCGCACGATTAATTTGGGATGTGTGATTCTAACCCAAATTATCCATCTCATCTGGAGATGATGATAAAGAAACAGCAGAGTAAGAGAGAAACCTACAGACGTGCGGTTAAATGCTATTTTTGCCATTCTTACGGGCATTATTCCTCACGTTGCAGAGGACGTCAGAGATTGAAAGCTGTAAATGCTGTGCTTATTGACTTATCGAATGAAAGTGAGAGTGAGCAAGGAGAAATGTTAGAGAGTGTAGAGAATGTGGTAGCAGCGATTGATGTACTTAATTACGATAGATGTTCTACTTGTCATCAGTTTCATGAAGACGGAATACTAAAATGTGGGCACACTGTGCCGTTTTCAAGTGAAAACGCAAACGCAGCGCTTGCCTCAAGAGGCAAACTAGAATTCCACTATGGAATGGTGAATGATAAGCCTTGCCAACTCTTGATCGACAGCGGAAGTACCTTGATCGGTCTAAGAAAGGAACTGGCTAAGCCAGAAGACTACACAGGCGAGTTCGTGAATTGCCGAACTTTTTCGGGCAATATAGAGAAGTACCCATTAGCCACAGCTCGTATAAATACTCCTTTCTTATCCGGCACATTTACGTGCGCCATCTTGCATAACCCGTGTACTGATCTGGTAATCGGGTGTCTGCCAGAAGTAAAGAAATGTACCACTAAAGAAATAAAAGCCTGGAGAGAAACCTATTCCAATAAGGCTAACGCTATAACTAGGTCTGAAACAAACAGACAACAAGACGACCTACAGAAAGAAATGCTCCATCTCATTTCACCTAGTGGTACAGTGGACAACACCACCACAGAAGAGTTCATAAAGGCGCAACGCGCCGATCCAACAGTATCACCTTATTTTATATTTGAAGGTGCAAAAACCTTACAGCTGGCACCTGAACAAGAGGTGTTATTACTATTACCTGATAAGAGTGACCTATTATTAACATCATGGCAAGGGCCATTCAAAATAGAGAGAAAAGTATCTAATGTTGACTATGAAATATCACTGAACAACAAACTCAAGATATTCCATATCAACATGCTCAAACCATACTACTCTAGATAAGAACAGCAGACAGAAGACGAACACAATGCACACACAACAATCAACCAGACAGGAGACAAATACAATGCAACCACAGCAACCAACCAAACAGAAGTCGAACACGGTGCAACCACAGTAATCAACCAGAGGACGATGACATGGAACTACCAGTACCGACAGTCGACACTACAACAACGATTGACAGTATACATATGGGACCGAAAATGATAGACGAACTAAAACAACAGACAATAGCATTACTGACAGAATACAAACAAATTTTCTCAGACATTCCAGGTAGGACAGATAGGATACAACTCTCCATTGTTCTCTCTGACTATACTCCTATTAAATTTCGACCATACTCTATCCCTTTTAACTATATGGAGAATCTCGACAAAGAGATTCTGAGTCTTGAATCTTGTGGGATAATTCAGAAATCCCAATCAGAATACTCCTTTCCCATCGTCTTAGTGAAAAAGAAGGATTCTTACTATCAGACTCTGCGTCGACTACAGAAAGCTTAATTCAGTAACGAAAACAGACGCAGAACCTATCCCTTCCTGTGACGATCTGATCTTAAACATGTCAGCTTCTACCATCTTTTCAAAACTTGACCTAACTAAAGGCTACTGGCCAATTCCTATACATAAAGATTCCATCCATCTTACTGCCTTTGCAACACCTTTAGGTCTGTACGAGTGGCGTTTTCTTCCTTTTAGCCTTTGTAATGCGCCTGCTACTTTTGTCCGCCTTACCAGAGAGCTCTTGCATGGAGTAACAAACACACAAACTTATATAGATGACATTTGTGTACATACAACAGACTGGACTACACATATACAAACCTTAAGACGGGTCTTCGGAAGAATTAAGTTGTTTGGACTTACAGTCAAACAAATCAAAGTGGAGTTGGCACTGGAGGAGATAGATTTCTTAGGCCGTACTATATCAAAAGACCACTTGAAAAGTGATGACAAAATTGTAACGAAAATTTTGAACCTCACTATGCCAACAACCAAGAAGCAAGTGAGAAGTTTACTTGGTTTAGTGAATTACTACAACAAATTTATTCCTAATTTGGCTCAAATTACCAGTGTATTTTCTGATTTATTGAAATTGAATGTAAAAATAAATGTACAAGATGCTATTTTAAATGATGCAATGTCAAAACTGAAAAACCATTTCAGCAATATCCCTATTTTGAAGTTACCTAACTTAAAATTATAATATACTCTTAGGACTGATGCGAGCACTACTACGATCTCGGGCGTGCTCCTCCAAGAGTATGAGGGAATCCTTCATCCAGTTTTGTATGTAAGTCACAAGCTCACTCCAAAGGAAGCTAAATACAATGTTTCTCAATTGGAGGCACTGGCGATTGTATATTGTGTTAGTAATTTACATAGATTTCTGGCAGGAACACACTTTGTCGTGGAAACTGACAATTCCCCGTTGTTTGTGATGGAAACAGGGCTCCCAAAGAATAATAGAATATACCGTTGTTCCCTGATACTCCAGAACTACTTATTTTCTGTAAGGCACATAAAGGGAAGCAACAATACGTTAGCAGACTTGCTTACCAGACCCTCAGACTTTGAAGTGCAACAGAAGAAGGACGACGTTACATCGTCACCAGCGTCTGCAGTTGCGGAAGATTAGCCAGTGTATATAGAACTGTGATAGTAATGTTAAGACAGAAGGACGACGTTACATCGTCACCGGCATCTGTAGAGATTAGATACTATCCATTGTATATAGAACTGTGTTAATAAGATTAAGACAGAAGGGCGACGTTACATCGTCACCGGCATCTACAGCTACGATAGAAATTAACCATGTGTATAAACTGTGGTAGTGATTTAGCACCGAGCGAAGACGCGACATCATCACCTTCACCTGGAGCTACAACTAACTTGGCTCAGATAGTGCATTTATATAACATGTATTTATTTATAATGCATAACATGTTCTGATTTATTATGCATAACATGATTCTTAATGAAGTTACACGATTAAATAAATTTTCTTTATGTTTAGAATACACGCAGAGAAATGTGACAATAATCGAAATTAAATTAGTTTTAGTGATAGTTAAACTCAGTTAGTTACACTTAAAGATAAACTATAGTTAAGCTATGAACACCTCTATACTATTATAATTAGAACATACAGGTATCTGAGGAGACTACTGTCTCGAAATTTAATAATACTTGTTAGTTAGGATAATTTAATTTAGTTTATAATTTAGATTAAGTTTCAATTAAATGTAATTATAAATTATTAGGCTCATTTCCAACAGTTTACTTTAAGGGAGCCAACACATTTCTCCTACATCTTGTTTAGTTAATGAAATTACCGTTCCTTAGTTAGTAACACCCATTAGACCAAAGTATAGAAAACCATCTATTTAGAATAGTTAGTTCGCTAAGCATTGCCTTAAGCAATCCAACAACGTTGTAAATACTTTACTGTAATATAGAAGTACTAGTAAAAAGTACTATGATACGGCTCAATGATTGTTCAATACGAGCCCATTTTTATTTTAATGAGAAAAATATTTGTAAACTTGCATTGTGTAAATCAGTGAACAAAAGATGCGTGGAAGGAAGAGTGAAAGTATTAAATATATTATGTATGTTCAGTGGTGCATTTTCCCCCGCACAATTGAGTTTTTTATGAATTGTCTTCGTCTTCTGTGTAACACATGTGTTGCAGCCACTATTGCATTACAGCTATGGTGATGTTTTCCAGCGTCTCAGTTCGGCGACGTATCTCACAAATCAAGCATAGGCATTCATTTGTGACTTGCACAAACCTACCTGCGACACTTGAAAGCTTTAATCACATGAATTATTAACACACACTTATGTTTCTAATTTAAGCATGCATAAAGTATAAATTAACACGCATACAAACAGAAATACAAACAGATAAAGTGCATACAGCAGGATTTTCTAAGGGAGATTACACATGCACAGGGGACACAATAGACTTATAGAAATCTTGATGACACAGTGGAGAGTTTATCTGCAAAAGGAAGTCAGATAGGTGAACATCAGCAAACACACAACTTGTAAGAGATGTTGAAGTACATTGCACGGGAGCCATGCATTTTATATTCATGAATTGTTTCCGTAACAGGAACAATCTGGTCGGGATATCGGTTTTCGATATTTAGAGAGGCAGTGTTTTAAAAACAAATTGGCCTTGGGTCGATACAGCTTCCAAGAGTGTAATATGGAAGAGTAGTGACTCTTATCAACAGTACAGGTGTGAGACACTGATCATAAACCAGTGGGTAGGTACATCGACTGCGTAGCAGACTTATATAAGTCAAGAGTGGTACCTAAGGACATGAGCAGTGAACTCCTACAAACACCTTGACAAATTAGATCCAACTAATTTTTTATATGCTTCGACGACATTGCGTCACACCTACTAGTTTGAATTTGGTGACGCAATACGGGGGAGCCACGGGAGTATGTCAAAGTGTTAGGTAGGACATAGATAGGACAGGAGACAGAAGAGTGGTAAGGACAGATAGGACGTAGATAAGGACCTCTATAAGGGAATAGATAGAGTAGAGACAGACTGCAAGGGATAACTTAGAACAGTTATAAGACAGGACTTAGATAAGGACACGGACATGTCATATCTAGGACACCAGCGGGACCAACCCCGAGGATAGGGGGGACGCTAGTTCACGGGACAACACCCATAAACAGACTTAGCAGTAGTACATTCCATGGTTGACACGAACAAGACGACTGTACTACGTGCCGAGTGGAACAGCACGAGGTTTTGCTGACCGCACGGAATCTAGGACGACAAGGGCAGCGAGTAGACTGAAGTTAGCCAGACGGGACCCGACAGTCATCCAGACAGGACACGTGTGTTTTCCGAGAGCCAATGTGTAGTTTACGAGGGCGCATGTTATAGATCGCGAAAGTGAGATTGTATTTGATGATGTATGGGTTTTGTGAGAAAAGGCGACCACTGTATATTTAGGCAGGCAATTACCGCCTGAATCTGAATGTGTAAATATATATCAGGTTCGCCTGAAATAAAGTATATAAAGTCCATCCACGCATGAAGTTTCTTTGAGGTGTGGATGAAGTGGCGAGAGTGCCTGTATGCAATGGGAGATGTTGACAACCATTTATCTAATACAGGGTACATTTTTACTGGCTGTGCAGGTTTTGAAAATATTGCCATTCCAAGTTTTGTATTTACCTCTTGTAGAGTTCATGCAACACAATGCAACATAATAGGCAAATGCAAAGCTTGGAACGGCAATATTTTCAACAACTGCACAGTCATTAAACATACACCCTGTATAGCTGCGAAAATAGTCCTGTACCTATTTTACTTTAAAATTCATAAAAGCGAGGACACACACCCACACCTGCACTAACAAACATTTATATGCTTTTAAATTTTCAACAAAGGTCCATAAATGGTGATTGAAGTTTTGGTCAACGCCAGAACTAGAATTTAGTCGAAAACGTGACCGCTTCATCTGTGCACGCTAGTTGAAAGTTAAACACAAACCCCTTCACGCGGGAACGCTCGTTGACAGCTAAACACAAACCTCTTCACCCGGGCACGCTCGTTGAAAGCTTAACACAAACCTTTTTATCTTTGCACGCTCGTTGTCTGCTAAACACAAACATCGCCATCTGTGACGCTCGTTAAAAGCTAACCACAAACCTCTTCATATGGGCACGCTCGTTTAAAGCTAAACACAAACCTCTTCACCAGAGCACGCTCGTTTAAAGCTAAACACAAACCTCTTCACCAGAGCACGCTCGTTGAAAGCTAAACACAAACCTTTTCATCTGAAGTCTTTCATCTTCCAATGGGAGGTCAGCATGGCCAAATGGATAAGACTGATCGTTCTTATTCCCGGTATGCCTAGGTAGAGGTAGCGGGGTCAAGCCTTACACCAGTCAGTTGGAATAAAATGACTTCTCATCCTTGACTTGGGGACGTAAATTACAAGTACCTCAGAAGTCGGAGTGGGTTCGCCAGATGGCGAGGGACATCGGCGATAGGGAAAGCTAACCCTCACACAAAAATCAGTCCAGTGCACAAGAAGTAGTAGCACGTGTATGGACTACGCTGGAGTACAAAGCAGGCAAAAGCAAATTGGCCCTCAAGCAACTCACGCTACGACCCCTATAGACACGTTTACGATTGGTTGGATCCTACAGCTACAGTTGTCTACACGATGAGGTAGGTAGCCAGTCTCATGCCAACCCTCCTTATTCTTCTCTTGTGACATGCAGGCTACATTGTGGTATCGCTGTTCTTTGCTTCCATTAAGTGCTTCAGTAACACACTGGAAGATGAACTTACTGGTTGTGTAGAAATTCCTACAGCCCTCCCTCCTCCTTCCCCGACAATATGAATGGGTATTTCCAAATATTTATTTAATAACCTCTTTTTATTCATGGGTCACAGTTCAAAGTTCGATGAGCAGAATTTGTTCGGTCACCTCTAGTTGTAACGAACTGAATCAGTGGCAACATGGAAGTTGTGACCTCCAAATAATGAAACAGTCATCTTAACATTATACACGTGTAACTAGTGGCGTTATTTGGTATTGTTGTTGTTCATGCCGAATATGAGGAAAATACAAAGAATACAATGGACAGACAGAAAAAAAAGAAACTAATGAGCAATGAGCAAGTCCTACAAGAGGCAAATGAAAACCGCAAACTGAATAGAGAAACTATGCGCAGACTGTCAAATTTTTTTGGGGCACGTTTTGAGAAGAAATAAATTAGAGAACTTGGAGAAAACTTCAAGATTGAGTGGGGGGGGGGGGGGGGAGGGGGGGGGAGAGAACAAGGGGAAGGTGGACAAGTAAATATCTAGATGGCCTGACCACATGGCATGGTCGGGACAAGATCACAAAGTTGACCCACGACTCTAGTGATCGTGTGAGATGGCGAAGTATGACCGCCCGCGCTTTCTGGTATAGCACATGATGATGATGTTCTTGCCATTATTGTAGAAGCCCACACTTTCGAGATGTTCACTCTAGTACTACACAAAACACTGGGCACTCTTGGTCACGTGCTTCCATATTGATAGTGAAGCAGCACATTCATTCCTACACCGAATGAAGACAAAATAAGGCTAGATAGATCAATAACGTCGAAGATACTTAGAGAGACGTAAGTCTTTATCAACAAACAATAAAAGAAGAATACTTAACCAGAAAACTGAAATATCCCAATCACAAATACGTAATCCACAAGACTGAACGAATAACAAAATCCTAATTCCGGAAAACGAAAATACGGAAGCATGGAACGTGATCGGGGTGTTCAAAATCAAAACAAAAACGAAAAAGCGTTTTCGTTTTTGTCTCATTTTTCATTATCTTTATCTCGTTCCGCCGTCCTGTATTTTCGTAACCCTAACTAAGGCTTTTCTTGATGTTTTTCTTGATTACTTATTAGGTATTGTACTATTTCGATTTCCTGTAACGTATACTCGTTTTAATTTTTCTTTTCGTTCCTTGAGAAAGACTGTTGTCGAAACATTCTATATATTCGTGTGTGTCTTTCCTTTTATCGAGTTTCCTAGGTATATTTTGCGATCATCCGATAAAATCAAACAACATTGTGACCCCCATGGCCTGGATTCTTCTGCTTGTTCGATTCTTTTTTCGACGGGAGTTCGTCACACCTTGTTACCTCAACTGTAAGTGTGCCAGACTTCATGTAAGGTATGCTTCGTCTAGACCAGTGTTTCCCAACGTGGGGCCCACGCCCCACAGGGGGGAAATTTGACTGTTAAGGGGGGCAATTCGAAAATGGAAGAAATCGGCTGAATATAACAAAACGGGGAGACTTGAGACTGAAGTTAACTAAATTGGAACCTGACATAAGATCTCTTTGCAGCAAGCATCAAGCGCAAGGATCTCACTAAATTTAAATAATAAATAATTACTAATAATTAAAATAATACAGAAACATCTTTCATTAAAATTATTTTGTACTTGAATTAATTTCAGTTCTCCATTATATGTTTTGAAAATTTACTTACTGTGTTTGCTCAATAATTACCTAGTGATTTCTTCCTAAAACCTATCATTCAAGTTTCTTTAGTGAGCATTTCAATTTTTGAATATTAAAAATAATGTATATGTTGAGGGGGGGGGGGGCATGGGGCGGGGGAGGGGGGCAATATGAATTTTAGAAAGGCTTAAGTGGGGCATGGTACAAAAAAGGTTGGGAAACACTGGTCTAGACAGATTTCATTCAAGTTAATGGGCGTTATTTAACCGTGAGTTGGTATTATTTTCTATAATCTTGTCAGGGCAGCATCCCGACGGCCTATCATTTACGTTTTCCAAATGCCGTGGGATATTTAACGTGCACGACTTGCAGGCGAAATTGTAATGTTTACCCTTATAAAAGAGGCTTGATATACGTCATATACGGTTTCACTGCCCTAGAAATCAGGGGACACGTGATATGGGTAGAACCAACCAATGGTTTTTGTAACAATGCCCAGCCCTATGCAGAAATCGAATCTTCTGAGCTTAAGGTGGGTATTATAACCTCTCAGCATAGGCTCTCATCGAAACTGGAATTAATAACCCTGTGTTAAACGTACACACACAGGGAGTCTCCGTGGCGAAGTAGACAAGCCGTCTGCCTCGCTCTCCGAAGATTGTGGGTTCGTTTCCCGGATACGTCTTTCAGTTCACGGGTGCATTTTTCTCAGAGACTCCTGGGGGTCGTCGCCGACGCTACGGAATTAGTGTTTTGTGCGTGGCAGGTCATCCTACTGAAAGAGACCGAGCCATGTGGGATGAAACCCGGGCCAATGAAGTCGACCCTCTCGACTTTTAAGACTTAAGAAAAAAAAAACTTACACAAAACACAATCACAGAAACAGATGTTATAAAATAGAAAGTATAGCCTTTATTTAAGCAAGAAACTATTGAGTAACATATATTAGGCATATGTTTGGGAGATGGTGGTGTCATATGTTGAGAAGTAACATAAGTACTTTAAATGGGAGGATGAATGCTAACACAGATTTGGTTTCGTTGGGGCAAAATCTGACCTCATAAAAAAAAAAACAGAATCATAATTGTGTTGATACTTGTATTTTATTATATATAAGACTGCTTTAAGAATCAATGGCTGCTTCAAAGACAATGGATTACAGTCGAAGCCAGAAATAATAGATTATAATCTAAGTGATAAACATAGAAAAATATCGTTCGTTGAGCTTGGGCTGCGAGAACCAGATATATAAAGAAAGTGTGTGTGTGTGTGTGTGAGAGAGAGAGAGAGAGAGAGAGAGAGAGAGAGAGAGAGAGAGAGAGAGAGAGACGTAGAGATATAGATAGAGAGATGGAGCCAGAGAGAAGGGGAGAGAGAGAGAAGGGAAAGAGAGAGAGATAGAGAGAAAGAGAGAACGAGAGGAGAGAGTGAAAGGGAGAAAGAGAGACCAGGAGAGAGTGAAAGGGAGAAAGAGAGACCAGGAGAGAGATGGATGGAAGACAGACAGACGGACAGACGGACAGACAGACAGACAGACAGACAGACAGACAGACAGACAGACAGACAGACAGACAACAGACATCAGGCAGGCAGACAGACAGACAAAGAAACTGGCAACCAGTTAGACAAAGAAAAGAAGTTATTTTGCCGAAACGTAGCTCACGGTAAACATTCTTTCCGGTCACCTTGACTGTATTCATCTGGAATCTTAGATAGGAAAATAAAGAAGACAATATAAATAAGGCCTTGACGTGATAAATCGAGACTCTCCATACTCGGGTACCACAGCGGCTTATTCCGGCCGCGCCACCAATTTATTCTCTCCTCGGCATTCATTATTTGTTGAACCGCTGACAGTTATGTATTCGACATGCTAACGGCTTATAATTACAGTTACACATCTGCACATTACAAATAACCGCAGAATCATAACTAAGGTCTTTAAATGTATAATTTCAACAACACAAAAGAAATGCCGATGACGAATTATAAATGTAAAACGAAAAGATAAGATCAGTTTTTCTCAGAAAAAAGTATCATCCGTGCACTCCGAACACGTCCACGAGTGTTCCTGTCTCTTCCGTACACATCCATCAATGTAGGGTGACTAATTGTGCCAGCCCGGAGTTGATTGACGAGCTTCCTCGCGCACTTGACGTACTGTTCTTTCCTGGCAATGCCCACCTTCTTCAGGCCGAACTCTTGTATCCTGACTGTCGATGCTGATTCATACAGTTCAAAGTCTTTGTGTTAACCCTACTCTCCACGGGCGTTTATATGTCGGTTCGATCCATCAGCATCATCATTATCATCATCATCATGTGCCATGCCAATAAGTGTAAGTGTGGGCGGTCATGGATCACCATAGTTTTGTATCGGGTCTATGTTCTTGTCCCAATTATGCCAAGAAATCCAGGTATAAACTGTTTGTCTTCTCCTTGCTCCTTTACCTGTAAGTCTTTAAGTTTGCCAGTTATGACTAAGTTGTATAGCTTATTTCTCCTCATAATATGCCCAAAAAACCTTGATGTCCAATTACTCGAATAGGTTTACTGTTTTCATGTGCTTCTCATTTGTTTTTCTGTTTTCTCGTGGTGTTCTTTGCATTTTTCTCAGAAACCAAATTTCTACTGCCTTTAAATGTTTATTAGCTCGTTTGTTTATTGTCCATGATTCCAAACATACAACAATATTGGTTCTATATAGTACTTCAACACTATTTTCTCAATTCAGTTAACAGCATGTTATTGGTGGGCATGTTTCCAGCTAGCAAAAAGCTTCCTTTGCCAGAGCGATTCTTGTTCAAATCTCTGCAAGGCACTTTCCATCAGATGTTATGTCTGTTCCAAGCAAGTTGTACCTATTCACATGTTTATGAATTTGCCCATTTACCTGAATCTCGCGTTGCATTCATTCTTCTGGGAAAGATCTTAATCTCAATATTTCCCCAACCTGTAGGGACGTCTTTCATGTTCATACAAAATTTAAAAAGAGATGCGGAAAGCGGAATCCCACTGTCATTGATGCAGGGCCCAGATACCAATTAGTGTCAACTTCGGTAAAGAGAATGTAGTTATATACACAGACGGACCGGTTTCTCGGCATTAATGGTTTGCTTGGGCCTTCTTGGCAAGTGTTATGGGGAGAACCGTGATGCCGCTACTTTTGTGGGATTGAACCAACACTGTAGATACACTAAACATGTTGGCTGCAGACAAGTTCAGAATGATATTAAAGGGAAAATATGGATAGAGCCAGTAAAACAAAAAATGTACTGCCCTTGGGGCGTACTTTAGCCTATGATCAATCGATCAGGTGCCGTCTCCACAATGAAGGTTGGCTTCAATGGATCTCCAACACTGTCTGTCTCTCGTCTTGATTGTATATTCTGTCAGATTGATGTTTGTCCGTCTCTTGGTGTTATCTTTCCACGTATATTGTGGTCTGAATCTTGCACGCTTGCCTTCAACCTCCTCCTCCCCCCTCCCCCCCCCACCAGTATGGTTTTTATAAGAGTGTTATGGCTTTTAACGAGGCCGAGATAGCCTATGATGCTAGCCCCATATTTCTTTAGACCAGACGGTCCTCGATACAACATGAGGTCAGCACCACGCCAGTCGCATTTATTTCCCAGGACATTTTAGACGAGCCGATCTGGAAACCCAAGGTACCTCTATGGAGATTCGAACACATGAACACCGGGTCAGCAGATAAGCGTGTTAAACATTGCGTTACCGCGACTTCCTGACATTGCCAATGTCAGACTATAAAAACAAAACAGCAAATCAAACGGTTTGGTAATGTAGCAAGATTATCACAAGACAGTAGCCCACACAGAGCTTTGAGACTTAGAAAGAAGAAGAAGAAGAAGAAGAAGAAGAAGAAGAAGAAGAAGAAGAAGAAGAAGAAGAAGAAGAAGAAGAAGAAGAAGAAGAAGAAGAAGAAGAAGAAGAAGAAGGAAGAGGAGGAGAAGAAGAAGAAGAAGAGGAAGAAGAAGAAGAAGAAGAAGAAGAAGAAGAAGAAGAAGAAGAAGAAGAAGAAGAAGAAGAAGAAGAAGAAGAAGAAGAAGAAGAAGAAGAAGAAGAAGAAGAAGAAGAAGAAGAAGGAGAAGAAGGAGGAGGGGGAGGAGGGGGAGAAGAAGAAGAAGAAGAAGAAGAAGAAGAAGAAGAAGAAGAAGAAGAAGAAGAAGAAGAAGAAGAAGAAGAAGAAGAAGAAGAAGAAGAAGAAGGAGGGGGAGGAGGGGGAGAAGAAGAAGAAGAAGAAGAAGAAGAAGAAGAAGAAGAAGAAGAAGAAGAAGAAGAAGAAGAAGAAGAAGAGGAGGAGGAGGGGGAGGAGGAGTAGGAGGAGGAGGAGGAGGAGGAGAAGAAGAAGAAGAAGAAGAAGAAGAAGAAGAAGAAGAAGAAGAAGAAGAAGAAGAAGAAGAAGAAGAAGAAGAAGAAGAAGAAGAAGAAGAAGAAGAAGAAGAAGAAGAAGAAGTACTGTTGGTGGACTCTTAATGCGCTGTATCCCAGAAAAGATAGATAGCCACAGAGAGAGAGAGAGAGAGAGAGAGAGAGAGAGAGAGAGAGAGAGAGAGAGAGAGAGAGAGAGAGAAAGCGAGAGAGGGAGAGAGAGAGAGAGAGAGAGAGAGGGGGAGGAGGGAGAGAGGGGAGGGAGACAAAGAGAGACAGATCCATAACATCACTTATACAAATTCTGTTATGGCTTCTAAGCATTTACACAAACAGTCCCACGATATCTAATTTCAAATCAACACTCAAATAAAGTATTCCCCAATGATGCAAAGGTGAGTCAAGTCAGGAATCCTAAAATTTAAGTCGGAGACTGGAAAATTTGATGGATGGGAAATTGCTGATTGGTGAAATTGAAAACCATATTCCACTCGCACAAAAGACAGTAAAATAATATCCCGACACCCCGAGCGTGCTTAACTCGGAATCCAATAGCTGTTGTATGTGGTTGTTTTACACTATATTATGACCACATTATGAAGCCTCATAGAAAACACGCTACGGATTACAATTGCTGGACACACATAAACAACGTACGGTAAACTGGCGACAGTGTCTTGAAAGCAGACAGCAAAGGGTTCTGCATACAATGACTGATACAGTGGTGATAGAAAGAGGCAAGAAGGATCCAAGCTGAAGAGCAAGAAGACAAGTATTGGTAATATCAAGGAACCAGATCAAAATGAAATGCTCGTACAATTAAGGTTAATGGTACTCGTGTGATGCCAGGGCAGACATTCAAACAATTGGGTGCATATATAACATTGAAAGAAAGGAAGATGTACTAAGCAACATAAAGCGCATTTACAATGAAGAACATCATGAGATTGTCATGGGAAGACGGGAAAGTAATTCAGAAAATTCAAAACAATGTTTTCACGTTGTAAAGATCTGACCGTGAACAATAAATAACTATTGAACGTAAACTTGCCCAGGAATCACGAACAGCCAACAAATTCTGGGGTTGACTGATACGCCCGTAAAGGATATGCAACTAACTACTGGTAACTGTCCGATCTTCTATGCTTTCCTCGGAGCTCGGGACAAAAGGTCAGACAGAACAGGACATTGTGGAGTATACCACTACCGACTGGGTCTCACTGACTCTGCTTCTTTCAAATGTGGATCACTCAAACAAACCCCAACACATTTCCTACAAGCCCATTCTGACTTGGCAGAGTTGAGGGAAGAAATCTGGCCTACTGGAGCGACCCTTTGAGGACAACTCTGCGGGACAAGTGAAGATCTCAGACGAGTCATCCTGTTTGTGTCGCATGCCGGAACAGACGCTATGCAAACATTGATGATGGTGATGAAGAAAAAGTAGAAGAAGAAGGAGGAGGAGGAGGAGAAGGAAGAGGAGAACGAGACGGAGACGAAGACGACTACGGAGAAGAAGAAGAAGAAGAAGAAGAAGAAGAAGAAGAAGAAGAAGAAGAAGAAGAAGAAGAAGAAGAAGAAGAAGAAGAAGAAGAAGAAGAAGAAGAAGAAGAAGAAGAAGAAGAAGAAGAAGAAAATAAGTGTATCGGGGAGATGGAGAAGAGGAAGACCACAACGGATTCAAGATGTGACAGATAATTTATATATGCGGAACTGAGGCAGGACATCTGGCTTATGACAGAGAGACATTTGGAAAGCCTATTATGGGGTTGAAGTTCTGCACGGGATAGGCCGCTGAAAGATGATCTTTCATTAAATAAAATATTGTTTGCTAATTAAAATGTGTTAATGAAGTTTAATTGTAGTGAAATAAATTAGTTTTACAACATTCCGCGTGACCATTTCTGTAAAAATGAAAAGGTAAAAGTAGACCATAGCAGATATCGCCGTTTATTAGTCATAAGTCGCTGTCCCAACTCCACGGCAACGGGTCGTCCGCATTATACTCCGTTCCAGTGCCAGTGATATTGCTGTTGTGGTGTGAAGTGATAGGCATTCACATACTCTACGCCATGAGACATGTGCGGCCGCCATAGACTTAGAGGACGCATACAATAAAGTATCTTTCGAGCACTTGATGCAAACTCTCCTCAGGCTGAAAGTGCACCCTCACCTTGTACGATGGATAGCTGCAGTTCTGCTCCAAAGGAAGGTGGTGCTAAGATGCGGGAGTTGGTCTTCTGAGCCGATAACGATATGTCCAGGATTGCCGCAGAGTTCACCACTGTCACCAGTACTATTCAACGTGTATACGGTGCCGATCACTGAACAACAGTTGGACGGGAGGGGTAGGACTCTGTCATTCGTTGACGACATCCTCGTGTATCGACAGGGTCGAGATAGACAGGCGGTTGCCAATGATATGCAGGGCGAACTAGATCGAATTTCCTCATGGTGTTCTGATGCCGATGCCCTTGTCAACCCTGCAAAGGCAACGGTTACATGGGATAAACAACCATATTGTGAAAACAGACCTGCCGGCAGTAAGAATGGATGGAAGCATTTTGAGTAGAACCCAGTCAATGACATATCTTGGCGTGATGCTTGATCGTAGCCTGTCCTTCAGAGATCATGTCGATTATGTCATAACGAAGGCTCGAAAAGGTTTGTCAGCAATGAGAGTCATGGCGACTGCCAATATCGAGCAAAGACTGCTAATACTTCTGTTCCAAGGACTTGTGCTTTCACGCATCGAGTATGCCCTGGCCATCCTCACTGTAGCCCTACACAGATTGGAAGACTTAAAAAGGTACAAAACGAAGCCATGCGCATCATTTTGGGCTGCACCAGAGACACCAGCTGTGTAGCAATGAGATACCTCCTTGACTTCCCGACAATGGAACACAGGATCAAGATCTGGAGAGCTCGTGCATACTTAAAAATAAGTGCAGATGAGCAGCACCCTCTGCATGACGCTATATTCAGAGAAAATGGTGACAGGCTAAAGAGGGGCAAATCATGGATGGGTCGGGCGGAAGATGTCGTCAGACAGGTCTGCAGTCTTACCAGTATCAACCCCGGCAAGGAATGGGTGCCGGTGCCTCCAGCTTTTAAGTGCACTTTCTCCTGCATTATCACACTCGACAGACGGTGCAGAGAGCAGAACCCTGCCGCTGTCAACGCAGAGGTTAACGCGCTCATCTATGAACACTCAGATAGCCCCGAAGTGCTCATCTATACAGATGGATCTGTTGTAAAGCAGCAGAGAAGTGCGTGGGCATTTACAGCCCGTTCAGCGGGCCGAATCGTTCAAGAATCCAGTGGTGCCCACTCTATGACCACGAGCAGCATGACGATGGAGGTGATGGCAGTTACACAGGCCTTCATATGGCTGGAATCACAGCATTATACCAACGTGTGTGTACTAAGTGATTCAATGAGCATGATTCAGAAGGTCGAAGCTGGATCTGCACATAAACAGTGGACTGAATCGCTGCGGAAGTCTGTTGTCCGTAAAGTCACCTTCATCTTCGTCCCGGGACATGCGGGAGTCGAGGGAAATGAACGAGCTGACAAACTGGCTGGCTCTGCACCCCCTGTAGATGGCCAGCCCATGGATCGTGCCGATGTTATTAACGTCCTTAAAGATATGGCGAGAAGAGGACTTTGACGTCAGTGATTCCACATCGCTGTCCAGGATGAAAGACCTGGGAGTAAGAATCGGCACAGCCAGACGCGAGAGGTACATCGGGAAAACAAAGCGCCTCATCAACCAACACAGAACTGGCACTATTAGCCACCGGACGCTGATGCATATGCTGGGGGGAGGATCTAAGCACCTATGGACATGTCCGGAGTGCAATGAAGATACCCCAACTGATAACTGAACTGATACTCTACGCCACGACATATGAAATGGGAAGGCCAGTTCCTTTCCTCGTCGCCTGCTCTTCCCAGACAATTCTGACAATTGGCATACGGCTAGATCGACCCCAGAGCCGCACTCGTAGGAATAAATAAACCTGCCTCTGCTGGGGATTGAACCAAAACCACTTCACGTCACTCCCGCCCACTCCGATCCTCCTCCCCAGAAAACATTAGCTTACCTCATATGGGTCACGACTCACACGATGGGGACCCCTGATCTAGATTATTTGCGTCTTGGTCTCTAGTACTTTGACACTGATGCCTGCACCTATTAATACCACAAAAGGCAACCACAGTGAAATAGCAAAAGTCGCAGCAAATGTTGCCTCCAGAAACCACCCAAACAGCAACAGAACAACCCACGGCTATTTTTGCTAGAACCGGATATAGTGGCCAGTTTTTTCCCCTCGGAACAGGAGCCAAAATAAATATTGTCTCAGCCATTTCCATTTTGGTGTACTGAAGTCGCTTATTGTGTGTCTGGCAATTTAACTATTTTTTTTTGTTTTTACGTGTAGATAGATGACGACTGGTCAAAATGAAAGTTTGTCTTGTTATCTAAACAGAAATCCTCAATTTCATTGAAAGTCGAAATTTCCCAACAGGGAAACATACACCCATATTTTTTTTTTTTTTTTTTACTATCATGTAATTTCAAAGAGGCCAAGGTTTAATACCAGAGAAATATTTATACACAATCAGTTATTTCAAATGATTGCTTGTGTTATTATTGTTTGGGAATGTGTTGTCTTTTCATCCCATTATCTTATCTTCCTTTTATACTCCATTCATGTTTATACAATATTTATTTCAGGGATTCTTGTTGTAAATAATCACAAACACGCGACTTTAAACTTTCAGCTATCTGTAATGCATCATAATGCCTGCGAAAATATAAATTTTACAAATCATGATCTGAAATTGGATTTGTCAATCGGGCAAGTGATCTCGCGTTTTGTAAATGCCTTTGCCGACTCCCTATCTGATGTTTGGTTCATTGCAATTCATAATCCTGGCCAGCATATTGACACCAGGAAATTATAATGTTAATAAAGCTTGCTGGAATATGACAAACTGGCACGCTAGCCAATGCTGGACTGTTAAAGGTTTGTGCGCGACGAGTTTCTCCCATGAGCATGAAAGGAAGTTGGCGCTGTACGTCTCACGCTATTTGAGGAAGTGAATCTAAGACATAGAATCATAGACAACAGAAATATATGAAAATATAGGAACAATATGGAAGCTGTGGAGATTGGTTTTATAGAAAAATTATGAGAACACAGCGGATGGATAAATAGAGCAATGCAGATAACTTGACAGACTTTAACTCACAAAGAGACCTGATTACTCGCATCAGAAGACAGTCCACATTCTTCGGACATGTTATGATGGGGGAAAACTGGAATGTGTCGTCACAATGGGGCGGTTGGAGGGGGAAAGGGGGGGGGGGAGAAAGGGGGTAGGGGGCAAGAGAAAAGATGCCGGACAGTTAGACATTATGACATGAAGGAACATTAGTATCGTAAATGTTTGGCAGCACATGTGACAGAAGGCTGTGGATAGGCGTCATCACCAACGTCACACTGCATATACTATAAAATAAAACAAACAAAAAACAAAGGATAGGAACACTGGATTAGAACCCGTTTGTGTATTGTGCCATCTAATTTTTGTTTCATTCACACAATCTTTTTGTTTTACTGCTTGGCCGGTCTCCCTGGCCAAGTGGTTAATGACATTGGCGGTTCACGCCGCGCTGGTAATTTACGAGGGTATGTGAGCCGGTCGTTCAGAAAGCAATGGCAAACTATTGAACGTAAAACTTGCCTAGCACACCAACAGCAGCTGGAAAATGCTGGTGTTGACTGCAACGTCATGCAAGGGATATGCAACAACAACAAACAAACAAAACAAGTAGATTAAATGTATTTATTTTTTAATGAAATTTTTCTTGATGTTTTTCTTTCGCTAAGATGTGTCCGCAATCCTTTACAGGACTAATTTTCTCAATGATTTGCAGCAGTAAACATTTTCATTGACACACTTCGGTTCCACTTTGTGGGAGATGATAGAAACAAACAAACAAATGAATGGACTGCCTGCTAAGATTCAGGATAAAGAGTTGAAAGAGTTCTGATAAATCTGTTAAGGTCTGGCAAGTAACCGACAATTTCTCAGAGAATCAATCAGTAACCACATGTTAAACCACGTTGAACCGTTACAGAATTTGCGAATAGAAAAGCGAGTTAATTAATGTATAGTAAAAACATTTGTTGAATAGAAAATTACACGACATTCAAGAAGAAAATGTTTAGTATTTTCTTTTTTGTCTTGTATTCCCCAATGAAGCATAGGCCCTCAACACAACTCACACGAAGCTGAGCTATCAGTTGCCATCACATTCAACTACCTCTATTCCCTCTCCATATTATCCACTGGTCTCTAATTCTCTTCTCCGTGTGTTGCATGGTCTCCCTCTTTTCCGTTGACCCTGTGGGTTACAGAAGAGGGACCGTCTAGTTATGCTATTATCAGGTTTTCTCGATGTGTGCTCTATCCAGCGCCAGTGATTTTCTCTACCTTTCGGTTCAGTTGTATTTGTTTAATTCTCTCCAAGAACTCGTCATTGGTGATTCCGTCCTATCGCAGGCAGACTGTATACGTGTAGTTTAGTAGTAAATGTGTCAGTCATTCTCCTTGTTTCTGATCAATAAAGGAGTACTCATTTAAGGGTTGCCGGTCTCCCTGGCCTAGACGTTAGCGACTTTCTCCGTAATCCCGTTTATCCGTGTGAGCAAACGCGGCCGCGCGAGAATCGGTAGCGGTTCTCGCTGCGACCATGACTTACGGGATATGTGAGCCGGCCGCTCAGAAAGCAGTGGCAAACTACTGAGCGTAATATTGCCAAGAAATCAATAACAGCGGTAAAATGTCGGTGTTGACAGCAATGTCCTGTAATATGATATGCGAAAAAAAATAAAAAAAAAAATAATAAGAAATAAGGGTTCAGTTAGAAACCTCTTTCAGCTAACAAAAATAAATGTACCAGAAGGCATCCACGTCTCTCACTCTTGTACTTATTTCATTTCAGATATATCTGTTAGTTTTGCCCAGTGAAGAACGCTGCAGTCAATGTCTTTATATTTTGCCCATTATAAGGTAATGTTATTCTATAGAATCCTCAACAGTTTCCAAAAGAAGGCCTTTTCATAGTCCATGAATCACATTTCAAATAGCGAGCTCGGTTCAATCAACTTGACTACAATTTCTCCAGTCATCATATATTCTTAGATTATTTTTCTTTCTGGTAATATCTCTTTTCTTATTGATGCGTGTTATACAGTTTTTATGTGTTTAGAATTTAAACTGAAAATTAAGGAATATGTGATATTTCTTTAAAACATGCAGGGGCACATTATGAAACTGAGAAAGGTCATGAATACACCCTCCAGCGTAGATCATGGGAACATCGTCAGAGCAGTGATTAGCACTCTAGCCTGTCGGTCCGGTGGCCTTGCTATGAATCTCTATCGACGCAGATGTATAAATCTTGACCCGGGCTTGTAAGTTGGGACGCCCCACTATATTTCCTTCACATAACATTATTAATAGTGTGAGGACACATTTTCATAATTCTGCACCATAGTAAATATTTTACTGTTGTATTTATTATTTCGAACATAGACTATTAGTATACTGATAACACTAAATTTAAATTTTGTTTTTGTGTTGTTTTTCAAGATCAGCAGTGGTGAAAATTAAAAGAAACAAAAAGTGAGTTGCATACTTTGCAGGACGTCGCAGTCAACCCCAGTATTTTTGGGTTGTTTGTTATTTCTTGGCAAGAAAATTAAAAGAGTAGATAATTAAAATCGCCCCCGTGTTACCAGGGCCCATAAGGGAAGCAAAGAGTAGCAGCACTATAACCTACCATGCACGCCGTAAGAGACGAATAGGGAGTGTTGGTTAGAAACTGACTGCCTCATTCATGCTGTAGATAACTTTAGCTGCAAAATTCAAGCAATCGTGAACACTTGTTCAAAGGGATTGAATTGGTTAGGTTTTTTTTTTTCACTCGGGCATAAATAGCTGTTGAAGAAGATGAAATGATGAACATAATTGAAACTGTGTAAAGACACGGCGGATGTTGATATTATTGTAAATGTCCACAGCTGTAGTTACTTCTTTCATTTATTAAACATCTGTGTTACAACCATTAGAAATATAAATGCTACAACACCAAGAAACACGATCTAGTAACGTAACCTGCGCGAGAATCGGTAGCGGTTCTCACAGCGTTGGTAACTTACGGGGTAGCCTATGTGAGCCGGCGCGCTCAGAAAGCAATGGCAAACTACTGAGCGTAATCTTACCTAGTACATCAACAGTAGCTGAAAAATGCTGATGTTGACTGCAACGTCCTGTAAGAGATATGCACAAAAACAAAAACAAAAAAACTGAAAAAAATACTAACAATAACAACTTGGACCCCCCCGAAAAGACAATCCCTGTGGGTGTCCCGATCCAGACAGTGGACCCCACTGTTTTATGGAATACCACGAGAATACTACTGGTAATAAGTAGCGTTTAACAGAACTTGGGCCGAACTAAATGTCGTTTGAATGATTTACTCGAAGAGTCAATCTGATGGTCCTATTCAATTATGTGTACACGCATATAAATGATCAGCGGGTAGTTATAATTACAAATAAGAGAAGGAAACAGGATACATAATATAATGTTTTAGCATAATGAGTACAAGAGCTGCCGGTTGCATGAGAATTGTGGCCTATTTTAATCACAAGGAAATATTCTAGACATTAAGGGGTGTATTTCTTGTAAATATGTTTCACTGTGAACGCATAGACATGATTTCCCATAGACATGCATAATGGAAAAGTAACCAGCTTTTGTAATCAACTACAGGAGCTACCGTTTATCGTCTGTATTTATTAATATTAAATGAAATATCAAAATTAGCTAGAGGAAATAGTATTTATCATCTGTATTTATCAATATTAAATGGCACAAGTCACCCACAGAAACTACTGTATTTATACATATTGAATGCCACAAATCAACTACAGAAACTATTGTCTGACATTTGCATTTATAAATTAAATATTAAATGCTACATTAAGATCAAACACAGGCAATCCAGTTATTCATCTGCATTTACAAACATTAATTTAAAAATTATGATCAACTACAGGAAATACTGTTTGTCATTTGTATATATATATATATATATATATATATATATATATATATATATATATATATATATATATATATATATATATATATATATAAAATATTTAAACCAGCTGTATATACATATATTAAAATAAGTATACACAAGAAAAGAGGAGAGTTTATCACACTCCGAGATTTGCGGAAGTTATTACAAAAATTATGTGTACGTGGAGTATTAAACTCTAACTTTAATTCTAAATCATTACTGATGTAAAGTTTATAAACACAGAGAACCAGTAAAACAATTAATAATAAACTACACACATTTATCCACTGGTACCTGCCCAGTATAGACGGACCACTGTCTGTATTACTCCTCGGGTCTTCGAAAATACAATCCTCACACTATATACCGAACATACTTAACAGGTAGTACAATGGCAGATCCCGCTATTGTGGTGTGAAGTGGGTGGAGTTCACAGATGCTAGACAACTACATAGTGGCATGAATGGTCAGTTCTCTTCCTCTCTGCAATTCCTTCCGAGGCAATTTCCAGAAAATTATGTAAATTAACAGATACCAATTTAATAAGACATAAAGTTGTGTTGTTAGGAAAGAATAATCTTACCACTGCCACGGATTGAACCCAGATCATGTTCATGGTAGAGAGGTGCACTAACTACTACCCCACCATGTGAACGGAATGACTTGAAAATCATACAGCTGTGCAGGCCTCAGAGGTTGTGTAATATTTCCCAGTCCATAACCCACTCTCTACGTCTTTACTTATATCTTGAGACTGATTTATTTATTTGATCTACAAAGATTGATTTTCCATGCAATGTTTGGTCTGGGTCTACTTTAGCAAATATATTGTTCCGTAAATACATAGCACGAGACATAAACGCGATTATCATAAATATCATCATCATCATCACCACCACCACTATCATCATCATCAATATGTGCTATGCCGATCACAAAAACGTCCCTTAACAGGGTATGTTACATGTTAGTATTATCACATCTTTGTGATTCTCAGTGCACGGCAAAAGGGGTTAACAGTCTCCCTCTCCGTAGCGAAGGACGAGAGCTGGCATCGAACTCTTGCCAGACCACTACCGACCATGAGTGGTCAGTTTAACAGATCGCCAAAGTCCCCGATCAGGTCTCAGCTTTCTCCTATTTTGTCATTTAACCAAAACCATCCATGTATGTTTCCGAGGCTTTCTCTTGTCCAAGTCCATCCTTGTTTGCCATCTGTCATTAAGACTTTGACTTCTCTCCTCCCTTCTCATGTCCGCGGAATATTGACTGTTGACATTTAATTCCTCTATTCAATTTGCGGTTTTCGTCTACATCTCGAAGGACTATCTGTTTTGTTTTCTGTTTAGCCCATTGTATTCATAGCGTTTTCTTTGGAAATTTCAACTGTTTACATACATGTTATGTAGATATAGTCCAGGTTTACATCTCTTAAAATATGTCACGTATTGCATGGGAAACGAATATAATAGATTTTTGGATTAGGGCTTTTTCATTCTATCGCTGGAGTGCCACCGTGGTCAAGATTGGTAACTGAACCTGCTTCTTCTTTTTGTGGTCCCTGTCGAGTGGTCTTCCTCTTACACTTTGCTCTCCACTTTTTCCTCTAAAACATCTTTGCCAGTGACACGTATCTCTTCATGAGCACGAAGTATTTTAATTGTGTTACCTTGATTTAATTGTGTAATATTTACTTCAATCCCAGTCCTAGTAATTCGTATTTCTTCTCTTATGGAACGGGGGGAAAATTGAGAAGAAGACAAAGAAAATTAGAAGAAGAAAAGAGGTGGTGGAGGTGAAGGAGTAGGGAACGAACGAACGAACTAACTTCATTTTCAAAGGGTTAAGAATTGGGCACGCAGGCCCGTTTAACATTCTGCCCTTCTATAACTCTCTTTCATACATTATTTCATTCACACATCATTCAAGGCTATCAGAGAACAGCAACAATATAAAAGATATGCATTATAAAGGCATGGGCAAAATGCGAACATCAATACTATGCGACTTAGTAATATTATGGAATATACTGGCCTACCAAAATGGGACTGGCTGTTATACTAGGGATTTATTATTATTATTATTATTTGTATTATTAATGGGGAGATAATCCGTACTGAGATAGTGTTCGAATAATTTGCGATTATATGTATAGGGATTGGTGATGTCTTTGATTTCTAGTGGAAGATTGTTCCACAGCTGAGCTGCAGAGTACGTTAAGCTTGTTTTGTATAAGTCAATTCTAGGCTTTGGAATGTGTTTAATCGTTTACTGTGTCTAGCATTATATTTAAACAATGGCCAAGGGTAATTTGAGGCATTCCGATGTAGGATTTTGTGAATTAGTTTAGCCTTATTAAAAAGCAGGCGTTTGCGGAGTGGTAGTAACTGAAGGCGTTTATGCAGGCTAGGATTGTCAGATAAATGTTTGCTATAAATTAGACTCATGGCCCGTTTCTGGAGTGAGTAAAGTCGCTTGGTGCTTGAAGACTTCTACCACTTCGAAAGCGCTTCCTTTTTAACAAAGCCAAATTAGTGAATAAAATTATATCTCAAAATACCCCAGAGTATCTTCTGCCGCTGATTCAATCTAATGCAATGAACAGCAAGCGCCTAAATTTGTTACATGTCTCAAAGCCTAGATTGGACCTATACAAAACATGTTTCGCCTATTCTGGTGCTCACTTATGGAATGATCTTCCTCCAGATCTGAAACTCCAATGAGTCCCTACACATTTAACCAAAAACTCTTTCAATACTTAATCCATAAAGACTATATGCCACCATAATTCATTTACTGGTATAATTGTTCATTATAATTGTTCATTATAATTGTTTAACTATAATTGTTCACTATATATGTGTGGGATAGAGAGAGAGAGAGAGAGAGAGAGAGAGAGAGAGAGAGAGAGAGAGAAAGAAAGTGGGTGTCAGAGAGAGTGAGAGAGTGAATGTGTGTGTTCGCACGTGCATGCGTGTGGGTGGAGAGAGTGACTGAGCGAGAAATGGTGAGGGAATGTGTCAGTGCATGCATTCGTACGTGTATGTGTGAGAGTGAGTGAGGGAGTGTGTGCGTGCGTGCATTCATGCGTATGAGTATGTGTGAGAGAGTGTGATTGAGAGAGTGAGTGTGTGTGTGTGAACGATTGCGTGTGAGACAGTGAGAGAGTAAGTGAGTGAATGAGTGAGGAGTGAATGAGTGAGAGAGTGAGTGTGTATGAGTGAGTGAATGAGTGTTAGAGTGTGTGTGTGTGAGTGAGAGAGAGAGAGAGTAAAAGAGTGAGTGAGTGCGCTAGGGTAAGTGAAACATTGAGTGATAGCGTGAGGGTGTGTGTCTGTCTGTGTATGAGTGTGAGAGAGAGAGTAAGAGAGTTAGAGATAAAGTGAATGAAGATGGACAGAGTGAATGAATGGGGGAAATAGTGAGTCTGAGAGAGAGAGAGAGAGAGAGAGAGAGAGAGAGAGAGAGAGAGAGAGAGCGAACGAGAGAGAGAGAGACTGAGACAGTGGGAGAGTTGATGTGTTAGTGTGTGTGTAGGAACGCGCGCATGTGTGTGAGTGTGTATATATGAAAGAATACACAGAGAGAGAGAGAGAGAGAGAGAGAGAGAGAGAGAGAGAGAGAGAGAGAGAGCTGAACAGATGCATGTCATGTAATACGCATGTTATGTAACACGCGAATCCATATGTTTGTGTATTCTCATCTGTCATATTATCAGTTAAATATCATTTGATTTTATCATGTATAATGTAAACTCATGTACATTACTGTAGTTTGAGTGAAAGACAGAATGAGTGAGCATGAGAGTGAATGTGTGTGTGTGTGTGTGTGTGTGTGTGTGTGTGTGTGTGTGTGTGTGTGTGAAGCATCACTATTTTTACTTCACACACTGTTTATGTACACATTTTTCTCCATGTTTAACATTTTTATGAGACTGCTCACGACAATTGTCAGTGTATGTGTGTGAGTAAAGTGTGGGAGTTTGGTCATACTAGTTTCAATGCTCACGTGAGGCATTTTGTATGTGTCTAGATGTGAGGATGTGTGAATGTGTGTGGAGAATGTGTGGGAGTGTGGGTGGGGATGTGTGAGTGGGGTATGCGTTTGGATGGGTGTGGGTGTTGGTGGGTAGTGATATTTGTGGGTGTTGGTGGGATGTGTGGATGGATGTGTGGGGGTGAAAGTAGGGGTGTGGGAATGGGTGTGGGGGATGTGTGTATGGGTGGAGGATATGTGTATGGGACGGGTGCGGGGGATGTGTGTTTGGGTGGGGGATATGTGTGGGTTGGTGGAGATGTGTGGATGGTTTGGGGAAGTATGCGTGGGTGGCGGGGTTGTGTGGGTAGGGGATTGTGTGGGTGGATTGGGGATGTAAGGGCGGGTGGGGAGAAGTGTATGGTGTGTGGGTTTGGGATATGTGTGCGGTGTGTTGGTGGGGGTTGTGTGCATGGTGTGTCGATGGGACGTATGTTTGTGGTGGTATGCGTGAGGGTTAGTGTGTGGTGTGGCGGATGTGTGTGATGGGTGCGGGGAATGTGTGTATGTGTGGGGGATATGTTTGGGTGAGCAGGGGGTGTGTGGTGGTTGGGAGAAGTATGTGTTGGTGGTGGGGGTGTGTGAGTGGGAAATGTGTGCGTGGATGGAGAATGTGTATGTGGCGGTGTGTGAGTGGCTTAGGGATGTGTAGGTGGGTGAGGGATGTGTATGTGTCGGGGTGGGATGCGTGAGAGGGTAGGGGTATTGTGATCGAGAGATGTTTGGTTGGGGGTGTGTGGGTGCGTAGTGGAGGATGTGTGCGTGAGTGAGTGTGTGTTGGTGGATGGGTGGGAAATGCATGTGTGGGTGAGGAGAGGTGCGTGGTGTGTTGGTTGGGGATATTGTGTGGGTGGGGTATGTGTGTGTGGGTGGGGGTATGTGGGGTGGATGGGTCAGGGTATCTGTGTGGGTGTGGGTGGGAATATTGTGTGGTATGTGGGTGGGAAATGTGTGTGGTGTGTAGGTGGGGATGCATGGTGGTATGTGGGTGTGGGATGAGTTTGTGAGGGATATGTGTGCGGTGTGTGGGTTGGGAATATTGCGTGGTAGAGGATGTATGTGATGTGCGAGTGGGGGTGTGTGTGGTGGGGGATTGGGTTAGGGCATGTGTGGGTGGGTGGAGGATGTACGTGTGGGTGGTGGGGTGTGTGTGAGTGGATTGGGGATGTATAGGTGGTTAAGGAGATGTGTGTGTGTGTGTGTCGTGGTAGGGAGATGTCAGTTGGTGGGAATGTGTGTGTATGGTTTGGGGATGTGTGAGTGGATGTGCGATGTGTGGGTTGGTGGGGGATGTGTGTGCGTAGGTGGGGAATATGTGGTTGATGGAGATATGGCTGGGGGATGGATGGTTGGAGGTGTGGGTGGGGGAGATGATGTGTGGGTTAGGATGTATATGTGGGTGGGCGTGGGATGTGTGGGTTGGTGGGGGAAGATTGTGGGTGGCGAATGTGTTTTGTTTGGGGGAACAGGTGAAGGCAGTGTGTGTGTGGATGGGGGATGTGCGGGAGGAGGATGGGTTGGTTGGTGGGGTATGCATGTGTCCCTGGGTGTGTGTGTGGGTGAGGTGATGTATGGGTAGATGGGCCTCATAACATGGTAATTTGTCTTGATTATGTTTACAACATTCATTTCACAATGTTTATCTTTCTTCCTATGTAAATGTATAATGCTCTTGATGAACGAAAGATGAGTGATTGGAAGGGCCGAATGTAGACGGGCCTGCGTGCCCAATTTGTTACCCTTTGAAAATAAAGTTGATTTGATTTGATTTGAATTAGAACAACCGTCCCAGATTGTAGAGCAGTAGTCAAAATGTGTCTGTATATGAGAAGTATAGAATATTTTCCTTGTGTCCTCATCAAGGAAATTTTTGATTTTGGCGAGTTGGTAGACTTGTTTCGCTGTTTGTTTAGTAAGCGCTTGAACGTGGGATTTAAAGGTTAGGTTTCTATCAATGATTAGGTCTAATGTTTTGTGCTCAATTACACTTTCTACTGGCATGCTATCGGTGTGAAGTTGAAGTGATGTGTGTGAGTTTAGAGTTTGAAGTCGTTGTCTGGTTGTTAATAACATTGATTTTGTTTTAGTGATGTTAATTTGCATACGATTTGCATAGCTCCACCTAACTAAATTATTTAATTCTTGTTGCAAAGACGACTCCAGCAAAATACAGTTTTCAGCGTTTGAATACACTGTACAGTCGTCTGCAAATAGATCGCAGGACGACAAAAGATGCAAAGGTAGATTAAAGGTAGGTTAATATATATGGCAAATAATAGAGGGCCAAGAATAGAGCCTTGCGGTACTCTAATATTGAAGGTAGTGTTTTGAGACAGAGACTTATTATGTGATACTACTTGCTTTCTGTTTGATAGAAAAGATGTTATTAGAGTGATTACATTAGGGCCAATTTTCATTGTCTCAAGTTTTTAAATTAAAATATCGTGGTCTATCATGTCAAATGCTTTCCTGAAATCAATAAACACAGTTCCACATAGACTGTTGTTGTTTATATTCTGGTGCCAATTTTCTATCATGTTTGTTAGGGCCGAAGGGGGAAACGGGAAAGCAGAGAAAGAAGAAGGAGGACGAGACGGGGGAGAAGAAGAAGAAGAAGAAGAAGAAGAAGAAGAAGAAGAAGAAGAAGAAGAAGAAGAAGAAGAAGAAGAAGAAGAAGAAGAAGAAGGAGAAGAAGAAGGAGAAGAAGAAGAAGACTAGAAGGGGGAGGGAGTGGGGATAATAATAATAATAATAATAATAATAATAATAATAATAATAATAATAATAATAATATACGTAACATTTTATCACTATTAACTGTAATTTATTGCTAAATTGAACAAAGTTGACTGTTTAAAGTAAACAATATCAAAGTCTCTCTTAGCCTGGTCACACACTAAGAGTTAGAAAAGCATTGGAAGGTAATGTACTGGTAAACAAAGCATAGAATAGACCAAAGAAAACATTAGTTAACAGGCATGTACAGATATATCCATGGTGTTAAAGCGTTCAGTGCACGACAGACAACCGCGCGATGAACGATCAGAACGCTTCACATCTTCATCTGGCTTAAGGACAGATATATTTGACGATGATATTTGTTTGTGCGCGCCCTTATGGTCCGGGCTCGTACGAGGCCCTCACCTGTGGGACTTGGCTGAACGCCTCTAAGCCGGGTCCCTTGGGTGCCAGGGTCTGGCCATCACTCGCCACCTGCTCGTGGTGGCGAGGTCTCGGAGGTTTTGACGCTGTGCCGCCAGCGTCTGCAGCCTACCTTGTTCCAGACGTATTGGTTACCCATTCCTCTGGAAAACACAAGATTAAGCCGAGAGAGGGATCATGTCGTTCGGGCACCACATGTTTCTCTGAAGCTCTGCCCAGGCATTGTGATGGAATATTGGCCACATTCCAACTCACATACTTTATCTGTCAAGACTGCAAGGTGCCACTCATTTGTTTATATGCGAGACGCTGTTTTACATGGTTTAATATGACTTCCACCATTCTTATTCTGTTTCGTAGTTATGCATAACGATCTTTAACAGGTAGGTCTCACCGATGTGATTCACAAAATGATCTACAAAAGTCACGTTAAAGTGTCAACACAAAGTGCAGTTTCTATGGCAACAGGGCAACAAGACGAAGTTCGCCGGAAAAGAATTTTAACCAAACCTGTGGTAGATGATCTCCAGATGGGTGTATCGGACGCGGGACATCTTGCTTATGATCGGGAGGTTTTTCGGAAGGTTGTTATGGGAGCGGGGTTCTGCAAAGGACATGCTACTGAATGAATGAACAAAAAGTGTGTCGGTGTATTTGCAAGCATGTGAGTGCGTGCTTGTGGCTTTGGGCTGAGGAGTTATTATCAGATCTGAGTTCTCACTTTACTTTTGCCTTGTGATAATTATTTGTGTTGGAAAACACACCCAAATGAACATTTCATCATCATATGTGCCATGCCGATAAGCGTGGGCTGTCATGTTTCGCCATTTTATACGATCACCGGCGTCGTGGATCAGCTCTGTTTTCTTGTCCCGACCATGTCACGTGGTCAAGCCATTAAGATATTTACAATCTACCTTCCCCTCGGTCTTGCCAGTTGTCACCAAGTTTTCTATTTTATTTCTTCTCCTAACGTGCCCAAAGACAAAATGTTGACTGTCTGTGTATAATTTCTCCAATCAGTTTACTGTTTTCATTTGCTTCTTGTTCATTGGCTTTTCTTTGTATTTCGTGGTATTCTTTGTATTTTCCGCAGAAACAACATTTCCACTGCAGTTAGATGTTTTTCCCCTTGTCTGCTCGTTGTACATGTTTCATATCTGTTCAAAAGTATAGGTTATGTGTAGCACTTCAACACTCTTTGTCTCGTTGCAATTGACATAATTTTATTGGTTAGTATGTTTTCCATCTTGCAAAAGGCTACCTTTGCTATAGCGATTCTTGTTGTAATCTCTTCAAAGCACCTCCCATCAGATGTTATGACTGTTCTGAGATAGTTGTACCGATTCACTTCTTTAAGAATATAACCATTTACCCGTATACAACAATGTACTATTTCTTTCTTTCTAGGGACGACCATAATCTCTGACAATGTAATTCAAACCCCAGTTGTTGAATGTGTACAATAACTGTATCTACTAAATGTTGCAGATTCTAATAAACCTTTAATACCACTTTAATCGTTAACGCACAAGAGACCAGTATTTGTGGCCTATACTTTCAAGCATTCATGATTTCCAACCGTGTTGTTTCGGGTTATAAATTTTGAATAATTTTTAATCACTCCTTTAAACAGTATGCGTAACAAGAATAAGCTCGTCGATACACACCATCAAGAAATAGGCTGGAAAAAGCGTGTAAGAGCACGAAGAGAAAACCCCAGTCAGATGGTGTTACAGACATTACAATAGAAGATAAAACGCATCTATTGCCAGATATGAGGTTGAATTATTAGACCGTCACATATTCTAGGCCACTGCTTAATAAGAAAGGTTGGCAGGTTACTTTCTCCGAGGCCATTCTTTTCCAGCCAATTTCGAAAATTATCCGATGCCTATTTTATGAGACACGTCGACTTTACAGTCACTCACTCACTCACTTACTCACTCACTCACTCACTCACTCACACACACACACATCCCCCCCCCCCAAACACACACACGCACACACACGCGCTCTCACACACATACATACACACATGAATACATTTGCACACATACGCACGCACATGCACATACAAGCAAACAATATAAACATAACAATATAACTTGTACAAGACTTGGAGATCTTCCAACTTGTAACTGTATCTACGTCTTGCAGACTTGTCCAACACGTTTCCCCACTATTATATTATAGGTTGCATCACCGTGCCGTATCTCTTTATATGTTGAAGAAACAAATAAACAACATAAAGGATTTTTGGGCAGATTATGAGAAGACATATACTGTACTTGTAAATGTAACAAGAGACAAATTTGATGGAGAAAGAACAAGGTAAAGATAGAGAGATAAATGCCTAGATAACTTGATTACACGGCAGAGGCAGCACAAGAAATAATACCTGCATCAAGACTGGTGATCATGTGTGATGGCGAACGTGACCGCCAACGCCTATCCGCACAACACACGATGATGATTACCTTATTTGTCTGATATTGATCTTATAGTGCGTTCACAAATGTTTTCCCCCGTATAAAAATCCATAACCCAGTAACTAATAGTTTAGTCCAGAGGAAAGGAGACACCAATACGTCTGGAAATAGACAAACTGCAGACGCTGCCGGATTAGTAAAGCAATTCTTTAACTGTTCGCCTGTCGGAGCTAGATCCTAGACCAGATGCCGACCAATGTGCAAATAATCATAAGTATTATGCAAGGGGATCATACTGTCGTGCAGCAACGGAACGATCCTCCATTATCTCGTTTTTCTGGGACAGTCTTGTAGGTTGAAGTTCTTCAGCTGCGATTCCTTTGTCTGTCGAAGAGGTCATGAGCCTTCATTATGCATCATATGCGATCCTTATTGATTGTAATATTGAATAATTTCTCAGATCCTCATGACAGCAGTATTTTCTTAAGTCTTTCAGTCTGAATCTTTGCTTCACTGAAAAGCCCGAGGCAACTCTATATTCTAACTCCATAATATGGAGTTCTCTGTGGCGAAGTGGTCAAGCCGTCTGACTCCCGCACGAAGGTCGTCGGTTCGGGTCAGGATTTCGTCATTCGGTTGAATAGTGAAAGTTTTTCGGTGACTCCAGGAGTCGTCGCTAGAGCTATTGAGTCCGTGCTCTATCGATAGGCAGCTCAGCGGAAACAGACCCAGCCATAAGGGATAAAACCCGATGCAATGAAGTCGATCTTCTTGCCTGTGAACAACCCTTAACAGCGACATTCACCAACAGAGACATAGAATGTAATTATTCAAGAAGATACAACTTTTTCTCGAAATATCAGATTTAATATGAAATCTGATATAAAAATCGGGTTCTTTTATTATTATTACTAGCTGACCCGGCTCGGCTTCGCCCAGTCCCTGGTGGGGAGCATCTCATTTAATTCATATAAGTAGTCATATAAACTCCCGTTCCCGTTCCCGACTATCTATCTGTCTGTCTGACTGTCTATTATTAGAAAGAGCACTTGAAAGATCTTTACATCTTCCTCCAACAATTAACTTGGGTAAATGGAGAGGCGGCAGCAGCAGCAGAAGAAAAAGAAGCAGGAGGAAAAGGAGAAGGAGGAGGAGGGGAGGAGGACGGGGAGGAGGGGAAGGGGGAGGAGGAGGAGGAGGGGGAAGGAGGAGGAGGGGGAAGGAGGAGGAGGGGGAGGAGGAGGGGGAAGGAGGAGGGGGAGGAGGAGGGGAGGAGGAGGGGAGTAGGAGGGGAGGAGGAGGGGGAAGGAGGAGGAGGGAGGAGGAGGGGGAAGGAGGGGAGAAAGAGGAGGAGAGGGAGAAGGAGGGGAGAAGGAGCAAGAGGAGCAGGAGGGGGAGGAGGAGGAGCAGGAGGGGGGAGGAGGAGGGGGAGGAGGAACAGGAAGGGGAGGAGGAGGAGGGGGAGAAGGAGGGAGAGGAGGAGGGATGAAGAGGGAAGGATGAGGGGGAGGAGGATGAGGAGGAGGAGTAGGGGGATGAGGAGGAGCGAGGAGGGGGAGGAGGAGGGGAGTAGGAGAAGCGGGGAGGAGGAGGGGAGGAGGTGGGGGAGGATTAGGGGGAGGAGGAGGAGGGGGAAGAGGAGTGGAAGGAGGAGGAGGAGGGGGCGGAGGAGGAAGAGGAGGAGGGGGAAGGAGGAGGAGGAGGGAGGAAGAGGGGGGAGGAGGGGAGGAGGGGAGGGGGAAGGTTAAAACGCCTGTAGATAACTGTAGCGAAAAGCTCCACCTATTTGAGAAATATGCAACAATTTTACATATATAGCAATGCTATTAAAGGTTATGTACCCTCGCTATATATAAATTATAATGTAAATTAATATTAAATAATATTAAGTAAATAATTGTTTGTACACTATCAAACTATGACAGTTGGCAGCACGGAAACGTGTAGAAAATTTCATCTCAATCGGATGGACCGTTCGCGAAAGCATAAATAACATACAGACATACATACAGACATACTTACATACATCGCCTTTTATATATATAGATTATTATTATTATTATTATTATTATTATTATTATTATTATTATTATTAATAATATTACTTAGTATTTGTGTTTAAAAATCATAACTCCAACACTCCTTATTGAAATAATAAAAAAAAAATATATTGCCCAGTTTATTGCCTGGCATATTTCGCTGCATCTCGTCTGGTACACGCTGCATATAGCCAAATGTTTGACATATAATGAAGTAGCGTAATAAATCCTTCTAACCGAAATACAGCAGACACATTGTCATATGCGTCAATATCATCACAGTAGTTTTAAAGAGACTATTTGGTCTTTCTGTTTACATAATTGTGTTTTACCCGTGTGTGTAACAGACGCCTGCTTATTTTCTTACAGATTTATTTTTCAGTCTTGTCGGTCAGGAAGTGTAGAATCAACAGCATTGATAGCATTAGAAAATTGTATCTTCTAGTCTTTTCACATATATTGATCACACTGCTGTGATTCTTTTTCAACATATAAAGCATTAACGACAACATACTCACTAAAGGGATCTAACAAATCGCCTGTTTGGACACTTTCACTTCGGCAGAATAATTAACGAAAGCAGCAGACGACAGTTCCGAAATTCCCCTTTGTAAGGTCGGAAGATATTTAACAGCAATAAATATTTAGTCCGTTGCTATTTCGGATGTTTCCTGCCTGACATTGAACATAAATAAAAGATGGAAGCAAAGTAAGGAAATGCTTCCGAGCTTTTTAATCATCTTTTCTTTTTGTATACCGCATTTCTTATTTGGTCAGCAGCTTTATTTATGAAAACGTAATCTAAACATTGGCCGGCTTCGTGGCTTAGAGGTTATGACTTTTCTCCGTAATTTCGTATATTCTCGTGGGTAACGTGACGACGGTGAGAATCAGCAGTGGTTCGAATCGCATCGGTAACTTACGGGGTATGTGAGCCGGCCGCTCAGAAAGCAATGGCAAACTACTGAGCGCAATCTTGCCAAGAAATCAACATACAGCTGAAAGATGCTGGTGTTGACAGCGATGTCCTGTAAAGGATACGCAAAAAAAAAAAATCTAAACATTATTTAATGTAGATAGTTAGCTTACAAATAGCAATGAAAATTGCTTCAATACAAATATAAAAAAGCTAAAGAAAACAAATACATAGACGACGTCTTTATACCACATAGGCCCACAATCAACTAACCCCAAGCCGTCCTATCCCATGCAGCTCCGTCTATATCTCCGACTATCATTAATTTCTGTCTCTACTTGACTTCTCCGTGTATTATTGAGTCTTTCTCTATTTCTTGTGCCTTGTGGATTTCAGACAAAGGGCTTTCTATTTATACTATTGTCAGATTTTCAGTGTATGTCCTATAAAGCGTCTTTTCTTCACTCCTGGATGCACTAGATATTGTCTAGTTCTCCCCATGAATTCCAAATTGGTTATTCTGTCATACCATTTTATTTTAATAACTCTGCTGTGGGCAGGCACCAATTAATGAATGTTAGCAGGTTATCGGTAATCGTTTAGTCGTTCTCCAATTTTCAACTTCGTACAGAAGTACTCATTTCATGTCAGAATTGAATATTCCAAGTTTGATTCAAAGGTTAACTTCTTTTGACTTTCACACTTTCCCAGTGCATTAAAAGGTGCTCATGATTTTTGTATTCTTATTTTGACACTTTGCTACCTAGGTGGCATAGGTACACACATGAACATAGGTACCTCTATCTTACCAATGCCAAACCTGGACAATGACAGAAAACGAGAAAAGAAAAATCACAACAACAGAAATAAGATTCCTGAGAAGAATACTCAATGTATCAAGAAGAGATAAGATCAAAAATGAAAAAAAATCAGGACTAAAGTGGGGGTTGTAGCTGCAATAGATTTTATTAGAAGGGAGCAAGTCAAATGGTTTGGCCATGCAAGCAGGTTACCAACTAACAGTATACCACAACAAGCAATGATGTACAGACCAGAGGGAAGCAGAGGAAGAGGCCGACCACGTAAACGATGGACACAGGGAATAACAGTCCATGGGAATATCGATACATGAAGCCCATAAGCGGGCATTATCCTGCTGTTTATCCTTCACCTCGACAACGCAGGGAACAAGAGGAACATGATGAGGTGAGATGAGACGATGAGATGCTACCTAGGTAGGTTCCGTCTCTTGAAATGAGATTTCAACAACAGAGATCAGGTTGTCATTTTTCTGTGAAATTGTAAACCTAATTGTTGTGACCTGCCATACAATGTGTTTAGTTTATTATGCAGCTTATTCCGTGTGTGAGACAGTAAGGCAATGTCATCAGCCAAGTCTAGGTAGTTGAGCAGCTTTGTCGAAGTCCATTGTATTTCTATCAGTGCTTGATCTCGCTTTCATAATCCTGACCTCACTTCTATTTTTATGTCGAATAACTCTTAGTTTTCCCTTATGGAGGGCGCTGCACCTCATGTCTCTTTATTAAATTAATGATTCTCTGTCTTATGACATAATGCATCATCAGTTTCCAAAGAGATGCCATATCAATGGTCTCAGAGGCCTTTTAATAGTCAACAAATCTAATACAAAGTAGAGAATTCAATTATATGATTCGCTCTATTATTATGCGCTGTAACTATCTGATCAGTGCACGATATACTTGGCCGAAAGTCTGCCTATTCATTCCTAAGTTGTTTGTCAACGGCATCTCTTAGTCGCTCAAGAATGATCCTGCTTTATATTTCTTCATTATCATCATCATCCAGTGCCATGTCGGCTGGCGTACGCGATCATGCTTCTCCACAAATTGCGATCTCCGACTGCATGGATCAGTTCGTGTGTATACTCCCTTCCGTGCCAAGACGCCTGTCTAGAATTTTCTCACACTGTCTTCCTTTATTTCTCTTTCCACAAATCTTTCTGGTTGTCACATCTTCCAGTGTTTGTCTTCTCATAATGTGGCCAAACAATGATGAATGTTACTGTCTGCTGTTTGTGATAAGTTGTCTTTGCGACTTAGCTTTCCTCAAAATGTCCAGATTGCTCATTTTGGCTGTCCAATTAATTTTCAGCATTCTTCAATAAAACAGGATCTCCAAGGCTTCTAAAATTATTTTCGCCTGTTTACTAATTGTCCAGGATTCACAGCCGTAACATTATGTTTTAAAAAAATGTTTGCATATCCTTTACAGGACATCGCTGTCAACATCAGCATCTTTCAGCTGATTGTTGATTTCTCGGCAAGATTACGCTCAGTATTTTGCCATTGCTTTCTGAGCGGCCGACTTACATACCCCGTAAGTTACCGACGCGATTCGAACCACTGCTGATTCTCACCGTCGTCACGTTACTTACGAGAGTATACGAGATTACGGAGAAAAGTCACTAACCTCTAGGCCAGGAAGCCGGCCGTAACATTATACATATATAATTTTCACACTCCTTTAGTTCCCCTTTCACTGGCAGCTTCTCAAATACCCTTCTCACCAGCCTTCAGGTATTTCATCAGTTTGCGAGATTCAGCTGAACAATGCATACAGTAATTCTGTTGAGGTGTTTATACTGGTTTTAAATTACTATTAGATTACTCTAAGCGCAGGGGGCTGCGTGATGTCGAGGTATGGTGTCCGTACTTACATTGTTTATAACCAAATACTCATTGCAAATGGGGAATGATTTAAAAACCCTTAATGTATGAGACCTTTTTCTTGTAAGAGAAGGAGATCTAGAGAAACTAATTATATACAGAAGAGAAAGGAGAACATAGTTGTCAAATTCCAAATCAATCAAGGTGTTACTCAACCTGTAGACCATGGAGAACAGGCATGGGAGAAGGCGACACTGCGTATCTGCTAGTCTAAACCTGGAGCGCCATATAATGACAGATTGGATGGAGAACAACCAGCTCTGTTTGTATAACTAGTTGAGAGCACCCAGGCTCTTTTCCTTCCACTGTTTATTTTCCTAGGATCACAATTCTTTTATGTAATTTTCTTTGTAGTTTCCTTGAAAATGTACAACTTTTCATTTCTAATGTTCATAGTGATGATATCATTAGATTTATGATTGATGCTGCAATTTCAGGGAGCGACTAGGTCCATCTAGATCCAGACCTGACTTTGTGAATGTAACAGCTTAAGTGAATGTAGGAGCTTGACTTAGTGAGGCCAAATACTAGTCCAAAGCAACTTCCTGCAGATTTCTCTACCACAGAGGACTGGTATCCTAGATAACTGAGTCTATATTTATCTAGGTGGAGAAACCCTTTAGCCAAACAAAAATCCTATCCGGGAACACATAACACAGAACCATCAAGAAACTAGTACATATATGTCACACTGCCTGATTGCCGCAGAGATCCAAGAACTGGAAGGTGACCAAACAGTGTGTATAGTTCTTTTCTCCACAGATTAGACATAGGCCAGAAGAAGCGGTTCAATAAAGATAATGGAGGACCGATACATTACTGATGGGGTGGATAGTATATAGGCACAGCTAGGAGATAGGCATAGTTAGAGATGTACATGTGCATGATCTGGGGTTGTTGTTGTTTTGTTTTTTTTGTAATGAATTGATTGTTGTATTTTTATGACATTCATGAACAATAGCACCATTTATCTGTAACAAATTATGAAAAATAAGGGTCATTTTCTCTTTTTGAGAGTTCTCTTGTCGTAGTAAAATTGTTGTAATTAACAACCCTAGATTAATACTTATTTAGTTGAGAGAGGAGAGGCAAGGAACCACCAAAATGATATTTTGGGTATTCAGGGAAAACTTTTCATTGGTTTCCTGGAGGTATTCCTTGGTTCTCCAAAACTCCATTTATGGTCTCAAGCCACTGAGCCAGTAACAGGTAAATTAATTATAACGGGCAGGATCACATTGAAAAAGAGGAACTTAGTATCCTTTATCTCTTTGGGGTTGTCCCATCAACCATACATCCGACAATCATATACATCTTTTATGTATTCTATACATCTTTCAGTTACTTGTTCTTTGTCTATTTATATGTTATATTCTTTTGCTTTCAAACAACGTGCTGTATGCTTTCTAATACCCGATAATTCCTGAATTTTTCTGTATATACTCGTAGATGTTTTGTCTTTTTTGTTGTATTTCTTTATCCTCACATTGACCATTTAGCCACGTCTTTCGATGCCTTACATTGTTATACTATTCCTCTAAGGCTTCTATTATATTCATCTAGATTTGGTTTACGTTTTCTTCTTTTGTTCATCAGTTGTAGAATTTTCTCTGTCATCCATTTCTTCCTCGCCGTCTTCTTTATTTCTGGTATTATTTCTGTTGACGCCTGCTTTATTGACTCCTTTAGCATTTGAAACTGATCGTCTAAACTGTCCATTTTGTTTTACTATGGCATTTTACTTATTCTGCACAGTAATTATATATTTATAACTGAGTGCATGATTTAATTAAGGTATTGTCACATATAGCTTTATATATCCTGAAGCCATCTTTAATTTCGTCATTTATATTGTTAGTTTTCCATTTATTGGTGCATGGTCATTCTCTCTTGGTCTCTTCATCTCCTGCTTCTCCCATCCCGCCCAACTTACAACCTTCCAATTATTATAACATACTCCAGCTTTCCATTTCTCACGATATGCCCATAGCATGTGGACTGCCTACTTCTTCTTATTTTTCTTTCTTTCCTTCTATTTTTTTTTTTTGGCGCTCGCTCGCTTTGAACTCAAGCGTAGTCCATACACACTATTTATGGTAGTGATGGGCTGAGTTTGGCTTGTGGATTAGCTGTCCATATTAATTGTATCCCTCGGCATCAGGTGAACCTACTCCGACTTCGTGTCCGGTGTAGGGGTTGAACCGCTAACCTCGGCATCAGCACACCGGATATTTAAGAACATGCGTTCTTACCCATTCGACCATGTTGACCTGCACTGCCTACTTCTAATACGAGTAGTTAACCCCTTTATATCTTAAATCTTCTTTCTATCTGTCCAAAGTGTTCACATAATTTTTCCATGAAAACACAAATCCACAACATCCTATAATTTTTCACTTTTCTGATAATTGTCCACTATCGCTTCCGTACATCAGGTTTGACTAAATATAGCTCTTAAGAAATGTTTTCCTCACATCTGTAGACAAAGATAAATTACAGAGAATATATATTTGTCATCCTGGGAAACGCTGATTATGCTTAGGGTTATTCTACGTGTATCTTCCTTAATACATCTTCCATCTGCTGCAAGTCTAGTCACCCATTAACACACAGGTTACCAGCAAAGATAAACACAAAGTTAATGAACCTAGTTTAATCTGTAGATAGTGGGTCTGCCTCTCCAGCATAAAGTGGCTTACTGTAGCTTGGGATGGAACGTGTGCATATTAAAGTGGCATGCAGTTCAACATTAGACATAAATGGTCAAGAGTAAAAATACGATGTACGTTTATATTCAACTGGGAACTGGAAAAATGCACACTCACAAGACAACACTAGAAATTTCCAGATTATACGAAACCATCTACCTCATTAGAAAGTACACACACGGTTAAGGTTTGCAATGTTATCTAGGCCTTAGAGTGACAAGGTAGTCGTATAATTAAGCAGTAATCCAAAACAGACCAGAGTGTACGGAATGCGAACCGAAGTGCACGGGAATCTGTGTGCGCCATCTTGTACGAAATCACTGGCACCGGTGGAAAACTCAACGTGTGTGTGTGTGGGTGTGTGCATGTGTGTTTATGTGTGTGTGTGAGAGAGAGACAGATTGATAGAGACACAGAGAGAGAGAGAGAGAGAGAGAGAGAGAGAGAGAGAGAGAGAGAGAGAGAATATTTCACCGGTTGCCTTTACTTCCCAAAACATTTCCTGGTAATCATGTCTAGGTCGGTTTTTTTTTAAAAATTCGAATTAATCCCAATGAGGATCGAACCCTGACCTCGAAACGGCAGACGATTGTCTATCCGCTACCCCACCGCGGCTCCCTGTAATATTCAGTTAACAACTAATGTTCAAACTGATCATTTTCATTGTGCTTCATCTGACGTATATCCCGCCCATTTGGAATAATATACTGTATTAAAGAAAAGTATGCAAATAAAAACAGTATTCTTCAAAGAAGACAGAAACATGAAGAGACAGAGACAAGAATAGACAGAGGGGTTGGGGGTGGGGGAAGCGAGACACAGAGACAAGACTATACAGAAGGAAGAGTAAGAGACACATAGAGACAGAGACGAGGGGAGACAGAGGGGGTGGGAGGGGACAGAGAGACACATAAACAGAGACAAGACCATACAGAAGGGCGAGAAAGAGACACACAGAGACACAGAGAGACAAAGACGAGGAGAGACAGGAGAGACAAAGGAACACCTAGAGACACGCAGTGACAAGGAGAGAGACACAGAGAGATAAAGCAAGGTGAGATTAAAATACCGATCGTTACTGCACGATTAAAAATACGCTAACAAACACCTGTTACCCACAGAGAAAATAAAAAGAGAACTAAAATACTAAATCAAACCAGTATTGCTATATATACAGTAAAACTTTGATTAACCGTCACCGTCGGGGACAAGGGCTGTGACGGATAATCGAATTGACGGATAACAGAAATATCTTAATGCATATGTACAATAACGTGATTTCATTGCGGGCTTTGGACGAAAATGAAAATAACATCCTTTAAAAGTGAATAATACATACATCCAATCATCAATCATGTGCCATGCCGGTAAGCGTGGGCGGTCATGTTTTGCCATCTCACTCGATCACCAGAGTCATGAATCAGCTCTGTGTTTCTGTCTCGACCATACCACGAGGCCAAGCCACCCAGGTATTTGCTTCTAGGTCTTCCCCTTGGTCTGTTCCCTTCGATCTTACCAGTTGTCACCAAGTTCTCCAATCCATTTCTTCTCATAACATGCCCAATAAATTTTGACTGTCTGCGTCTAATATCTCTAATCAGTTTACGATCTTCATTTGTTTCTTGAAGGACCTGTTCATTGGTCTTTCTGGCTGTCCATGGTATTCTTTGCATTTTCCTCAGAAACCACATTTCTACAGCCATCAGATGTTTTTCAGCTTGACTGCTCATTGTCCAAGCTTCACATCCATATAAAAGTACAGGTTCTATGTTGCACCTCAACACTCTTTTTCTCGTTTCAATTGACATCTTGTTATTGGTCAGTATGTTTTTCATTTTGCTAAAGGCTACCTTAGACATGGCGATTCTTGTTCTAATCTCTTCAGGGCATCTCCCATCAGTTGTTATTACTGTTCCGAGATAATTGTACCTATTCACTTGTTGAAGAATATTCCCATTTATTTGTATATTACATTGTGGTATTTCGTTCTTCCTAATAATAATTCCTTCTAAATACATACATATTGAATTTAATTTTACAAAACGATCAATATAAACTTCATCATAAGAGTAGTAATGTACAGAAATGTATTGTAATACTATAAACCTACGGTACTTTAAAATAATCTGTCAGTAGTGTATAAGTACAAAAGCTGCCGGTTTTGTGGTGGAAATCGATAATCCACCACATAGGGCGATAACTCATTTTGTTTTGAAAATGTAGGCGTGGTCAGAGTAGGTGTTGCGAAGTGACTCATCGGAGTGGGTGTTGTCAAGTGACTCATCAGAGTAGGTGTAGTGTTCACGTGACCCCTTCAATTATAGGTACATATAGTTTACAACATAAAAAATACAACATAAAACAATCAAAATAACAAACAAACGATTCAAGTAAGGTATATAATGTTTTTATTAAATCATGTATAGACAAACAATATAAAGCATATTGAACAATTAAATAAGTAGTTGCGTAGTTGATAAATTATCACTGTGAACCTGTCTTTTTATATACAGATATGATAACGAATCACGATGTTGCTGATACGTATACACACTCGTCCCGTGGGTCTTGAATCCTATATTGGTTCCCCCACGCGCCTCTTGGGTGGCGAGAACATTCAAGAATGTGTCCTTGTCCAAGACATTGTGATTTTTGGTCAGACCTTTGGTACTGATTTTATCATAATCTCCGACACAAATATACGTCTTACTACACAGTGACACCATCCCCATCCCCTTCCTATTCTAGTTTAAAAAGACCGGGGGTTCTCTTTTCATAGGATTTAATGTCCACACACTCCTGTCTGGTTGTAGTTCTATGAACAGGGCAAACTTCAGTTTTCTTGGCGTGGAAGTGTGGGAAAATCTGGAAGGTAGTACCGGGAAGTTACACATTTTTTTAAATTTTTGGTCGGCGAAGTGTGGGAAAATCTCGGGCGAATGTGACGGTGGTCGGTTCATAACAGAAAGGGGTGTATGAGGGGTGGAAAAAGGTAATTAAGTAACGGGTTGTAAAAACGTTGGTGAGTGGTGTGTTAAAATATTTTGAACTGTTAGCACATTGGCGGTGTACATTAGTAAGAATAGAAGGAATAGTTGCGGTAGCGATAGTAGTCATACTGGGTATGGCTTAGTGAAATTAGTTGATAAGGGGTGGTTATTAGTGCTATGTAGATGGTCGTAGTGGCTTATTCAGTAGCATCACACGTGTTACAAATGAAACCTTAAAAGTAAAGTAGTTGATTGTAATGGATATGGTGTAGTGTCATTCAGTGTTAAGGAGTGGGTAGAAGGTAATAGTGCTCAAGCAGCGGTCAAGTAGTGGTCAAGCAGTGGTCAAGGGGTCGAGTGACCACTTAAATTGTGGAGGAAAGTAATGTAGTGACATGGTAGTGGTTAAGTGGTAGATGACGTGGTCAAGAGGTGGTGAAGTAGCGGTCAAGTAGTGGTCAAGTGGTCGAGTGACCAATTAAATTGTATAGGAGACTACGTGTAGTGACATGGTAGTGGTTAAAGTGGTAGATGACGTCGTCAATAGGTGGTCAAGTAGTGGTCAAGCAGTGGTCAAGTGATCGAGTGACCACTTAAATTGTCAAGGGAAGTAGGTGTAGTGACATGATGACGGATAAAGTGATATATGACGTGGTCAAGCTGTGGTCAAGTAGTGGTCAAGTGGTAGTGAAGTAGTCGAGTGACCACTTAAATTGTAGGGTAAGTTACGTGTAGTGAAACGGTGTTGGTTAAAGTGATCGATGTTGGGGGAACCAATATTGGATTCAAGACCCACGGGACGAGTGTGTATACGTATCAGCAACATCGTGATTCGTTATCATATCTGTATATAAAAAGACAGGTTCACAGTGATAATTTATCAACTACGCCACTACTTATTTAATTGTTCAATATGCTTTGTATTGTTTGTCTATACGTGATTTAATAGAAACATTATATACCTTACTTGAATCGTTTGTTTGTTATTTTGAATACTTTATGTTGTATTTTTTATGTTGTAAACTATATGTACCTATAATTGAAGGGGTCACGTGAAAACTACACTTACTCTGATGAGTCACTTGACCACACCCACTCCGATGAGTCACTTCGTAACACCTACTCTGACCACGCCTACATTAAAAAAAATGAGTTATCACCCTTTGTGGTGGAATATCGATTTCCACCACAAAACCGGCGGCTTTTGTACTTATACACTACTTCTGTCATCTCCTTCTGCGGTTTTGCGGCTCGAGATTTCTGCGCGGCGACATTACGTATCTTTCGCAGAAGTAGGATCTACGTTGCATTTCCTTCCTCAGCATTTCAAACTAGTCGGTGAACCTTGATAACATTGTTTCTGTTTCTGTGTAGCTAGTTATATGTGTTTGGTTAAGAACTGAACCCTCATCGTCATCAATTTCTTCTTCTTCAATGGTAGCCACACTAGAAACAATTTCATCATCGTTCGAAATTTCAAATCCTCCATCCGCTTTGTCACATTCCAACCAATCTGTTACTTCTTCTGGTGTAATATGTACACTGTATAGTCCTATATTGTTACAGTTGCACAATTTCGTTAACACTAACAGTCTCAGTTCCTTCAGTTTCGTCAGTAGAGTTTCGGCAAGAGTTTATTCCATTCATTCTTTAAGTGAGACACTGTAAGGTCAGCGCAGGCAGTGGCGACATTGAAAATAGCGTCCTTTATGATATACCTTTCACAAATTCTTTAAAAAATTATTTTAGGGCGTTGACGAATAACATTCATTGACTGTTAAACGAGTGATGGTTAATTGAAGTGTTACTGTACATTTGAAGCCTGGGCAATGAAGCTTCGATAGCTATAACGACAGCAGAGACGTGATTTTAGAGAAATGTGCAAAGAACACAATGGACTCAGCTAAAAACAAATGAGACAGTCAGTTGAGAAACGGACTGGTAACCACAAAATTATTAGAGAAATGAAAAGTGTAGACTGCGAAGACACATTTGGATATTTCATTAAAACAGATGCTATAAAAGCTAGTGACAACTGGCAAGCTGGATGAGAAAGCTGCTAAAGCGAGACAGAGATTTATACTCGAGTCGCTTCGTCAATAGGTATATTAGGAAAATGACTGCATACGTCATTCGGGCAGAAATATGGGAATCGTGTTTCCCTGTGAACCATGATCACTTGCGCTTACCGGCATGGCGCCTGATAATGATAAATAACCGTTGAAAGTAATTCTAGAACATGAAGGTAGATATTGCCAGAACACACATGGCTCCCTTCGCTGAGTTGAAGCGCGGCTGCTACGTTTCATATTTAGTGGTTATGATAGAAACATTTATTGGGCGGTTGTAAATAACTTTTACCGTTGATTGGATGCTCTTTGGTTAAAAATAGGTTGGGGTTTAGTTTTCTGTAATTATAAGTTTACCACTAGTTCTCATTATCTCCCCCACCCCAGTCCCCGCGCCCCACATGTTTCTGACTAATCGGTAGTTGTTTCTCGACATTGTTCTTGAGCCAAGAAATGTCGTAGAAAGCAAACACGTTCGGCGCAATATTGACCTCATTGCATACCTGGTACCGACCGGTCTATGCCCAGCTGAGACTAGTACCGTATGCTTAATGCAGATAAGGAGTGTTAGTGGTCCTTTCTTGTTGTGTTACTGGAACTGTTGCCTGGCATGCGTACCAGGAAATATCTTGAGAAATAAAGGCGGCCGGCGTGATACTTGGCACATCTGGCACAGAGTGTCCATTGGGCAATGACATTATGGTTTAGCACCGAAGATCAATGCGTAAATAATAATATACACTATGTATCAAGTATAACCCAGAATATGCAATATATTACTCATTAAAATGTCACACATATACACAAATGCACATATAGGGAGAAATACAGAGAGACAACGGAGACAGAGAGAAACAGAGACAAATGGACAAGGACAAGGCACATAGAGACAGAGAGGGAGAACAAGAAGAGAAACGAGACGGAAATAAAGAGGAAGAGACAAAGAGAGGGTCAGAGAGACAGAGAGATATACACAATAGACAGAGAGACACCCGAAGAGACAGAGAGAAACAGAGAGACATAGAGACATAGCGAGAAACAGAAAGATATATAGAAACAAACAGATACTTTGCTAGAGACAGAGAGAGATACAGAGACACATAGAGAGCTAGAGCAAAACAGGGAGAAACAGAGAAACAGATACAGAAAGACAAGCAAAACAGGGAGAAACAGAGAAACAGATACAGAAAGACAGAGAGAAAGAGAGACATAGAGACAGAAACAGACAGTGAGTTACATAGAGACAGAGATATATACAGAGACACATAGAGAGCCAGAGCGAGACAGAACGAAACAGAGAGACAGAAGGAGGCATAGAGAGAGACAGAGAGACGCACAGAGATATAGAGTTTGAGAGAGGGACAGACGGAGCGAGAGAGAGAGAGAGAGAGAGAGAGAGAGAGAGAGAGAGAGAGACGGCGATAGTTTACATTCGCATGGCCAGGATCAGAGCTGCACGTCACTGGGGATAGTGCAGGAATCATCCGCTAGCTTACCCAGTATACTATCCCACAGATGACACTTTGCCAAATAATCACCATTCATTGTGCGTCTCCGCATTCTAATAATCATCAACAGTCTGCAGACACGAACCCAAGCGACAAAGGGAATAGAATAATCTATGACGGGTCCCTCAAAGATACGGGTAATGTACATTTTCAAAACATAAAATAAACGATACGAGTGGAAGCATTAAGGGCAATGTTTTCTTAGCGCAAACACATTGCAACATAGACTCAGACAGACACGTTTGACATTCAACATCAACATATACCGAAAGTTGAAATATTTACAGTCGTGTCCTGGGATCACATATAAAAAATTAAAACTTTGTCTCGGAGCAGTTTTCTGATATGGGATTGTGGTATAATAGCGCCATCACATATTGTAGGTCTTAGTGCATAGAGGAAGAGGTGGCCAATCTTTACCTCACTTTCGCAGACGACAAGCCCAGGCGTCGAACTTGCGTTCAGTCGATCTTATGACAAAAAATGCACCCCGAAGCTGTTTCTCGCTATTCATACGTGGTGTGATAGGGCCAATACAGTTTGCGGACCGAGAGCAAGAAGGACCAGGTGGTCAGTCTTTCCTTCACTTTGACAAGCGACGGGCCCAGGCGTCTCACCCGCGTTCGGTCGTGGTCATGACATTGTCAGGGCAGTTCGCTATCAAATTCGCTAGCGCGCCCGCCTACACACAAGCTAGCCTCTACGAAACCGTGGCTCCATGCACCTATATATATATATATATATATATATATATACTGACAGAGACAATACCACATATGTAAACATAATGTATATGGTACGTGCTGTAGCTTTTTCTCCAGTATACATGTCGTGTAAGCTGAGGTAGCGCATTGGCTAGTACGCAAACTTGCCGGCTCAGTGATCAGGCGTTCAAATACACCGACGGATGGAAATTAAAAAAGAAAATTACCTGGCTTCACATATCGATCCAGCCTAAAATTGGAACCAGGAAATGTTATGGGAAGTAAACGCACTCCATATAATACTGACCAAATCACGTATTGAATGGCGATTTGTCTTTAAAATATTGGACCCGCACCAACCTAACACGCCCGACGTTGTTTTTTTTAATGGCTCTCTTCCAATTGTGACCATAAATACCCGTGTTTAAAATGTTAGCTGAATGTGACACTCATATTATTGAGTCGACTTTATGTTTGTGCTAATGTGTGTGCGCGCGTGTGTGTGCGTGTTCATGTGCGTATTGGTGTATGTGTGCGTGTGTGTTTGTGCGTAGGGGAGCTTGTGTGTGTGCTTGTGTTCGTATGTGTTCGTGTGTGTGTGTGTGTGTGTGTGTGTGTGTGGGCGCGAGTATGTGCGTGCTTACGTGTGCGTGTATGTTCGGCCTCGCGCGCGCGTGCTTGCGTGTGTGTAGCGACCTGGGAATTGACTTAAGAGACAAAAGTGTCGTATTATGAAACGATCTACGCCATGACGCTGGAGTACAAAAGACAATGACCGCATGCACAGAAAGTAATCCCTAACGAAAACAAATCTAAACGGCATTTGGCGGTTGCAATAGCAGATGATGAAGATAACTGTCGTGGACCAGCTGCGCATATTGATGACGGCAACAAGAATGTTTTTGTTGTTTATATGTAAATGATCAACATCAAAAATAGACAACTGTCAACATCGAGACCAGCGGTTCTTATATTATTTTGTTTCGACTACATTTTCCACAGACAGAAATGCTCACATCGCTCTGTATTCTTACGGATAACATATCTTTTCCAAGACAAAGTATCATCTGTTTGGTTTGTTTTCGTCCTTGCGGGGAACGCAGCCGCAGTTTAATATCATCACGAGACCCCGAGAAAACATTAAGCAATAAAACAAATCAAATCAACCAATGATTTACTAGAGTGCAAGAAATAGAAACAACAATGGGTGCCAAAATGGAATGCACTAATGTTTGCCCATTTTTAGCGAATGGCTAGTCTCTGTTAATATAGCTAGACAGTTTTGGATTTTGCAAAATAGTAAAGTATTTCGTGATATCCTATTATAATATCCATGCCTTTCGCAACCCCCTATTATACAAGCCTGGCCAAAGGTGACCTATTATGATATTTATGCCAGCCGCGACTGCCTATTATAATAGTCAAACATATCGTGCTATTATAATAACCCCACCACCCTTATCCTCCCATTATATATTCTCACTACCAGTGACCCCCCCCCCCCCCCATTATATTGTTGTCACCACATCCACTGACCTGTTATAATATCCTCACCACATCCTCATACAGTGACCTCTCATTATAACAACCCCACCACCAATGACCTCTCATTATAATACGCTCACCACGAGTGACCTCCAACTAGAATATCCTCATCACAAGTGACCTACTGTTATAATATCCTTACCACCAGTGGCCTTTCATTATAATATCATCATCACCAGTGGCCTCCCATCATAATATACTAACCACCAGTGACCTTCTATTATAATACCCTCACCACTAGTGACCTCCCATTGTAATATCCTCACCACAAATGACCTCCCATTATAATAACCCTCACCACCAGTGATCTCCAATTATCATAACCCCACCACAAGTGACATCCCACTAACATAACTCCACCACAAGTGACCTCCCATTATCATAACCCAACCACCACTAACCTCCATTATAATAACCTCACCACCAGTTACCTCCCATTATAATATCATCACCACCAATGACCTCCCATTATAATATCATCTCCACCGAAGACCTCCTATTATAATAACCTGCCATTACAATATCCTTATCATCAGTGACCTCCTATTACAATAGCAGAGTACATATTGACACCAAACTACATTTCCTAAAGTGGGTGCGAAACACTCTTTTCCATGTCTTAAGGCATATTTGGTATATGGTGCTTGTCCCATATGTTCGATAGACCAGTCGACACTCGGTGAACAATGTGCACAGTTTCACACCGGTAGTCCTTACTTCCCATGAGATTTCACAGTACCCATTTAAGGCTGGGGCAATAGGAAGACCAGGTCGGCTTTATATCATCTCTGTTTGGATGGGGAAATTGAGATTCCGTTTATGAAAACTAGTAGAACCTTGCGTTATGACAATACTGATAAAATTGAGAGTGGGATTCAGTTGATGACAGCAAGTAGAACATTGTGGTGTGACCACGCTGACAACAACAAAAGAATGAGATTCAATTATGACGATTAGTAGAACATTGTGGCATGACCATACTGGAGGGAAAAACAAAGACTTGAGTTTCAGTTATGATGACTAGTGGAACATTGTGGCATGACCATACTGGAGGGAAAAACAAATACTTGAGTTTCAGTTATGATGACTAGTAGAACATTGTGGCATGACCATACTGGAGGGAAAAACAAAGACTTGAGTTTCAGTTATGACGACTAGTGGAACATTGTGACATGACCATACTGGAGGGAAAAACAAAGACTTGAGTTTCAGTTATGACGACTAGTGGAACATTGTGGCATGACCATACTGGAGGGAAAAACAAATACTTGAGTTTCAGTTATGATGACTAGTAGAACATTGTGGCATGACCATACTGGAGGGAAAAACAAATACTTTAGTTTCAGTTATGATGACTAGTAGAACATTGTGGCATGACCATACTGGAGGGAAAAACAAAGACTTGAGTTTCAGTTATGATGACTAGTAGAACAATGGGGTATGAGCATACTGGAAAAAAAGTAAGATTTGAAAACATTCGTTCGAATTTTCTTTAAGTAATCTTTAAATGTTTCTTGTTCATTGCAAGACGTTGCGGTCAACCCCATGACGATTTCCTAAGCAATGGTTCTCGGTAGTTTTCCATTGCTTTCGGAACGAGACGTCAACGTTTAAGTCCAACTAACCCGTGTAGTGAATTAATCTATTACCCGGCCGTCAGCGCGAAAGTAAACGCCAGCGTGATAAACCACTCGGCCACGCTGACCCCAATAAGTAAACTATATGGTATAACTGGGTCATAAAGGCGAATATGTAGGGAGACTGGTGATCGTATGAGGTGGGGAACCGTGACAACCTACGCTTATCAGCATGGTATATGATGATGATGATGATGATGATGATGATGATGATGATGATGATGATGATGATGATGATGATGATGATAAACAGAATGTTTTTTTTTCCTTTCATTTAGCCTGGACGACATTCTTAATAAAATACACACACGCGCGCACACGCGCTCGAGCACACACACTCACACACACACAGACACGTACATACAGTGACATACATGATTCATTTACAATTTACCGATGGTTATGATATTATTAAAATATTTTGAAGAAGGATATTTGCTAAACAGCAATCATATTACTGAATAAAAACCTGGGAGTTTCTAAAACATTGCGTAGTTATAATTATGTTTACAGTAATACAAGGAGTGTGACAAAAGTAAATACGTAAACAGCCTTCCCATGTATGTTTGCCTGGAGAATTATTCGACGTGTTCAAATGCTTGATTGCCTTTGTGTCTTAACGCGACAACTGCATTTCTAACGCTTCACCATTTGGGATTCACTGATCTAGGTCACCGAATCCCACACTGAGCTTTGAAATTCCTGCCACAGAGCGCAGACAGAAGAGGTAAAGAATGAGTAGTTAGAAGGGGGCTGATAGAAAATGCGTAAAGAAAAGAAAACGTAGACAGAAGAAGCCTTTCGGCCGGGGCAGACATGCTAACTTGTATTTTTTAAAGACCGCCGTTGACAAAGTAATTCCGGGCTTAAAGTTCCACTTTCTGAAAGGCTTCCGCGTGAAGTGGGAATAAGGAGGTAGTGGGCAGACTTTAGAAAAACGAGCGAATACTGATTTTGTGTGAGTTTACTGCAGTCAATCAGTCAGAAATTCACTCTCATGTCTTTCTTAAACCCAGTAAAATGACATTTGAATACAGTTTCACTTCTTTTAGTATGATTACAGGCCACTTGCTGCGGCGCGCAACTATGTACACAAATGTTTGTAAGCGTTGTGCGATCTTTGCAGTTTTGTCTCCTAAACTTACGTAATGTTTCTGCTTCAGGTGGCTTGTCTGGGGGAGAGAAGGACAGTCCAGTCTTTTCTGCAGAGTGTAGTCGTAAAATAAACAGTACCGGGATAGGGTTGCCAAATTGTGTAACTGAGATATTGAGATATTTCCTTTAAGCATATGAAGAATCAAAGATGTTACAAATATTAACTGATTCTCCGCTGCAGACCGATAGGTCTGTTCTATGGAACGGTTTTGGCACCCGCGAACCGATATGTCGGTTCGGTATAGATAGTGCTTCATTTGTTCCAGTTCTCTTATTTGTTCCACAATTTTTAGTGCTCATTTAATTAAACTTTACAACGAAAGATTTCGCTTCCGCCTGTGTGCAAGAAGACGCTAGGCCCCATTTCTTTTTAAGGATAAATTGAGTTTGTTGTGATTCGAAACGATTGTTGTGATTCGAAATTCGAAGTGACAATACCTTCTGGTTCTGACCCTCATATATTTTAATAAAATTACCGTTTTAAACAATTTTATATTATAGTAATTGTGATGTAAAGGACATTGTGAAAGATTCTAAAACTAATACCACGTGCAGTAGTCAGTAATCAGTTAGATTATTTAGTAGTAAATGAAAACAACACTAAAAGCGAAAGTTTGTCATAATATGTCATAATATGATGGCACATACTGAATTATGAATGCGCTAATGGGCCACATTTGTGCCCCTCAATTTGTTTTACCTATAACAAAGTATTTAAGGAGTATTTAAATAATTAAATTTAAAAGAATAATGTAATAACTAAATATAAAATAGTGTTTATATTATTCTTCTTGGTACAATCTGGCTGGTGTGTTACTGACATTTTCCATTCAGACTGTAATATATGTGCTTCAAAATATTATGTTTTAATTGTGTTTTATTGGTGTTATGGAGCAGTTCGTGTGATATTCTTGAACACAAGTGGTGTGTGTAACATTATTCAGTAAATTAAACAGGATCAACATAAGATGATTACTAAAAAATCAATCAACCAATCAATCAATCATGTGCCATGCCGGAAAGCGTGGGCGGTCATGACTCGCCATTTCACTCGATCACCAGTGTCGTGGATCAGCACAGTGTTCCTGTCTCGTCCATGCCATGTGGCCAAGCCATCCAGATATTTTCCTCTCGGTCTGCCTCTTGGTCTGTTTCCTTCGATCTTGCCAGTTGTCACCAAGTTCTCCAATCCATTTCTTCTCATAACATGTCCAAAACATTTTTACTGTATACGTCTAATTTCTCTAATCAATTTACTATTTTCATTTGTTTCCTGTAGTACTTGGTCATTTGTTTTTCTGTCTGCCCGTGGTATTATTTGCATTCTCCTCAGAAACCACATTTCTACAGCCATCAGATGTTTTTCAGCTTGACTGCTCATTGTCCAAGTTTCACATCCATACAAAAGTACAGGCTCTATGTAGCACCTCAACACTCCTTTTCACGTTTCAATTGACATCTTTTATTGGTCAGTATGTTTTTCATCTTGCTTAAGGCTACTTTCGCCATGGCGATTCTTGTTCTAATCTCTTCAAGGCATCTGCCATCAGATGTTATGACTGGTCCGAGATAATTGTCCTCAGAAACCACATTTCTACAGCCATCAGATGTTTTTCAGCTTGACTGCTCATTGTCCAAGTTTCACATCCATACAAAAGTACAGGCTCTATGTAGCACCTCAACACTCCTTTTCACGTTTCAATTGACATCTTTTATTGGTCAGTATGTTTTTCATCTTGCTTAAGGCTACTTTCGCCATGGCGATTCTTGTTCTAATCTCTTCAAGGCATCTGCCATCAGATGTTATGACTGGTCCGAGATAATTGTACCGATTCACTTGTTGAAGTATATTTCCATTTACTTGTATATTACATTGTGGTATTTCTTTCTTCTTAGTGACCACCATAATCTGTGTCTTTTTACAATTTAATTCTTACCCCAGTTATTCACTGTGTGCAACAACCGCATCTACTAGTTGTTGCAGATCCTGTTCATTGCCTGCAATCAATACTGTATCATCGGCATATCTAATATTATTGATGTTTCGTCCTCCAATGATGATTTCATTTACATCTTCTACATTTCTGAAAATATTTACACTGTATAGGGAAAAAGGATCTGGAGACATTAAACTTCCCTGTCTCACACCTCTCTTAATGGGCTGATATTGTCCTACGTCATTATCAATCTTTATGGCAGCTTGCTGTTTCCAATATATGTTTTTTTTTTATAAGTCTAATGTCTTTCCCATCAATTTGTAGATCTGTAAGCATATTTACCATGTTGACATGTCTTACTCTATCGAACGCCTTTGTGTGGTCAATAAAGCAAAGATGTTTATCTTTGTTTACCTCTATAGAACGTTTAATAACTGATCGCAGCATATACACAGCATTTCCTGTACCCTTTCCTTCTACAAACTCACATTGTTCTTCCCATATCTCAGGTTGTATTTTCTTCCTCACTCTTTGCATGATAATTCGTAGCAGAATCTTCGCGATGTTACTCATTGTACTTTTTGTTCTATGTTGATCACATTCCAAAGCTCCTGATTTCTTTAGGATTGCAATAAATACAGAGTTACATAATTCAGAAGGTATATCTACAGTATCATATAATGTGTTCAGCAGTCTGGAGCCTGGCATCCATGGATATAGCTTCCCTGTTCACCAACGTTCCATTAGATGAGACAGTGAAAATAATAAGGGAATGCATTAAAGACAAACAACTAAAATTAGGCATACCAACACCTATTCTGGAGAGGCTACTACTACTATGTACCGACAACATACAATTCAATTTTCTAACAAAGTCATACCGCCAAATTCACGGAGTGGCCATGGGGAGTCCTCTTGGTCCTATTCTAGCGGACATCTTCATGGCACATTTAGAAGAAAAGAGATCCTCAAACATTAACAACTTGGTTTTCTACCGTCGTTATGTGGACGATATACTAATTATCACCACAGACGAGCTACAAGCAACATCGTTCCAGACCACAATGAACATGGCGCATAAAAACATCTCTCTATCTATGGAACACGAACACAACGAAGCGTTGCCGTTCCTAGATATTCTAATGAGACGTAGAGCAGACGGCACAATTCAAAGATCGGTGTATCGCAAAGGAACATGGACTGGCCAACACCTAAATTTTCAGAGCTTCACACCTGTCCAGTACAAACGGGGCTTAGTGCGGACCCTTTTTTGACCATGCTAGAAAGATATGCACCCAGGACACACTGACAAAGGAATTTGAAACTCTGAAGAATGTCTTAAACCTGAATGGGTAAACCACGGGATTTATAAAGCGCCACTGCAAACAGAACAAACCAAAGCAGACGTAACTACAGTCCCTAAACTCAAGGTATTCATCCAGCTAACCTTTCGAGGGGATGACGTAATGCAACGTCTACAAGACCGGCTTACTACAGTAGTAGGCCGAACATTCTGTGCTGCAACTCCAGTCATTAGGTATAGAAAAACACCGATTTCCACACCAGCCGTAAAAGAGCCTGTTCCTATGTACGCCAAAAACAATTGTATTTACCAATTCACATGTAGATGCCAGGCCTTCTACATCGGTAGAACAGAGAGACATCTGAACGAAAGAGTGTCAGAACACATACTTCAATGGGTCGACAAGATACGACACACAGGCGATGCGAGCCTAATGGGGCCGACACACCGGAATCTCCACGCGTCTTCAATCGGTAGGTACACTATCGAAAGCGGCCATGTGGTTGACAGAGACATTGCCTTTCGCGTGTTGTTTAACACACAAAATACTCGCTTGTTAAAGTTTTCAGAAGCAATAATGATCAATCAACGCAAGCCGGATTTGTGCAAACAGAAAGACATGTTAGTCAGCTTAAAATTACCGTGGTAGACAATTGACATTACTGTGCGAACATGCGTATAATTCAGCTTGAAGGATTTATCTAGTTAATTTACTTTATGTTCTGTGATTTCTGCAGTATGTACCTGACGAGATGCAGCGAAATATGCCAGGAAATAAATCGTGCAATCTATTGTTTGTGTCTTCGTTATTCAAATACTCGACTTTCTTTAACTTTACCCTCAATTTACCTGTAAGTAATCTGTGGTCACTATAACAATCAGCACTGGGATCTGTTCTTGCAATTGTTAACTCATTTCGAAACCTTCTGCTAATCAGAATGTAATCAATCTGGTTTCTAATCGTGCTATCAGGTCACCTCTACGTCCTTACTCTTCTAGGGTGTAGTTTAAACCAGATGTTTCCTACAATTATTTCCTGCTCTTTTGCCTATTCTACAAGTATGTTTCCTCTTTCGTTTCTCTCTCCCAAACCATGGTTTCCTACTGTGTATCCATCACCTTGATTTCCTACTTTTGCATTGAAGTATTATGATGTTTATTTCTGAATTTTTATATTTCTTTAAAGCAGACTCTATGTCATTATAAAATTCCTCTACACTATCGTCACTGGATTCTCCTGCTAAGGCAGCGAATGTAAATGACTGAACCTGTTCGATTACGAAAAAGTCATTGCGACTCGACAGACTTAGAGAAAGAGAAAGAGAGAGAGAGAGAGAGAGAGAGAGAGAGAGAGAGAGAGAGAGAGAGAGAGAAAGAGAGAGAGAGAGAGAGGTGAACTTGGGTAAAAGGCATTGCAAGACATTATCACTGTGTTTGTGTATATTCGTATATGTATTGTGGCAAAGCCGTTTGGACTTCCCTCGTGTCTTGCATTAAATTAGAGAAACTACGTTAATTTAAGTAGCTATACGCATTGATTACCAACAATGGTGACCCAATGAAATAAATTAAAAGACGAATGTCTATTGCTCTTCAAAGACTAAAAATACTGAATAAATTGTGGAGTGGGATATTAAAACCACAAAAATTAGATTTTAAGAGCATGCATCTTTCTCAGTTCTTAGTTTTTCTTAGTTTTTCTACGAGCAGTAGGCCTATAAAGATCCCCTGCAGGCTTGCTAGGCCAATCGCAGATTTAGGACACAAATCTGACCACAGGGAGTTCATCCCCTATGGCGAGTCATAGCCCCGTTAGCCCATGACCTCGCGGTCATTGTTTACCGGTCTGCACCACGTACAGGTGGGGGTTGACTTGTGTAGCCTGCGGGTCATCGGCAGGCTACTAATTTTCACTTTTCACCCCTCCTGGGAGGGGCTAGCCGATCCCAACCCTGCTGGCTGCAACCTTGCAAGTAGGTTACCAGTCAACAGCATACCGCAACAAGCAATGATGGACAGACCAGATGGAAACAGAGGAAGAGGCCGACCACGTAAACGTTGGACGGAGGGAATAGCAGAGTCTATGGGAGTATCGATACATGAAGTGTAACGTAGCGAACAGGTGAAAGGCAATCACAAGAGATGACACCAAAACCCTGGTCAAGTGTAAATGGGTTTTATTATCCAAAGGTATAAATTTGTACAACTTCTTGAGAACACATCTTGACTCTCACGATGTTTATACTTCACCTCGATACCGCAAGGTACAAGAGGAACATGATGAGATGAGATGAGATGAGCATCTTTCTCATTGCAAAATACGCCTGAGAGACCTCGACACTTACTAAACAAGCTGAACAGTACATAAATGACTTTGAATACAAATGTTATAGACGAGTTCTAAGAATATCTTGGATAAAGAAAAGAACAAATGCATCCACACTTCAAGAGCTGAATACTGAAGTCGGTTGGCTATTAAAGACGACAAAACAAAGAAATTTGAAATATTTTGATCACTTGAAACGTCCCGAAAGTTTTGAGAGAACAATAATGGAGGCGTATATGCCTGGGAAGAGAGCAAGAGGACGGCCAAAGAGAAGATGGGTGGAGGATGTGGCGGATTATCTTCAGATGGGTATATCGGAAGCGGGACATCTTGCTTATGATCGAGAGGTTTTCCGAAAGGTTGTTATGGGAGCGAATCCGTAAAGGACATGCTGCTGAATGAATGAATAAATGAATACGTATATTGTATGCTGTTGACTGGTAACCTACTTGCACTTCCGGTACAATGGCGACGACGTGATGCATCTTTTCTTTTGGATGACGCTGTTTTAGTGTGTGTTTTTTTCTGTGGATTATGTGGTGTTATTTCGTTTTCGTTTATTGGAAGTGTTCAAAAGAAGCTACGGAAGGCAGGTGGTGGATGAAATTTTGAGGGCAGCCGACAGATATTGGTTGGTTATGGTCTCAAGTTTCACGACGGCAGGCAGAGGAGCTCTCTCGAGTCAATGGCTGCGGTCAAATGACCAGTACGGTCACTGCCATAGAGGAAAGCAACGGCAAACTACCTCTTTAAAAGTGCCTAGTACATTATGATTCTCCTAAAGACTGATCATCGCAAGACAAGGACAGAGACGTTAAAATTAGCAACAAAGAACGTTAGGACGTTAAACGACGACAAAAACTTAGAGAACATAAAACAAGAAATTGAAAGAGAAAAAATTAATATTCTAGGGATGTGCGAAACGAGATGGACAGGAGCAGGCATCAAGATAGATGCAGATTTTAAGATTATTTAGTCTGGAGGTGAAGACTGACAAAAGGGAGTGGCTATTATTTTGGACCGGAAAACATCAAAATCTGTGTCGGACAGAGTTCTACTAGTTAAATTAAGTGGCAGACCTTTTAGCATAAATATTATTCAAGTATATGCCCCAACAGGAGAATCCAGTGAAGATAGTGTAGAGGAATTTTATAATGACATAGAGACTGCCTTAAAGAAATGTAAAAATTCAGAAATAAACATCATAATAGGAGACTTCAATGAAAAAGTAGGAAATCAAGATGATAGATACACAGTAGGAAACTATGGTTTAGGTGGGCGAAATGAACGAGGATACAGACTCGTAGAGTGGGCAAAAGAACAGGAAATGATTGTAGGAAACACCTGGTTTAAGCAACACCCTAGAAGATTATGGACATGGAGGAGGCCTGATAGCAGGATCAGAAACCAGATTGACTACATTCTGATTAGCAGAAGATTTAGAAACGCACTAACAATAGCAAAAACAGTTCCCAGTGCTGATTGTTATAGTGACCACAGACTACTTACAGGAACACTGAGGATAAAGTTGAAGAAAGTCAAGTATATAACAGGAAACACTAAATATGATTTGTGGACATTGAGTAATGACTAGGAAATACAAAACAAATTCAACATAGAAGTACAGAACACATTTGATATATTGTCTGATCTAGAGATATTATTCCAGGATGTGGATGATCAATGGGAAATGTTGAAGAATTCAATCAGTTTGGCTGCAGAAACAACTATTCCAAAATTAAAGAGGGTGGGTGGTAAGAAATGGATGACAGAGGAAATTTTACACCTAATGGAAACAAGAAGACTCAACAAAAATAATCTTGCCAAATATGAAGAAATTCACAGACACGTCAGAATATTATGTAAGGAGGCAAAAGAAGCATAGCTCGAGGAAAAGTGCTTAGACATTGAAAAACAACACAACAGTCAAAATACCAAATTAGTGCACAAAAGAATTCAGAAACTTAACTAATAAAAGAACACGTACATCAACAGGCTGTCTAAAAACTAAAGATGGCAAAATCATAATAGAAAAAGATCAGATTATACATGTATGGACAGATTATGTGAAAAACCTTTATACTGATAACAGAGAGGAACAGTGTGATAATATATTTAATAATGAAGGGCCGCCAATTTTGAAGATGGAGGTTCAAAATGTTCTTAAGCATGTGAAAGCTGGCAAGCCCCCCAGTGCAGATAACATCAACAGAATTGATTAAAGCTTTAGAAGAATTTGGATTATATCAAGTCACCAGACTACTGAACACATTATATGATACTGGAGATATACCTTCTGAATTATGTAACTCTGTATTTATTGCAATCCCAAAGAAATCAGGAACCTTGGAAGGTGATCAACATAGAACAATTAGTATAATGAGTCACATCACAAAGATTTTGTTACGAATTATCATGCAAACAGTGAGGAAGAAAATACAACCTGAAATAGGGGAAGAACAATGTGGGTTTGTAGAAGGAAAGGGTACAGTAAATGCTGTGTATATGCTGCGAACAGTTATTGAACGTGCTATAGAAGTAAACAAGGATATACACCTTTGCTTTATTGACTACACAAAGGCTTTTGATAGCGTTAGACATGTCAACATGGTAGATATGCTTGCAGATCTACAAATTGATGGAAAAGACATTAGTCTTATAAAAAACATATATTGGAAACAACAAGCTGCCATAAGGATTGATAATGAAGTGGGACAATATCAACCTATTAAGAGAGGTGTTAGGCAGGGATGTGTAATGTCTCCAGATCATTTCTCCCTATACAGTGAAAATATTTTCAGGAATGTAGAAGATATAAATAGAATCAGCATTGGAGGACGAAACATCAATAACATTAGATATGCAGATGATACAGTATTGATTGCAGACAATGCACAAGATCTACAACAATTAGTAGACGCAGTTGTTGTTCACAGTGAGCAGCTGGGGTTGGAATTAAATTGTAAGAAGACACAGGTTATGGTCGTCACTAGGAAGAACGAAGTACCACAATGTAATATACAAGTTAATGGGAATATTCTTCAACAAGTGAATCGATACAATTATCTCGGAACAGTCATAACATCTGATGGGAGATGCCTTGAAGAGATTAGAACAAGAATCGCCATGGCGAAAGTAGCCTTTAGCAAGATGAAAAAACATTCTGACCAATAAAAAGATGTCAATTGAAACGAGAAAAAGAGTGTTGAGGGGATACATAGAACCTGTTCTTTTGTATGGGTGTGAAACTTGGACAATGTGCAGTCAAGCTGAAAAACATCTGATGGCTGCAGAAATGTGGTTTCTGAGGAAAATGCAATTAATACCATGGACAGACAGAAAAACAAATGACCAAGTACTACAGGAGACAAATGAAAATCGTAAATTGATTAGAGAAATTAGACGTAGACAGTCAAAATTATTTGGACATGTTATGAGAAGAAATGGATTGGAGAACTTGGTGACAACTGATAAGATCGAAGGAATCAGACCAAGAGGAAGACGGAGAGGAAAATACCTGGATGGCTTGGCCACATGGCATGGACGAGACAGGAACAGTGAGCTGATCCACGACTCTGGTGATCGAGTGAAATGGCTAGTCATGACCGCCCACGCTTTCTGGCATGACACATGATTGATTGATTGATTGATTTTAATAGTGCATATATCATGGCTGCATTTAGCTAGGAATGACCAACTTTAGTTGAGTTTAGCCGAATTTGGACGAGTTTAGCTCATTTCCGGTCAAAAAACTGACCTGGCGGATGCGTGCTGAGTTCAAAGTCTCATTTCTTACCCACTGGTGGGGCGATAGGATCGGCTTGCCACAAAGGAGACAGATAAAAGTGATGGATGATGGAAACAAGTATAAATCTTAGATTAATATTATATTCCAAAGGACGGAATTCATATAAAAGATACAGACCACGTTGTAAATCGGAAAAGGGGACCTGACTGGACTTAGAATGATTTTCAACCAAGCAGGGATAACCAGCCACGCTTGATAAACGCATCACAGGGAAGAGATACTGTTTAAATATGTATATTAATTATCATTGTAAGAAGCATAGCATTAAAAGACTTGTGTTCCACTGGAGCGAAATATATGTTCACTATAAATAATAAATTAAAATGGTAATTAGTTCACAAATGGAGATTTACATGTGACACGTGTGACGACATTGTCATTCACGGGACGCTAGACGTAGTAAAAAAATTACTATACTATCCCAGTCGTGATGTGTGATTAGACTTGGCTATTTTATAGAAGCCTTACCAGTCTGGAACATGTCTGTCACTATTCTGTAATTTAAATGTCAATTCTAAGTAATGCACTTTCACAGCGAGGCTGTATTCTCTTTGTGTGTTGTTGACTAAAGAGAACCAGTCCTGCCAGGATAGAATTATAGTCTGATACTTATTCTGTGACCTATCCACTCAATAAAGATAGCAAATAGGGAACCTGTAATATTCTTTGGATAGAATAGATTAAGATTAAGGACGTGTCTAGGAACCATCCACGTAGAAGGATGGACGATTTATCTCCAGACCCACATTCACCGGATGTGTTTGTTTTGTGCTTGAATCTCTTTGCAGAATTGTTGTGGTATATCACCCACCAGCTACATCACCTACTTCTAAGTCAACGTAGACGAAAACTAATTTCAAACTCTGTAACAGAACTATACTATGAGGACGATTGCCAAGGATCCATCAAATTCCAAGGAGACATCTTACTAATTGTTATAAGAATCTACGGACTTTGTAGAGAGCACTTGACAAGAACATATAAGTAAACTATAAAAGCTACCCAGTTAACTAAAAGACACCTTAATAGTAAATTAGAGGAAACGTTATTCAGCCCTCCAACACCCAACGACAGTCAGCGGAGTGGAGCAGTCGCCCGTCAACAGAGAAGAAGTGGAGTGACCTTGTCGACCGCCTAGCAGAAAATCGTGGAGTGCTGGATCTAAAGCTGAGTGGATAGCGAACCTTCTCGCACCATTCACCCATCTCTACCAATGTGCCAGAACAGTGATTCTAGTGGTTAACCGGATAGAAATCACAGCGGTTGATGCTGGAGAACACTTATCAGAATCCATAGGCGAGAGAAATGCTCTCGATAATATTTTCGGTGTCGTTTTGTTTGCCTCCCGAGGGAAGATATGTTTTCCTAAAAGTAAATAAATACTTATATAGAGTTATAGATATGATTAGTTTCATTGACGTATAGACTACATAACTATTAGATAACATGTGAAGTATGTCAGAGTGAAAGTTGTGTATGTAATAGACTTTATATCGTCCTGTTGAACGACATAAGTCTGGGGGATTAATTTTCCTTGCAGTGAATCGCGTGAATAACAAAGTCTGCTGCCTTGTTCAGAGTTGAGGCTGTTCGCTTTATACTTTCTCTTCCTGCACCACTGTAAAGAGTTTAGATTTTACTGGGACCGGTATCTTCATCCCGTCTAGATCTTAACGAGTCGACTTTACCTTCTCTACCTTTAGTGGATAGACTTTCCTAAGGTTTGTCTTATCGTCGACTACTTTATGTGTGGGGGTTTCTCTCTACCGTAGGAGAAGACTACGCTACATGTATAGATAGGATGTTATATGTGTAGATCCTAGAAACTATACATTATTAAACGTGTGTTCTAACTCTCAATCATAGTGCCATTTTCCACAATCCCGTTCATTAAAAGCGATGAGCGAACGGGTAGGGAAAGATTCCAATTCATTATTTTAATCAGGGATGGAAGATTACCAGGGAGGAAATTTGCCCTGCGTAGTTATTCTTGCATATATGTAATTCTAGGCATCTAAACCTACGTATGTCCCGAGTTTGCTTGCTTGAATTGAGGGCACCGGGGATGTGAATGTACCCACCACTACGCCAGTTTGAGCACAAACTTAATCTTTGACAAAGTTAGGACTGCTCGCCACAGCCAACTCAATTATTGACAATCACAATGACACAAAATACTAATAGTAAATACGCTAAGCTACACAATATGGTGTGATAGGTGTTAACATGATGTCTATGATTACTACTACTACTACTACTACTACTACTACTACTACTACTACTACTACTACTACTACTACTACTACTACTACTACTACTACTACTACTACTACTACTACTACTATTACTACTACTACTACTACTACTACTACTACTACTACTACTACTACTACTACTACTATTACTACTACCACTACTACTACTACTACTACTACTACTACTACTACTACTACTACTACTACTACTACTGCCGCTGCTGCTGCTACTACTACTACTACTACTACTACTACTACTACTACTACTACTACTACTACTACTACTACTACTACTACCACTACTACTACTACTACTACTACTACTACTACTACTACTACTACTACTACTACTACTACTACTACTACTACTACTACTTACGAAATGAGTCACTGTGCTACGTTGGGTCTTTTTTAGACATATAGCAAATAAATTCTAACTAAAGTATATTTTCAAAGTAAATATTTATTCAAACTTTATGAGACAGGGGGCAAGCTGATTAAAAAGTACGTGGCTCCATTCGGGTGCGCTCTGATAGGATTACACCACAGACCTTCGGTCTTCTGATATTTTACTGTGGTCGGTGTTGCGTATATTATTATTTGCTGAACAGCAACGTAAGCTTTTCACTTAAATATTTCTTTGTCTGGGTCACCCTGTCTTGACCTGTATTTTCCCCACATAAAGCCAATGCCTGTATTGCATCTCTTCTGTTGATATGGCCCATAGATTTCATTTATATTTTCCTGATGGTTTTAATTAACGTTCTCGTGACGCATGAAAAACAACCACGACTTCAGTGCTTAACTTCTTCTATTTCATTGCTAATTGTCCAGAAGTTACATCTTTATAGAAGCTCAGGACAGCACAATATTTCAGTCAGCCTCCTCCTCGCCTCCCCCTCTCCCTCCTCCTCCTCCTCTTCTTCTTCTTCTTCTTCTTCTTCTTCTTCTTCTTCTTCTTCTTCTTCTTCTTCTTCTTCTTCTTCTTCTTCTTCTTCTTCTTCTTCTTCTTCTTCTTCTTCTTCTTCTTCTTCTTCATGGTGAAACATACTGTTACCTTTTGGGGAGCAAATAAAAGATTGCTTAGAAATACTTAGATCTGCAGTCTCAAATATAACGAGGGCGTAGAACTATCCCATCACGTTGTGATATACCAGGAAATGAAGAAGGTGACAAATTTGTCACAGAAGGCACTGGGACACACCAGCCAGACACCCCAGTTAGATCATCTTCTTTTACCCTTGATCTCCTATTAGGTCATAAGTCCTCCACCAACTCACTCCAGCCCCTCCAATCATTAGCTATGCTGCCCTGTCAATGTGTTCCACTGTTATTCATTTCTGTATTTGCTTCTCTTCTCTATATAAGCATGTAGGTTTCGTATGTCCCATGGATTCCAGACAACAATCTTTCTAGCTACACAATGTCAAAAGAAAAAAAAAATATATATATATATATATATATATATATATATATATATATATATATATATATATATATATATATATATATATATATATATATATATATATATATAATTTAAAAAAAACATCATATCCTAAGCGTCGCCGTTTCAACCACAGGATAATTATGATCTATTTGACAGAACAGAACATGTCACTTTTATATATTTAGAATATAATAACACACTGAACACCTACAGACAGGATCTGTGGCAACGTATAATGTGGTCAAGTACTTCCAACAGCAGAACATATTCTACAACAGCTCATCAACCACATCTCAGGATGGTCTGTCTGTTCAATAGCAGGACGAAACAACCCCCAATCTTTACTTAAGCTTGCAAAAATTTTAGAAGAAAATGAAGTTAACGCAGGAAACAAAACTGCAGATAAAAGCTGATTCGAACCGAACGAAAACAAGAAGAAAGAATACATTCCGCTCGGGGACAAATTAATTCATCTCTGCAGTTTATTAATAATTGATGCAGTTGTTCTCCGTGTTTCTGACCCACACAACAGCGCCGATTTGTTGTTGGTGTTAAATATTCAATGTGTGTTATATTCGACACATTTCTTTAAAATTCTTTAAAAAGCCTTAAAAGTCAATTTCATTGCACTGGGTTTTATCCCATATGGCTCGGTTTCTTTCCGCGGGGCAACCTCCCGAAAGCGTCCATAAATCATTAACTTCGTAGCTCCAGCGACAACCCCCAGGAGTCTGCGAGAAAATGCACTCGTGAACCGAAATACATAGCTCGGAGTCGAACCCACAATCATCGGAGAGCGAGGTAGACCGCTTGACCACTTCGCCACATAGACTCCCATTACACATTTCTTACTACTATGAAAGTTGCCTCCCTCAGCCTTTTATATTCTTATTTTATTATCTAAATCTATTTGCTCAACATTATTCTTCTTAATCTAATCATTACTCATCATATATACATAGGTACTTAACCAACTGACGCAAAGCCGTCTATCTGTCCTTGGGCAGTTGCGCCATGCCGTCGCCATATCACTCATCAGTTTCTAGTTCTCTCCTCTATGTAGCTTTAGGTCCCCTTCTATTTTTTCCCTTGTGGGTTCAAGCGGAATGACTTTCTAGATCTACTAGATTCAGGTGTTCTCAAAATGTGCCATATCTAGCGCCAGCGTTTCTCCCCCTCTTAAAGTGTGTCACATATAGCGTCATCGTTTCTCTCCCTCTCAAAGTGTGTCATATATAGAGCCATCGATTCTCTCCCTCTCAAAGTGTGTCATATATAGAGCCATCGATTCTCTCCCTCTCAAAGTGTGTCATATATAGAGCCATCGATTCTCTCCCTCTCAAAGTGTGTCATATATAGAGCCATCGATTCTCTCCCTCTCAAAGTGTGTCATATATAGAGCCATCGATTCTCTCCCTCTCAAAGTGTGTCATATATAGAGCCATCGATTCTCTCCCTCTCAAAGTGTGTCATATATAGAGCCATCGATTCTCTCCCTCTCAAAGTGTGTCATATATAGAGCCATCGATTCTCTCCCTCTCAAAGTGTGCCATATATAGAGCCATCGATTCTCTCCCTCTCAAAGTGTGTCATATATAGAGCCATCGATTCTCTCCCTCTCAAAGTGTGTCATATATAGAGCCATCGATTCTCTCCCTCTCAAAGTGTGTCATATATAGAGCCATCGATTCTCTCCCTTTCAAAGTGTGTCATATATAGAGCCATCGATTCTCTCCCTCTCAAAGTGTGTCATATATAGAGCTGTCACAGCCTCACATAGGGGCGGTACCAACATAAAAGTAAGAGAGACTAGCGAAGTGATAGGACTCCAGCAAAAGGGAAAGAACCGAGTCACTCGAGGGCTCAAAGAATCCAGAGCCTTCTCGAAGGACCGGTCAGTGTGTCCACAGCCCCGTGGACACCGATGGGGCCCGCCGATTGCGGGATCCACGAGAAACTCAGAGAGAGTTACCACCCGTGTCGGATTGCGACACGTGTGGAAAGGCAGACACGGACTGGACATCGAGGAAGCAACAGGGCTTACCTTAAGGGGGACTTGATAGTTTAGACCCAAGTGTATTTAGGGGTCTTATGCATATGTTAGATAGCTGATAGAGTTGTTGTGATAATCATGTTTATTGTAAACTCCTGTGATACGCAACTTACAGATTGCTGGCTTGCGAAAACTCTCTTCGCCAGCTTACTGTAACATAATAATAATAAATGATGTTAGATTGCAAATGAACGGAGTTTGTTGCCTGTATGAGCCCGAGTTTCATTCCCCTAGAGATCTAGGACGGTGACAGGCTATTTGGGGGCAAGCCGGTTTTGGCAATCACAAGCTTTACTTTCAGACAGCTCTTGGTTTTGCCAAGTAAAAAAAAAATATATATATATATCATACATGACAAAGTCAAAAACTTTGCAGCTATCATCATATTATCGGTGAATGAGCTATTATAGTCCCTCTAAAAAAATATTGAATTTATGCTGATGTTCATAAAATTTGACATTGTCATGACTGTGACAATTACATTGACTGTTACGAATTTTTTTTGATTCCAACATCAGATTGTTCCGCGAAATATCGTGTGTATGTAACCTGTACTCCAGCAGTGGCGAGAAAACAGGAAAGCACAACAAGACTACAGTCGAGAGATCAGGAAAAATAAGATGAGTTTCATTTCATGCTCATTGTGTCCCTAAGCGATACTCATCCATGATTCATTGATGTAACATTTTTCTTTGTATTGATTTTTATGTATATGCTAATCTTATAACCAACTAAACTTGCTCGTGTAAATTTAAATGTAAACATTAAGGGGGATAACCAACATTTGTACACAAAGGGATTTAATTTCAATATAGTAAACAATAACTAAAATACAAGATGTCAACATTAGAACAGTGCATCGAATTAGGTATTAGGTTAGGATATATTGAGGAGAAACTTTCGGAATGGGCACAAAAGACACATGCAGAAAATATTGCACGAGAAGACAGAGCAATAGAAAGGGAAGAGAAAAAGATGCAAGCAGAAAAAGAAGAGAAAAAGATGCAGATGCAAATGGAAGCTGAAGAAAAGAAAATGCAACTGCAAGCTCAAGAGAAGAAGATGCAAATTGAGGCTGATGAAAGAAAGATGCAAATGGAAGCGGAAGAAAAGAAAATGCAACTGCAAGCTCAAGAGAAGAAGATGCAAATGGAGCTCGAGGCTGCGACCAAGCAAGCCCAATTAAGTGCAGAAACACAGATAAAACTGAAACAAATGGAAATTGATTCCAACTTAGAAATGTTAGTAAACAAAATTAGAAGTAAAGAAGATGAACAAAAATACAACAAATATAAAGGCCTGGTCAAGCCGTTTTGTTCAGGAGATTCAATCAGCGCATACTTAGAGAACTTCGAGTGCTTGATGACTTATCATAACGTCGCAAAAGTCGACTGGTCATTTATTCTGATGAGAAATTTAGCTTTAGAGCCCTTAAAAGTGATAGAAACAGTTCCACAAGACATGAGGAAAGATTACGACTATTTGAAACAAAGAATACTACAACATTTTTCACTAGATACAGAAGGCTATCAACTACATTTCTCCAAATTAACCACATTGCCTAACCAAACTTTCATAGACTACGTGTCTACAGTCCAAGATATTTGTACAAAATTGATAACCTCAGCAAAAACAAATAACAACCATGATAAACTGAAGGAGCTAATTATAATTGACAAAATTATTAGCACAATACCAACACCTTTTTCTAAATTTTTGAGACAAATGGATTGTAAAACTATTCAAGAAATAGAAAATAAGGGGAGCGCATATTTTACAGCGAACCGCGATATTTTTCAGTTGAATATGAGCCAAAATGAGACAGCAGCAGTTACAAACACCAACTATTCAAAACCAAATGAAAATAGGTTCAAACAACGCTCTAAGTTCACAAAGCCAGTAATGTGCCAGTATTGTCATCTGAGACACGAAGAGTACGCGATGTCTGACAAATCACCAAATTATCCACATCATCTGCAAATGACGGTGGAAAAGCAAAAGAACAAAAGGAACGCATATAAGAGAGCGGTCAAATGTTATTTTTGTTCGAGCTTTGGGCACTATTCAGCACCCTGTGACGGACGAAAGATGATGAAGCAGGCTAATGCCGCATTAATAGACACATCCTCAGATGAAGAAATTGAACAACAGAACGAATGCGACATCCAGAATGAAAGTACGAGTGAGTTAGGTAATGCAGCAGAAATCATTAACACCATCACTGATGACACATGTAACACCTGTAGGAAATTTCAGCTTGATACAACTTTGCTATGCGGCCACACAATCCCAGTTTCTAACGAAATGGCCAACGCAGCCTTAACATCAACAGGCAAGTTAAAGTTTGCAACAGGTTTTGTTAATAACAAACAATGTACATTAATACGCGATTCCGGCGCGACTCTTTGTGGAATTAAGAAAACATTAGTTAATGACAAAGACTACACACACAAATACGTAACTTGTCGCACATTCGCAGGCACTATCGAAAGATACCCCCTAGCACTTGCCGAAATTCGGACACCTTTTATATCAGGACAAGTGCTATGCGCAGTACTAGAAAATCCTGCCGCTGAAATCATCCTTGGGAATCTTCCCAACATAAGATCTTGCTCTGAACAAAAAATCAGAGAATGGGAACAGAAAAACTGTGTCCAAAAACTGAACAGTGGTTCCAAAATGAAAAACCACGCATGCTTGTCTCAAACTGCCAAAAGCACAAGGGAGACAACCGAAGACGGAATTCGAAACGAATTCACAGAGGTGCAGAATACTGGGGCGGTTGAATCTTTCAATGATACCATCAAATTAACACCTCGAACTGAGGACGCCATCGATCCACAAAATATTGAGCCTGTAAATGTGCAACAACACATACAATACGCTAATATAGTAACAAGACAAATGACACACAAAACCCACAACGACCAACTTCAGGAGTCGCTACAAATCATTTCACCCAATATTACCACCACCGAGTTTATAGAAGAACAAAAATCAGATCCAACTCTTTCGCAATACTTTCGGCTAGTAGGATTAAAGCCAAAATTGACGAAAAACGCTTCTTGGACATTTAAGCTAAATAACAATATTCTAACTAGATTATATACCAGAGATCAAACCACGATACAGCAAGTGGTTCTACCTCAGTCATATCATAAGAAAGTGCTACATATAGCCCACGACTCACCTTTCGGAGGTCATATGGGTTACGAAAAAACCAGGGCCAGAGTCCTGAGCCAATTTTATTGGCCTAAATTTTGCCAAGACATCAAAACCCATTGTAAATCATGCGATACCTGTCAGAAACTAATCAAAAAAGGGAAAAACCCTTCGGCAGAAATTCAATCAACCACAACTGCCTCGAGACCATTTCAAATCGTGGCGGTTGATTTAGTAGGTCCTTTGAACCACATCTCAAACAAAGGAAATAGATACATTTTTACACTCGTTGATTTGTGTTCGAGGTGGGCAGAAATGATTCCATTAAAATCTATCTCCTCTAAGGATGTGACGGACGTATTATTACAGATATTCTCCCGTTTTGGCTTTCCGGAGAAGATAATATCGGATAGAGGAACGCAATTCATATCTAATGCCACTCAATCGGTAACTAAGTTACTAGGCATAAAACAATGTTTTACAAGTCCCTATCGACCGGCCGCAAATGGAATTTGCGAAAAATTAAATGGGGACCTAAAACATATGTTATCCAAAGTGACAGCTGATAATATAGCCGATTGGGATATACTTCTCCCAACGGTGCTGTTCGCATACAGAGAAGTCCCACAATCAAGTACGGGGTTCTCTCCATTTGAACTGATATACGGAGCGAACCCAAGAGGACCTCTCACTATTTACAAAGATATAATATCACAACCCGTAAACACACAATTACCAGTTTCCACCTATGATTTGGTCACTGACACCAGAGACAAAATCATTAGATCCTGTATACTGGCCAGAACATCATTACAGGTGAAAGGTTTTAGGTACAGGCAGTACGCCAACAAAGGGGCAAAACGATTGTATTACAACCAAATCAAGACATTTTACTATTACTACCTGACAAGAGAAATTTACTATCAACCTCTTGGCAGGGACCATTTAAAGTTGTAAGAAGGATTTCGGAAGTTGACTACAAAATTTCTTTGAATGGAAAGTTGAAAATAGTCCATGTAAATATGTTAAAACCGTACTATTCTAGAAAGGACAGTGACACAAACAAGCAGACGCAGATAACAGATGACAATAACCAGACTGACAAGAAGGACAACGAAAACGAAACGACAATTACCCGACTGAATGACACCTCGACAAACGAAGCATCATTAACGACTCATTCTTGTGACAACGAAGACGACGAAAACATATTCACAGTACCGACAATATGGGATAATGACATGGACGACCAATTTAACGACACATTGACAACTATTAGTCTCGACGACGACGACAATGACATTGAAGACAATTTACAAACAGTAGCGTCAGTAATAAATCAGACGGACGTAGACAATACAGAAATTCCAGTATCAATTATGAACAACGACAGTACGATGAAGGACATACAAATCTCTGACACTTTGACACAACAGCAGCGACAAGACATTGTGTCTCTTCTTAACGACTATAAAACTATCTTCTCAAACAAACCTGGACAGACCGACAAAATAACACATTCAATTGTGTTGACAGATCTAACGCCTATCAAATGTAGACCATATTCAATTCCTTTACATTATAGAGCAAATTTAGACAAAGAAATTTTGGACTTAGAAAAAAATAAAATAATACAAAAATCTGTATCCCAGTACTCTTCGCCAATTGTCCTGGTGAAAAAGAAGGCCCAAACTATTCGTTTATGCATAGATTACAGAAAATTAAATACTATAACCATGACAGATGCTGAGCCAATGAACAGCTGTGAAGACCTCATTTTGAATATGTCTCAATCATCCTTATTTTCTAAGCTTGATTTAGCTAAAGGTTACTGGCAAGTACCACTATCTCCCTCTTCAAGGCACATAACAGCATTCGCTACACCACTTGGGCTGTACGAATGGAGATATCTTCCATTTGGTCTCAAGAACGCTCCCGCCACATTTGTCAGGTTAACTAGACTGCTATTGCACGGCATCAAGGACGTGCAATCATATATTGATGATATATGTATCCATTCTTCAGACATGACTTCTCACTTACGTACACTCCAACAAGTCTTTAATCAAATCCTTCTCTTTGGACTTACTATCAAACCTTCCAAGGTTGAAATAGGCTATAAAGAAATAGACTTCTTAGGTCATAGGATTTCCGAAGGCAAGCTATTGACAGATGATAGGATCGTATCAAAAATTCTCAACCTAAAAGTTCCAACAACAAAGAAACAGGTTAGAAGCCTGTTAGGTCTCATAAACTATTATGCCAAGTTTATACCAAACTGGGCGGAACTCACATCAGTTTTTTCTAATCTGTTGACAAAAGATCATCCAGAAAAATTTTGTAAGAGTATCCGCTTAGAGGATGTAATGTGCAAATTGAAATCAATTTTTTCTAACCCACCCGTATTAAGATTACCAAACATAGATATACCTTTTATTCTGACCACAGATTCGAGTGTTATCGCAATTGGAGGATGCCTGATGCAGGAATATCAAGGCGTAAGACATCCGATACTCTATGTCAGCCGGAAGCTTAAAAAGGCTGAGATCCATTATTCCACAGTTGAGTTGGAGGCATTAAGTCTACTTTTTTGTATGCGTCGTTTATCTAAGTTCCTCTTAGGTTCGCATTTTGTTGTTTTAACCGATAATTCGCCACTGCTGGTACCTAAGCAAGGTGCGCCAAAGAATCATCGATTATCAAGATGGTGTCTTCTTCTTCAAGATTTCAACTTTGAAATCCGCCACATCAAAGGTACTGATAATATTATTGCGGACATATTGTCACGGCAAACTAATGCACCAGCAGACTAGCACTAGGCACATTAATCATTCGCCATATAATAAGCTGTGATATTTTAGTCTGTTGCATAGAACAGTGTACCGCTACACCTACCATATAACAGTGTACCTCTACACCTACTATAGAACTTTCATCCAGAAGTATCAACGCCCAAATGAATAATCTACTTATAACACGCACGAACATGACACTTGAACCGAGTGAATAGTCTACTGATAACACTCACGAACATGAAACTTTGAGAACCCTATAGTGTATTAAGCCATATTACCAATGGCCAAGGCTTGAAAAACAATCCGAGCGATATATAATATCTGTGAAGTGATTTCAACCAGTGAACTGACAGTCATCGTATAAAGATTAAGAACACTGCAAACTCGCTATTGCTAAGAAACTTCTCAAACAGCCGGAAGAGAATTATGTCTAGTACAACATGCAAGGGACAGCTATATTAACTGTTAACATTGATGGCACGACAAACGGACAACAGGAGGACAACACACACATCGTCGTTGGAGTTAGTTAGTTAGTTAGTTAGTTAATTAATTTACTATTAGTTAATATGTATTACACTTGTATTTAATTATATATATAAAATATGTCAAACTGTAACTTGTATATTTTCTACCATAATATTACAGGTATTGTCACTAATAGGTGAAATATTCTTCCTATACAATTTTTTCTATTTAAGTTATAAACCATTTTTTGATTACACGTACAAAAAGTACTTGTTACCTTAAAGGGAACATATCGCCTAATCTATTTTTCTAAGGGCAGTAAGACTTACCTTAACTTTATTTGTATATTTTAACAAAATACTATTTTGTATGAAAGATGTATGAATGACAGAGTGAATGAATTAAATGAGAGAGCGATATACTGAGCGGACAAATTGTACGCAAAACGTATTTATTTTAAATTGTCTGCGTCTTTCATGTTAAAATGTATTACCTGTCTCAATTATTGATACATGTTTAGTATTGAATACACTACATCTAAGCGCCACTGTTTGGAATGCCCCGATCATGCATTACACAGATTGGGTAATTCATGACAAAGGATATCCCAACTCGTGACGCTTGGAGTTAAACCACACAGTAAGCACACACTTTATACAAACTCAAAACTGAACACTAACAATTAAAATACAGTCACTTTATTAGAAACAGCAACATATCAGTCAATACACTAACAAGCCAACAGGAACACACGTAGTCAGATGTGATAAAACAACAGCATAACTACATATTCAGCAACATACAACATACGGAAGTAAAAATGTATCGAAATACACACGCAAGACAAGATTTGCAGGTGTACTTAAATAGCCAGGACATTTGTCTTGTTAAAACTCTCTTACACAGAGTTTTATATCTTGGTATCATATGGATACGTGAGAAGGGCGCGGTTGTAAAAACAACTGGAAACGTCACGGAACTTCGGTCAGATAAGCATGTTTAAGAACATAGAAGAGAGAGACCTCTTCAGCAATCATCTTGAAGTGGTGTATGGGAGAATACATGAGTTGTTGATGCAGATGTGTAGGTTGCCAAGTTACTATCCACCAAACTACAAACACCGACTTTATGTGATCCTGTGACAGAGTTAGTACAGAACTAATTACCATATAATAACCCATCAAAGCAGGGGGGAGGGGGACTCCTGTCACAGCCTCACATAGGGGCGGTACCAACATAAAAGTAAGAGAGACTAGCGAAGGGATAGAACTCCAGCAAAAGGGAAAGAACCGAGTCACTCGAGGGCTCAAAGAATCCAAAGCCTTCTCGAAGGACCGGTCAGTGTGTCCACAGCCCCGTGGACACCGATGGGGCCCGCCGATTGCGGGATCCACGAGAAACTCAGAGAGAGTTACCACCCGTGTCGGATTGCGACACGTGTGGAAGGACAGACATGGACTGGACATCGAGGAAGCAACAGAGCTTACCTTAAGGGGGACTTGATAGTTTAGACCCAAGTGTATTTAGGGGTCTTATGCATATGTTAGATAGCTGATAGAGTTGTTGTGATAATCATGTTTATTGTAAACTCCTGTGATACGCAACTTACAGATTGCTGGCTTGCGAAAACTCTCTTCGCCAGCTTACTGTAACATATTGATAATAAATGATGTTAGATTGCATATGAACGGAGTTTGTTGCCTGTATGAGCCCGAGTTTCATTCCCCTAGATATCTAGGACGGTGACAGAGCCATCGATTCTCTCCCTCTCAAAGTCTGTCATATCCAGCGCCAGTGTTATTACCCCTCTCAAAGTCTGTCATATCCAGCGCCAGTGTTATTCTCCCTCTCAAAGTCTGTCATATCCAGCGCCAGTGTTATTACCCCTCTCAAAGTCTGTCATATCCAGCGCCAGTGTTATTCTCCCTCTCAAAGTCTGTCATATCCAGCGCCAGTGTTATTCCCCCTCTCAAAGTCTGTCATATCCAGCGCCAGTGTTATTACCCCTCTCAAAGTCTGTCATATCCAGCGCCAGTGTTATTCTCCCTCTCAAAGTCTGTCATATCCAGCGCCAGTGTTATTCCCCATCTCAAAGTCTGTCATATCCAGCGCCAGTGTTATTACCCCTCTCAAAGTCTGTCATATCCAGCGCCAGTGTTATTCCCCCTCTCAAAGTCTGTCATATCCAGCGCCAGTGTTATTCCCCCTCTCAAAGTCTGTCATATCCAGCGCCAGTGTTATTACCCCTCTCAAAGTCTGTCATATCCAGCGCCAGTGTTATTACCCCTCTCAAAGTCTGTCATATCCAGCGCCAATGTTATTCCCCCTCTCAAAGTCTGTCATATCCAGCGCCAGTGTTATTCTCCCTCTCAAAGTCTGTCATATCCAGCGCCAGTGTTATTCCCCCTCTCAAAGTCTGTCATATCCAGCGCCAGTGTTATTACCCCTCTCAAAGTCTGTCATATCCAGCGCCAGTGTTATTACCCCTCTCAAAGTCTGTCATATCCAGCGCCAGTGTTATTCCCCCTCTCAAAGTCTGTCATATCCAGCGCCAGTGTTATTCTCCCTCTCAAAGTCTGTCATATCCAGCGCCAGTGTTATTCCCCCTCTCAAAGTCTGTCATATCCAGCGCCAGTGTTATTCCCCCTCTCAAAATCTGTCATATCCAGCGCCAGCGTTACCCCCCCCCCTCCCCCCGCCCCTCCCACACCCCTCTCTCTCAAACTGTCTCATATCCAGCGTCAGTGTCAGCCCCCACCCCCCCCCCCCCCCCCTCCTCTCAAAGTGTGTCATATCCAGAGGTAGCGTTTCTCACCCACCTGTAATACATCGGAGTCTGTCTAGTTCTCTCCATAAGCTCTTTATTAATAAGACAATCAATTCTATTTTGTGCATTCACTAGTTAATAATTGTTTGTAGTTTGTATTTGTTTTAGTTGTTTCACACATGTCTGATTCATATATCACTACTGCTATAACGTTAGAGTTGAATATTATAACTTTCCTACTATTTTTGTATTTCTTTTGATTTCCGGAAGCATCCTAGTGCGATCAAATCTAATTTTGCTTAATTTATGATTATTTTACAACTTTTATGTGGTCTCAACTTGTCAACATAGCTACCAATGTAAATGTGTGATTCCACATCTTGAAGAGAGATATCACGGGTATGTTCAGAATGACTAGCTTGTTGACTAGAGGATGTACATTATTATTACATTATGATGTTACCTGTACTTGTGTGTGTGTGTGTGTGTGTGTGTGTGTGTGTGTGTGTGTGTGTGTGTGTGTGTGTGTGTGTGTGTGTGTGCTCGTGCGCGTATGTGTGCGTGTGTGCGTGTAAAATCACATCTCTGAGATCTCAATTTATTTTGTTGTTATTTTTTTTTTTTTAAATTTGTCCAGTATTCAAGGCCATATAATTACGCTTACTTTGTGAGTAAACATGTCTCCCGGTGCTTTAGGCATTCCCTCCGTGCTCACACCTCCCTAGCATCGATCACACATATGGAATCTATAGAATAGTATATGCGAATACGTTCTTTATAAAAACTATAGACAGATAGAAGAAAAGAAAATTATGCATATTGCCCAGACTATATTGACACACACAATAAATAGCCGTTCCAAAATGGCCCATACAAAATTAATGAATGAACTGTCAGTTACAAGGCAGCCCAGATGAATAGGAAACTAAATATTTCCTGATTATGAATATGTGCGAGACTCGTATTATACCCACTCGACAACCTCCTTGTCATAAATGTTTTTGATTTGTTTTTTGGTTTTTCTTTTGTTTTGTTTGTAATTTAAAGTAAAAGCAATACTGGTTATAAGAAATGTGACGTTTCAAACAGAACGATCTAGATTTAACCCTTCAAGGATAACGTGGTTTGGCGCTCAGTTTTTCTCTCTAAAATGTAATTTAATTTTAAAGACTGAAGGTTGATTATTTAAATGATTTAATTTCGCGTTAAGGGCTAACGACGGCCCACAAGCAGGGGTGTCCTCTAACAAACAAGAAGAAAGCACTCTCACCCCTCCGCTAGCCTACAGCACTCTCTTGGGTAAGGTGGAGAACCAGTTTAGGTCTCCAAATAGGGTGAAGTCAAACCTCTTGCCAGTTGGCTAATTGAGATTTAGAGCAGCTGAGAGGTACGAGGGTAAGTTAATAAATAAGCCACAAATGGCTGTAGAAAAATAACTAACTAAGATAACAACTTGAAACGAGTTTATTTTTATACATACATTGTCCCTTTATTTCTCAACAATATTTTACACCAACAATGATGCACCTATCCCATCGTTTTATCAGTCCTCCCAAACCGGCTGCATAGAACTGCGTGTCCTGTTTTCTAAACCACGTTTTCACTTCACATTCAACTTCGGCGTCATTCGCGAAATGCCTCAGGTGTGTTTTCAGTGGACTTAGACCCTAACGATTTCCCGTAAAGCGGTGCATAGTTGGGTATAAAAGGTTATGAGGGTGTGTCAATAATTAAGTTGCACACTTCTGTGGGATTTCAGGTAAATGAAAACAGGGCACGCAGATTTATGCAGCAGGTTTGGGAGGACTGATAAAACGATGGGATACGTGCCTCAATGTTGGTGTAAATTATGTTGAGAAATAAAAGGACAATGCATGAATACAAATAAACTGGTTTCAAGTTGTTATCGTAGTTAGTTCTTTTCTGCAGCCATTTGTAACTTACTTATTGACTAACCCTTGTAGTTGTGCCTCGTGGCTTATAAAACAACATGTTTGTGTAGACAGGAGAGGAAAAAAAAAACCACACACACATGTTCCTTGACAAGATGCGTGAGTACACACAGAAAGTCACCTGTTCAAGCACATGATAACTGCTATCTATTTAACAGAACTGGGCAAGTCACTATCTATAGACTCAGAACAAAACATAAACTCAACATGTTCGCAAAACTAACGATAGATTCTTCTTCTTTTTCTTCATCTTCGTTCTTCCGAAATGTTTATTTTGTATGTAATTGTGCTGTGCCTGTTTATAGCGGAGTTGCGATATTTGCATCTTTCGGCCGAGACATCCGACTCCTTCAGACACTCGTTGACTGGGTTTACCTTCCCGAGTCATGATAGGGTCTATTGCTATGTGTACATGTAGGCAAGCATCTCAAACTGTAGAACGCATGCTACAACACTGTAGCAAATACAGCTCAGACAGGTCTGTTCTATGGCCGGACCAAACCATGTTACACTGATATGGTGTCCATGCACAAGACTAGTCTCAAGAGTATTAAGAAATTTCTTTCACATAAAATGAACGCCGCGCACGAGCAAGCACACACACACACACACACACACACACACACACACACACATATATATATATATATATATATATATATATATATATATATATATATATATATATATACGCGCGCACGCACGCACGCACACGCGCACACACAAACTTATAATATCCAAATAGTTTTGAAAACAAATAAAAAATAGTCATAATAATTATATATAATAATATAATAATATAATAATATATCATTGGCACCTTGCCGTCTTGACAGACGATAGTTTGTAAGGGATGGAGTTATTGCCTCTCCATAGCACAAAGCCTGGGCTAAAATATAGAGACCATGTGTTGCCCATGCACCATGATCCCTCTCTCGGCCTGCCTAGTTCACTCCAGAGGAAAGGTAACACCTCTACATCTGGAACAAGACAAGCTGCAGAAGCTGCCGGATCAACAAAGCAATATAATAATAATATAATAATAATATATAATATAATATATAATATTTAACAGCATCCATAACATTTTGACTTGTCCTGTCCATAACTGTATCCCCATAGGTGTCTTTCATCATAATTTCTTCAACCACTACCTATCGGCTGCTCTCACGCCCATTCTCCCACATTCTCCCATGGCTTCATGTTTCCCTGTTGGAGGGGATTGGAGGGGGTAAACTGGTACTCCACCAAGCAAAAGTGTGTCCTGTTACAAGCGGAGGGAATGGGTTTTGTTTCTTCTTCTTTGATAACGGGTACCTCCTAACCCAACGTCGTCATTAACCTATAACGCTAAACTAAATAATAGAAATAATAAGCCTTCAGTCTTTAAAGCTAAACTACACCTCAGAGAGAAAAATCCTGCATGATACCCTCATATCCTGTAAGAGTGAAATCCAGAAACGGCTGTTTGAAACATAATCTTTCGCTTTCAATAAATAACATTTATGTCAAGCGGGTGGTTGAGCGTTTAGAACAGAGGTTCCCAAACCACGGCCCGCGGGCCACTTGTGGCCCGCCAGATGTCAGAAAGTGGCACGCGAGGCCTCGTTATTTAATATATCTCTTTAAATGCGAGGATCCAGGGAAAAAACAAACTATTCACAAATTTGTGCGATGACATTTCTTCATTTAAAATGAGACTACGACTGTTTATCTGACATCTGACTGAAGGGACTTTAGAGACGTTTCTAAATCTGAAGACGCTTGTGGTGGAAAAGAAATGTGACTTTTTATAGTACAAAGTAAAAGTTGAAAGTCTTCTGGATATCTTTCAGTCGAGATTTCAAGAGTTCACAATAGAGGAGGATAATGTTTCCCTCTTCATAAATCCGTTCGAATTTCCTGATTCCAAGCTCTGTCAATTACAGCAAAACCTTCAGCTCGGGGTAATTGACTTGAAATGCAATTCTACACTGAGATGTAAATTTCGGGAGCTGCCTGCTTCACCTTCAGCTGATCATATGATTTCATTCTGGCGACTATTGCCTGTCGAACAATTTGAACACTTGCGTTCATTCGCCCATAGATATACATTTGTCGTTTTGCCCCGACTTACAGATGCGAGCAGTAATTTTCCGCAATTTTCGTTAAAAAAAATAAAAACAAGCAACGTTCCAGACTCACCGACAGTAATCTAGCCGCGCTTATGACTTTGGGCACAACAGATTTGTGCCCAGACATTGAGAAACTGACATCTGAACTTAAGTAACTGGTTATGAAGAACAGTTACACTTGTAAAGTAATTCATTAATAGTGATTTTCGAAACTGATTTAAAATGTATTGTTAAATGAACTTTTGATTTTAAACCACCAAAAAAAAAAAAAAAAAAAACAAATGGCCGCAGTGTAGTACTGACACTGACTGCCTTTAAAGTTTTATAAGTTTGTTGACGAAAGTTAAGAAAGGTAAGAATGATATTGCACGACTTTTATAATTTTATAACGCTGTGGCCCACTTAACTGCCGAAAATAGTAGAAATGGCCCTCTGCTTGAAAAGCTTGGGAACCACTGGTTTAGAATATGTCTCCCACATCAGAACAGCCGGGTTGTAACACTTAGCTAGGCCTAGGATTGTTATCTAATGCAGGTTCAATTTAGATAAAACATATAAGCCTAATCAGTAGAAGGGAAGTGCCTGGGAGAGGAGCCTCTGTTGTCCCAACCCTCTCCCGGCATACATCAGCAATGACATTACGTGCTATAAACAAAGAAATCAGGTATGAGATTCAGACGCCGGGAAAGATGCGTCAGATGCGGTCAGACGCTGGTCTTGCATACTGGCCTGCCTGCCTGCCTGCTGCACTTTACGAGTTACACTTAATACGTCCGCTTTAGAGTATGTATGAGCTGCATTCTCCCCCTACACCTGGTCAACATCGATGCAGGAAATGTTTTGAGAAACGTCAAACATTATGGTACCAGGCACAGTTTTGATGCATTCATAATTGATGGAAATGGTGTACAAGAACAGAGAAATGCAGTTGAGTCCTTCTCTCAAATACTGCGAAGCCATTAGAAAGGTTAATCTTGTCTGCCATACGACACAGCGAAGATCAAAATCTCTTTCAGAACTTTTAAACAAAAATGTCTAAAGATAAAATTACATGTCAACCAAAAAATAATAAACACAATGAACAATGAAGAAATTGTAAATGCCACAGACTTTGATTATCTTGGCTTTATAATTAACATCAATGAGGGACTGTTCTCAAGAAGAGAGGCATAGGCCTTAATAATACAGTGGTTAATCATCATTTAGAGCTTTGTGCACCAAACCATCAAATAAATTAAGTAAACAATGTGGAGAACATGCTTATGTTCTAATGACAACATACGGATGTGAGTCATCGACCAGTTCCTAACCACTAAAGAGGAAAATCAGGGCTTTTGAAGTTAACACTTACAGAAAAGGTCTTAGAATAGCATGCACCATGAAGAAGATAAGTTAACATTCAACTGTCATCTACTGTCTATATCATTGGTTCTCAACCAGTGGGGAATTCCCCGCAAGGGGGGAATTTTAGGGTGTCCGGGGGGTGGGGGAGGAATTAAGATCACAGATTGGCAGACTCAAATGGCTTCAGGCACAATATCCTAAGGGTGGCGGGATAGGGGTATTCCCTATCAAAGGAGAGGTAAGGTGCATCCTTCCCTCCGCTAGCCTACGGGACACCCTTGGGCAAGGTGGTGTACCCGTTTAGCTACCCGATCAGGGTTACGTGAAGCCATGAGTGCAGGTGGTGGATGAAATTGAAGAGCAGCCGACAGATAGTTGTAGTTTATGGTCTCCAGCTTCACGACGGTAGGCAGAGGATCTCTTTTTTTTGGGGGGAGGAGGGAGACAATGGCTACGGTCATCAAGTATGGTCACTGCTAGGAAGGAAAGCAATGGCAAACTACCATCTTTACAGATGCCAAGAATATCATGTATTGCAGTCTTATCGATAATAAGAGAAACGGCGTAAATGGATGCTCCATAGGAACACGGAGCTGATCCACGACTCTGGTGATCGAGTGAGATGGCAGAACATGACCGCCTACGCTTATCGGCATGACACATGATGGATGGATGGACAATATCCTTGTTTTTATTGAGCGTTTTGTCTGAGTCTGATGAAGCACAATTTTATAGCATTCTGGTGTCGTGTATTAAGTAACAATTCTTTGACGTTTTACTACACTATAAAATTAACCTATGCATATAAAGGTTATGCACAAATATGGAAGAAAGTAAGCATTTTCAGTATTACAGGCATGTTATTTTGAAGGTACCTTTTGAGGATGACAATTTTGGAAAGGGGGGAATGATTATTCTTTCGTTCGCTGGAAAGGGGGGAATGACATTCTGACATATGGTGAAAGAGTGCATGGACCAAAACAGGTTGAGAACCACTGGTCTATATATATATAGTATGTTGCGATGTTGGACGAGGAGATCGTGGCGGGGGTGGGGGGGGGGGGGTGGGGGAGGGGGTAATTAAGGCCACCTGGCTAATGCAGTCGTCGCGAATTGTGCAAGTTAAGGTTTTATATTTTCCCCCGACAGAAAAAAATCCACACCTTACAGAGGATTCTAACCCGGGTCAACAATATCTGAAAATGAAAGTAAACCAGCTCAGAAACAGCATCGTGTCTATGCGACTGAACCACAGTGACCATATTACACGTCACAGTGGCTTGGCAAGAGCAGAAATGGATGCATGGTTGTTGGAAGAAGAGGCAGGGGTCTATCAGAACGTAGGACATTGCAAATACATTGGGTAAGAGAGTGCATAAAGCAGGTGGGATGGTAAAGGATCGAGACTCTCTTATACTATGATAGAATACTTCACTTTAGAATAGTGTTGCTGCACTGCCTCCCGTGTCCAGCTGTGATCGAACGCTTTGGATACTATCAGAATAAATCTATCATTCTACAACCAAGATACAACCAAGAAGGAATTAGAAGATAGATAAATAAAACTTCACAGCACGGTTCTACAAATCTATGACGCAAAGTTGCGCAAGTAGAACTGCCATTGCACAAATCGAACACGGTCTGTTTTCTACAACGATTATAAAATCGCAAATTTGACGCGATTTCCGTTTACCAGCAAATGGAGCTGCAAGGTGTTATGACAGCTTGAAACATTTTAGCATCAAATAAAATATGGCCACGCAACCATCAACCACCCCCCCCCCTCTCCCCGTGTTAGCACGGCGCGACGGAATTCCAGACACAGTGTACACTTTCAAGCAGAGTTGACTGCAACATCCAGTAAGTGATATGCAACATTTTTAAAAACATGTGTGAACTGACCAACGCGTGGTTAAGGATATGTGACACCTATTTGCTAAACGCAAATGAGAGGTTCAAATATTGCCCAACTGTTAAGGGCTATAATATGACCTGAGTATGTTTACTAGGGCTTGTAAATCCTCCATTAGATCGTATTCTGGAAGAATTGGGTAAAAAGCTATTTTAATATGTATATATCATTTGTTGATAAGTCTTGATTCTTTTGCTTATAAGAATTTCCTGTGGGTTTGTTTTCAAGTAACTATTCTGCTAAGTTACCGAGTCTCTACATCTAAGAACTTCCATTTCGTCTGTTCCATGTATCGCACTTCAATTAGAACTATTATCTTCTAATTTTGCAGTATATAGTTGTATTACTATATTTATTTTATTCTTACCACACAAATGGGGATATCATGCTATGCTAGGGCTAGTTTCTATGCATATGTTTATTACAATCTTGATATACGGAAAGTACATGATGTGTAAAATAGTTATAACACACCAGGGTGAATGTTTGTTGTGCTATTATTATGAGTAGCTGTCTATATGCATAATGCCTTTTGTTGTAGTATGCTTTAGATGTAATATATTACCCCATAGTGAATGTTATACGATAATATCGTGGTTATGTTTGAAGCATGAATGTTGTGGTGTGTACGTTACCCAAGCTATGTGACGGGTATATGGTGTGCGTTGCCATTACAAGTGCTTGATGAATGTGCGTTCATTGTAACTCACATGAAGCTGATGGAGAGACTGATCAGGGGTTGGTAAGTTCGAAGGTCAGGCACACATGTATTAACACCACTGAACATTTAATCTGCTGAATCAATTTTGGTGAAGGAGATGCTGCAATGAAACCTTATATCTGAATGAGAGACGTGGACATAGAACACTCCATTCCTCATGACTTGACCGATGAGGTAAAGGCAGCGATTGTAACAACGGGACCTGTTCGACTACGGAAAAGTCCTTCTGACTCGACAGAGTGGGAGAGATAGAGAGAAGAGGAGAGAACAAGAGAGGAGAGTAAAAGCGGTAAACCTTATGAGAGACATTGCCTGACATTATCACTATGTTTGTATATTTATTTGTATGTTGGTATATGTATAGATCGGTATATAATCGGTCTCTGTGGCTAAGGGCTTGCGAACGCGGTTTGTAAGCCCGTATACCCGGGTTCGAAACACAGCGGTGCTGGGTTTTTTTCGAAAAAGGTGTAGGAGCCGATCGTTCAGAAATCAATTGCAAATTACTGAACGTAAAACTTGCCCAGGAATCACGAACTACGAAAATGCTGGGGTTGACTGCTACGCCCTGTGAAGGATATGCAACTTAATTTTCTTTTTTAAATATGTATAGATAGGATTGTATATGTGTAGATATTAAAAACTACACATTCTTGATAGTCTATTTGTAGCTTTCAGCCAGAGGGCCAGGATACATGATCCTATTCAGTGACAACAAAAAGAAACCTGGTGGAGGAAAAGACTTGCTTCCGCAAATAACACTGTCTCAGCTGACCCCATTCTGAGACCTGTATTCTTGTCATACAAGGAACAATTCAAGTTACGTACTTTATCATACATGTTGATTTACAATCATGTTACTGTTTACATCATTTCATACGACTATCATTTCACTACCTAGTGTTTGTAAATGCCAGATGTCTCTAAATCACCAGTTCATTATTATTATACCACAAACCATCATGTCCTGAATGATTTATCTTGATAGAAAATAAACACAGCGGTAGTTTGTTTAACTCATAATTCTATCTTAATATTTTCAAAGTGTACGTAATTGTGGATGTGGAACTATTACTTACAGTACTTGGTGGGAGGTTTGTTATATTAGCCAGGAAGAGGAGATTGTCAGGGTGGAAATATGCCCTGCGTAGTAGTAAAATATGAGATATAAACCTAGGCACCAAACCCCCTCCTTCCGACTCCTTGGAGAATACAAAGACCAACTACCCTTACATATTTACGAGCCATTTCCAGCTGTGTTCTTGCGTATCCGGGGACTTTGCTTTATTCAGCCTAAAAGAGACGTTTGTCCCGAATTTGCTTGCTTGGATAGGAAGCATCGGGTAGGTGACCCCCTCCCCCCCCCACACACCACACACACACACACACACACACACACACACACACACACACACACACACACACACACTACAACGCCAGTGTGAGCGCTAACCCAATTAGCTAAGGAATTAAGTTCACAAAGCTGCCTAGTTAGTAAGTACTGACATCAACGTTTCAGTAATAATAGTCATTCCAAGCTCACATTACCAGTGGTTTTGCAGCCCACCTAGCGTTCCGAAGGTGTGGGTTCGATTCCGGGTTACGACGTTCGGTTCACGAGTTAAATGTTCTCAGGAGACTCCTGTGGGTTGTCGCCGGAGCTACGGAGTTCGTGCTTTGTGCCACGCTTTCGGCAGGCCGTTCTGTAGCAAGAGACCAAGCCATATGGGATAAAAGCCGATGCAATGAAGTCATTCTAAAATACCAGAAAAAACCAGAATTCTAAACCCATTCTAAACATACTAACAGTGAAGTATGGGAATTAGATTATATGATTATCTGATTTCTCGTCTCTCTGCTTAACGCAGCAATCTCTAGTATCCAGTTTACAAAACTGACTGAATGTGGGAGACACAAACGGTCAATAGCATCCTCTAAACCTAATGATTGAAACAGGTTTGGTGTGCTTAGAAAGCTTATGTTCTATACACAATGTCAGTGCGTAACCTTGTGCTTCAGTTAGGGTCACAAACATATTGCAGGAATACAAACTTTCTTTATTATGCCAAGTTAGGTAAAACTATCGCAGTTATATCTTTTCTGCCCTTAAGCTAAGGGAACAAAACCATTGCAGGAAACAATCATTTTCCTGACTTTCTTGCGTTAGGCGGACAAAAACATTGCAGAAAATAATCGTTTTCCGGACTATCTTATGCTAGGGAAACAGAAATACTGCAGGGAATAATTACTTCTGGACTATTTTACGCTATGGGAACAAAGTCATTTTTGAAACTAATCATACTCTTGACTATCTTTAATTATGGTACCGGAGCTGCCAGACATCCGCCCCAACCCCAACAGATCTGCTCTGCAATTCGATTGTAGACAATATTTTCAGGAGAATTTTGTACAGATGAGCACTTATCTCCGGATGGCGGATAAGAGGCCAAACATTCTCAGATAAAGACGAAAACTTAGAATCCCCTAAGCAAATGACGCACGCTGGCATACCTTATCATCATCATCATCGTTTGTCCTGTCAACTGGCGTAGGCGATCATGTCTCTCCACAGAGATCGGTACTTGGTGTTCTGGAGCAATCCTACTGATGATATGCGTCCATGCTGCCGTCTCAGCCTATCCAGCATCATTTCTCTCGGTATGTCTCTACCCCCTTTTCCACTGATCTTTCCAGTTGTCAGGATGTTCTCCAGTGTCTGTTCTGATCACCTGACAAAAGAATGATATTTGTCTCTTTCTTATATAATGTTCTAGTTTCATTAGTCTCCTCCTGGCAATCATTGTTAGTTACTCTTTTCAATAATCTTGAGAAGTTGAACATAGTACATAGCAGGCCTCATTGCCCTCTGAGTTGGCACAATTCGAAATCCTCAATGCAGTACAACATTAACAGCATGTGTTGAAGAGGAATGACAACCAGGCATTTAAATGACCAAGCTGAAGCCGGGTGTGAAGGCAAAGGAGTACACATATCGCCAGTTTGCTGTAAACAGACATAAACCAATAAATGCCCTTGAACGAGGAAGCAGAAGAATGCAATCGTTGGTTAAGAAATTCATATTGTAAGAAGACATTGATTATGGTCGTCATTAGGAAGAAGGAAATACCACACCGTAATATACAAGTAAATGGAATGTTCAGCCTAGACTATAAGAAGAAGAATCATAAATAGATCAACCCCACAATAGATAAAGATAAAAAATACGCAGTATCGTAATGTAAAATGATGTCAGACGATATACACACGACTAAATATGGCATTAAATGTTACACAGACAATGTCTCCATTTTTATTTTCGGATACTTCATTTACAGAGATAGTGGTCAACATGGCCGAAAGGTTATGAGCGCTCGCTATTACATTTCATGTGCACTGACGGTGGGGTAGAGAGCCCAATGTCTACACTGATCCTTACAATTTGAAGGTTGATTATCTCGTTCAGAAAGCAATGGCAAACTACTCAACGTAAACATTGTCGAGAAAACTAACCTGAGGTTATCGCAACGTCCTGTAAAGAACGTGCAACAATTGTGTTTTTTTTAAATGTCAGAAGCTGTCTCTTAAAAAATCGAGAGGATCGACTTCATAGCCCCGGGTTTTATCCCATATGGCTGGGTCTCTTTCTGCAGGGCGACCTGCAAGAAGCATCGCACAAAGCCCGAACTCCGTAACTCCTGCGAGAACCCCCAGGAGTCTCCGAGAAAAATGCACTCGTGAACCGAAAGAGGTAGCCAGGAATCGAACCCACAACCTTCGGAACGCGAGGCAAACGGCTTGACCACTTCGCCAAGGAGCTTCCAGTTGTATAAAATCAATCATATTTAGACGGCACTTATCCCGCAGGGAGCAGCGATAGCGGTGTGGATAGCACCCTTTCCTGTCGGTCCTGTGGTAATTGCCACGTATCAACATGGTTCAAACAGCGCAAGTTATAACTAGGTGTCAACAGAGTTCAGATAGTGCAAGTTATAGTCATGTATTGGCAGAGTCCAGACAGTACAAGTTGTAGTCGGTCCCATCCGTGTTCGAATCCTCATCGAGGTGGAGGTGGTTTTAACAAAAGAAACCTCAACTCCCCCGTCAACCAAACTAAAATGGATACCAGGTACTGTTCTGAGAAGTAGCAGCAACTGGCTTGATACTGACCGCATCACCAATTGGTCTATACAAATATGGAGCTACCACCACATACCCCACACGTATCCACGCGTTTAAAAGGAGTCCTTTAATTTACATACTTTACATAGAAACAATAGGCCACAAGGTGTGTAAGGTGTCACTTACCTATATTTCTTAGGTTAACCCTCAATTGAACCTGGACGGTGATTCCAGGATAAGCGTTTACCGGAGAAACCTATCCATTTTAGGAAATGACTGTCAAGTAACGCATCGACATAGGCTGTCATCAAGTTATACATCGACATAGGCTGTTAAAATACGCATCGACATAGCGAAGACTTGTGTTAGCGCGCTAGCATTAGACTTTCCCACCATCGACGCTTTTTGTTAGGTTAATCAGACTAGATTCATGACGCGTTAATGGGCAAGTACGTTTATTATTACCATTTTTTTTATATAGCAGATTAGGTATTTTATGTATCGGGGTTTGATCTTATGAAGATTAAATAGTTTTCTTGGCAAATGTTGGTGCATTGCTGGACTTAACTGATTTAGTGTTCTGGCGTGATTAATCGCCTTCAGAGACTCCCCGTATCTGCCATGAGCTGATATATGGCTGAAATGCTGTCATTGTGTTATAGTACAGCATGTCTACTACCATATTAACCATTTTAAGAAAGTCTTTGACGCGTATTTCAGTAAGAAGTGAATGATATTTCTTCACATATACCAGATCATACATATGGGTTGGAGTAGTTAACTGATTCGTTAACGCGACGCAGCCTGGCATGCACAATTATGGTGAACATTTAAATTCCTGGTTCAGTAAAAGATAACATTATGTAATCAATCAACATACTATTACAATTCTTCCGTGAGTTAAAAGCTGTTAAAGGCCCAATTAGACATATCATCAGCATCATGTGCCTTGCCGATAAGCATGGGCAGTCATATTTCGCCATTTCACGCGATCATCAGAGTCGTGGATAAGCTCAGTGTTCTTGTCTCGACTATATCACGTGGCCAAGCCATCCAGATATTTGCTTCTCTACCTTCCCCTTAATCTCTTCCCCTCAATCTTGCCAGTTGTCACAAAGTTCTCTAATTTATTTCTTCCCATAACACAGCCAAAATAAAATGTTTTCTTTCTACAACTAATTTCTCTAATCAGTTAACGGTTTTCGTTTCTTTCTTGTAGGATTTGGTTATTGGTTTTTCTGTCTGTCCATGGTATTCTATCCATTTTCCTCAAAAAGAATATTTCCACAGTCATCAGATGTTTTTCAGCTTGACTGCTCATTGTCCACGCTTCACATCCATACAAAAGTACAGGTTCTATGCAACACCACAACACTCCTTTTCTCGTTGCAAATTACATCTTTCTATTGGTCAGTATGTTTTCCATCTTGCAAAAGGCTACCTTCGCCATGACCATTCTAGTTCTAATCTCTTCAAGGCTCTACCATCAGATGTTATGACTGTACCGAGATAATTGTACCGATTCACTTGTTTAAGAATAGTCCCATTTACTTGTGTGTGTGTGTGTGTGTGTGTGTGTGTGTGTGTGTGTATGTGTGTGTGTGTGTGTGTGTGTGTGTCTGTGTGTGTGTGTGTGTGTGTGTGTGTGTGTGTGTGTGTGTGTGTGACTTGGCAAGATTACGCTCAGTAGCTTGCCATTTCTTTCTGAGCGACCGGCTCACATACCCCCGTAAGTAGCCAACGCGACGCGAACCGCTACCGATTCTCGCTCAGCTGCGTTAACCTACCTGGGATTACAGAGAAAGTCAATAAGGCCGTGGCCAGGTAGACCGGCACTTGTATATTACATTATGGTATTTCCTTCTACATCTGTGGCCAATCTATTAACAGATTCAGTGCCAAACAAACAGTAGGTTTGGACCGAACAGAAATGGATGTCGTAAAATGGGGTGTGTCACAGTTATGACGTAAAAGTTGTTAATATGGTAGCAGATGTGTTGTATAATATATCACATCCAAGGGGGTTGCATAAGGAAAACTACTGTATACAAGGTCATGGCAGATATGGGAATACGCTCAAGACAATTAATTATCCCTTTTCACTTACTCAGTTATAGAGCACATCAAAGTATCTCTACGTCTTCCCCGTCAATGAACCTAGTCAAGGGCCACAGCAAGGAATGTTTATGACACACCAGTGGCACACAAGAGGTGATTAGTTAAGTAGTCAGTGGGACGCAGAGGTGTTTCGACGGCACCAGGGCTGGGTTCTATACTGGCCAAGACCTATTGACGCGTCCTCGTCGAACGTCCTGGGCAACAGGTCCCTTTGGTGTCCTGGCTAAAGTCAGTAGGATTGTTGATTCCTCCGAAGTCGGAGAGTGTCTGCCTGCACGGCGAGGAACCACTAGTCCGCACACCAATAAGCCAGACATGGGACAACGGATACTCACGCACACCTCAGGTCCTGTATGACATCACACTGATGTTGGACAGCAGGATGTCTTCATCAGGCATACAAGACTTCGCGCTGGAGTTCACAGCCAGCGAACACAAGCAAGCAAGCAAGTAGTCAGTTAGTCGCGGTTCCAACTTCGCTGCAACGGGTCGTCCACATTATGCTACGTTCCTGTGCCAGTGAATATCACACGACATGCTCCACACTGCCCTTTGTGAAACGTGGACAAGACAGGAGTTTCGGCACGCCAACAGCCCGCACTGTTCATAATGCCGCCGTCAGAATGCCAACACAAAAGTCCTCCACGGAAAATACAGTTCATCGTCGATGAAAGCGGCAGTTACTAGAAAACAAGCAACCACACATTACTACTGCATTAAGTGTCAAGATGACAGACTTCATTGTCCCGGGATTTATCCTGTTTGACTCGATCCCTTTCGGCCGGGCGGCCCGATGAAAGCATCGCACAAAGCACAAACACCGTAGCTCCAGCGATGACCCCCAGGAGTCTCCGAGAAAACTGCACTCGTGAACGGAAAAGGCAACCCAGTCAATTCTAAGTGACAGGCCAACCGCCATCGTTCCCAACATGCAGTTCACGCTACAACAACCGCGGACAGATGTTAAAACATTCCAAACGAAATTCACAGCTCTCAGTGTAGCGCCACGAACTCAACTCAGTAGCTAGGCGACGAAACCATAAACAAGGGGTGTTTATAATAAACCATTGGGAAAAAAGGGATGTTTAAAACACGCCAGTGGGGCACATGGTGTGTTTATAACACACCAATGGGACACAAGGGCTGTTTATAACACACCAATGGGACACAGCCGGCTTCCTGGCCTAGAGGTTAACGACGTTTCTCCGTAATCTCGTATACTCTCGTAAGTAACGTGACGACGGTGAGAATCAGCAGTGGTTCGAATCACGTCGGCAACTTACGGGGTATGTGAGCAGGCCGCTCAGAAAGCAATGGCAAACTACTGAGCGTAATCTTGCCAAGAAATCAACAATCAGCTGAAAGATGCTGATGTTGACAACAATGTCCTGTAAAGGATATGCAAACAATTTTTTTTTTTAAATGGGGTACAAGGTTTGTTTATAACACACCAGTGGGACACGAGGGATGTTTATAACACACCAATGGGACACAAGGAATGTTTATAACACACCAGTGGGACACAAGGTATGTTTATAACACACCAGTGAGACACGAGGGATGTTTATAACACACCAGTGGGATACATGATTGACAGTGACAGTGGTTTACAGTCTGGTTTACGTTTAAACAATACCACCTGTTATTACTCAATGGCTACAGCACTATTTGGGGATCCGAACACTTGACCAGCGGCGTCGGCAGGCAAACGAGCTTTCTTCCCTTTGTGTCGTAGACTCTACACGTTTACAATACTCATTATGAGGTGTTCATTACATTTTTAACATTCATATGTAAAGCTATCTACCAGTGATGTCTATTGTGTGACGTCCACATTATTGAAACCAATTGTCTCTCTAGGTAATATTTTGTCTTCATTATCTTTGTACCATTTGATGATTGACAGCAACTCAATCATTTGGGATGAATACCTTTTGTTACTCAGTGGTTAGAACACTTCTTGGGGATTCGAGCATTTGTCGATCTGGCCGGCAGACACCGACTGGCTCCCTGTGTGACGTAGACTCTTTAAAGACAGTTTCTATACTCATTTTGAGTGTTCATTATCTTTTTAACATTTCTCTGTAAAACCATATTTCTGTACCTTCACATGCATTTCTTCCATGTTTACTAATTGTCTAGAAATCACAGCCGCGTGTTATAATTGGTTCTATGTAACAGTGAAGAGAAACAGGAACAGCAGATAATACAGACCTATAATATTCAGGGATCGATTCTCACTGCCTACAGATTGCTGCAAGAGATGCGATTAGATCAGTCATGGTATTTAATGATCTCATTAAAAACCATATGGTAAACATTGCTTTAAAAAGAAGGAGATGGAAAACGATCTGATAAAATAAAAGTGTCTTCACACAAAAATGTGTTTGCAATTTCTGAATCTCTTATCCTCTTGCTGATGCTATGAATTGTAAAGGAAGATTATCAGAAGGAGGTTAGAAGGCGCCCAAAGTGTAGTTTTTTTTTTTTTTTTTTTTGGATTTTTAACTATGGCAAATACAATGATACTGTGAAAATTGCATACTTCATAGGATATAGATTAAAGTTTTGACTCCTCTTCAATTCTTAGTTCCTCTTTCGTGGGGTGTGTCACTCTAGTTATGTACCTCAGAGGTCAGTCTGTTCGACTGCGGCAAGCATGTGTTTACTTCCTCTAGACAGATTCCAGTTATGGTGGTGGCTCTGTTTACCTATGTAATACTTTCCCTGACAATGCTGGGTTTCGTGAACAATGATGAATAATGTTGCCAGGACATTTGCATGGGATGTTTACCTTTCACAGCTGGCACCCGGGACCTCCTCTTTTTCGCCCTTATCCGAGAAGGTTGGTTTCCGATCTCACTAAACAAGAGATCACAGGGACGTGATATCATTAAATGCCAATGGTTCTTGGGAAAATCTCAAGCAAGGATCAAAACTGGTACCTTCTGAGTCAGAGGCGGAAACCGACGCCTCATACAGTCAAAACCAACGAAAAACGGGTTGCTTCCAAATTTCCCGCAGCTAATTTCGAAACATGTATGTCGGGGAATAGGACAATTTGCGTTCACTGCCCCAAACCACAAGGCAGGGAATATTGTGCCATAATAGCGAAAATGCAGGCCAAGGTCGTTTGGCTGTTACAAACACGTACATTTATCTTCTCGTCAGAATGCCAAAATAAAACTATCTTTTTTTTCTTCTGAGAAATCACCCACGAATTGCACAATCTAAGGCGACGGTATTGCCTTTATAATATGTAATCAGTTACAACCAGTGGCGTTGTTAAAAACTATTGTGAAATTAACAAAAATTAACAATTAACAATTAACAAAAAATGAAAGGCAGCGTGTATATGTCTAGCAATTCATACCACTAAAAAGTCGGTCACACTATAACAATATTGTTGTGCCTTTCAGTCAAACTGTGGAATCCGCATTAATTTCGCTTTACACAAAAATAATAATAATAATGCTTGACTACTTCTTCCTCCGTCTTCTTCCTCCGTCTTCTTCCTCCGTCTTCTTCTTCTTCTTCTTCTTCTTCTTCTTCTTCTTCTTCTTCTTCTTCTTCTTCTTCTTCTTCTTCTTCTTCTTCTTCTTCTTCTTCTTCTTCTTCTTCTTCTTCTTCTTCTGCTGCTGCTGCTGCTGCTGCTGCTGCTGCTGCTGCTGCTGCTTCTCCTTCTTCTCCTTGTTCTTCTTCTTCTTCTTCTTCTTCTTCTTCTTCTTTTGCCCTTTATGTCTCACTGGCATATGCCCTCAACCAACGGACGTCGCATCTATTGCTATCTCCTGCCGCTCCCTCTATGTCCTCACATCATTATTCATCTGTGTCTGTAATACATCCTGGTGAATGGAATTTAATCAGCACTTGGCACGCCTTGCGGCTTTCGCCACAACGGTCTTATCTCTTCTAGAGGAGCTTCCTTTCCTCTTGGTTGGCTGAGTAATTCTGTTTGTTTTTTTCTTTATGTGACTTGTTCATGCATGGTTGGATTTTGTTGCTGAATGTTTTAAAGTAATGGGACAGCCTGCCCTAACCCCATTAATGTAATATTCGCCTCTAACGACAAGCCTGGCAGAGTGCAGTGTTACCATTCTTGACTTCCATTGGGGGTCTCAGGAACACACAGGCGAAAGTGTTTGTAGTATGCGAATGTGATCACTAAACTCACAACTGAAATGTGTAAAATAGTAGCAAACACCAACTAAACTAGATATGAAAGTACACTTTCGTGGGGTTCTGAACAACTTAAAAATAATAATAAGACAACTAACTGCATTTAAAAACGATTATAACTAAAAATCAGCTGTGCAGGGGTGCTTACATTAGTTTTACACATATATGAAGACACGCACGGGCATTTATTTCCTGCTTATTCCTTCCTATTTCAAGAGGAACTGTGCCACACCACTTTATCATCAATATTCTCATATTCTGGTGTCATGCCAATGGGCGGGGTCAATTATGGTTTGCTATCTCGCACAGTCTTATATCACATATATGACCTTGACATGAATCTACGATATGGCAAGCCAACTCTTTAGCTTCCCTTTGCTCTTTTCCCAACAAAGTTACCAGTTGTCAAGTTTTCTTCTCATAACGTGTCCAAAATAATGTTCATTGTCGAAGCATAATTTCTCAAATGAATTTACGGTTTTGATTTATTTATTGAAGAATGTTTGTTTCTATTTTTTTTTTCTGCCCTTCTATATTCTTGCCATTTTGCTCAACAACCACGTTTCCACTGCCGTTAGATGTTTCTCAGCTTGTCTGATTATCGCACATCTTCGCGCCTTTCTGTCTCAGAAGCCCGATATGAATCTGTTTAAAGTCTACTTTCTTCACAAATATCCCACCCAAAGTAACGGTCTCTATCTATATTAGGCAGGTGTACATGTTCCAACGCTTATGCCAGGCATGACCTTACTTCTATTTCTTGTAATTTCAAAAAGCCATAGCATTTTTATTGTGCTTAACTTATACACGGGGCCTTCTCGCTTCTTATTCTCAAAGGCTAGGTCTTGAGTCTCACGAATCATTGGATCATAAAGGTGTGTGACATCATTAGAAGCCAATACAGAAACATGGTCACACGACCGAATTATGTCTGTGCGACAGTCTATAGACAGGTGAAGGAATGATCCATTTTATGTTACAAGCAGTTGGAGAACCGCGGTAGTTCAGTGACTAACTCGCTTGCCGACCGACCCTGTGGTCGTCGGTTCGAACAGATCAAGGAAATTTTACAATTGACCTAGACTCCATGGCTACCATAACATGTCTCGGAAAGTAAATTCGGCAGGCGAGATATTGACCACGTGGCATTTGAAGTGTCGATTGGTCTATAACAATGGTTCTCAACCGGTGGGGAATCCCCCCTCCCCACGAGGTGGGGGGACGTCGGGAATTTTTAGGGTTTCCGTGGGGAGGGGGGGGGGAGTTAAGATTATTTCAAGATCGCGTTAATATAAGAACCGATTACTTGATATTGTTTTTCCCTCCATACTTTACGGTTCTGTACTTCTCGCCCTTTTGAAATTCGTTTTATAACGTAAGTAGACCCGTAAATCACGTTTTATGTAGACATCTAGACTTGTTATAGTATGTGTTATTAAATTTATCTTACATTTTTCATTTTTACGTATTATGTGTAGAGGCGGAGGTGGGGGATTTATAGGAAGGAAATACGAAAGGTGGGGGGAGGGGGGTAATGTTCTGAACACATGGTGAATGGATTCATGGGCTAAAACAGGTTGAGAACCACAGGTCTATACAATATGTCGCTAGCACCATATTTCCAATAACCTCAATACGCGTAGAAAGGATCCGTGACTATTTGTGTATAAGCAATTGCTCGAAATATAACAAGTACAATACAATAACAAGACATAAGGCGGGAAGCCGCTACGGGTTTGTGATGTGCTAAGCCATGTGTAGACCTGGATGAACGGGGTACAAGGTGGCCAGTGTGTCCCTCTCTTAGCGGACGAGCGTGCAGGTGTCAAACTCGCATTGTTATATCATCAGAGTAACCCTATATCGATTAAGCTAACGCGAACGCTAGTTAAATATATACTTCCCATTAATTCAGCTGTTGGGGGGGGGGGGGGGGCGTTGTAGCGCTATTACTAGTACGCTAGTCTACCGGTCTGGTGGTCAAGGTTTTTAAGCCCCATTGAGGCCTGTATATTGTTAATACACAGCCCATCGAGTGCCGGTTGATCTACCACAATATGGGATAAGCACCTTATATCTAATGGGCCTCGAAGCGCGGAAAAGGTTCTTTTGCTTAATTGACTAAAACTGCTATGCAGTTTGAATAGGTTGAGGGGGTGTAGCCACTGGCATGAATATCACTTGATTTTGTTTCCCACCATCATGTGACCTCTGCTTATATTTCTACCTTCTCTGTGACGAACGACTTACGGACGCAATTCGTAATCCCGCATACCGCGTTCGAAACACAGCTGCGGGCGATTTGGCAATAGATCGCATTGCATTGGTTTTCACAAAATCTTATGAGTACCGCTTCATTCAGAAAACAATGGCTAACTATTAAACGTAAACTTGCCAAGAAGTCACTAACATCCAAAGAATGCTGGAGCTGACTGCGACGTCCTGTAAAGTTTACTCAACTTACTTAAACTTATATTCCTACATAAATTGTGTAACTTGTATTTATCTTCTGTGTACCGGGCTGGCAGAGTGTCACGGCAGACAATCACACGTCGAACTTGCCAAGAACACAGAGGATTAATGTTTGTTAGGGGGGGGGGGGAGGGGGGGGGGTAAATGTCATGCGTTGTTCGACCTGGCACACGATGGTGACGACGTGCCCAGCCGGGTTTAAGTGTGAAACTATGACTATATGGCGTCACGATATCCACATTAAACACTTCTAGAAGATGTAGAAACAGATACTCCGTTGAAGACAAAAGTGAGATGTGTAATTTTGTTTTCCTTCGCTCTCTTAGAACTCCAGCGAAGTCCATACACGTGCTGCTACTCCTAGGACACAGGACTGATTTGTGCGTGTGAATTAGCTTTCCCTATTACCAATGTTTCTCGTCATCAGGTGAACACATTCCGACTTCAGAGTCAAGGACGAAAAATCAACATTTTTATCCAAATAACCGATGAAGTGATGGTTGGAACTGCTTCTCTTTGGCGAGGCTAGTGACGTTAGCCGGTATTCATGATGTTACTAGTCGACAAGTCTAGAGCGAAGTCGACTCTTTGTAATCGTAAATTTTGAACAGAACTGGTCCCAGCAGTAACGTGTTCCGAACACGGAAGCATATTTCAATGCATGTCTCCTCAAAGTGGGAGGTTCTGCTTTGCCTATGTCGCATTAATACAAGTCAAACAGTGGGAGATTGTTGTACCTAAATATCAGCTCATCATTGCATTGCCGCTGAATGATTATCAGACACATCAGCTGACTCCACGTAGCAAAGATTTTCAATTCTATTTGTTTAATTTTCACGTCCTTGAATCTTTCCTTAAATTCCCCAGTTAATTTCGCACTTTACCAGCACATTCAACTGTCCTAGAAGGCTTTTGTCCTTCTAGAATGGAGGGGGGGGGGGGGGGGGCATGCTAAATGAACTAGTGGGCCTTATACAGCCCGCGGACCGGAACTTCCGAGTCCCTGCTATAGATAGTGGCCAGATAATCAAAAATACAGGAAGATAGTTAGTCAGTCAGTCAGTCAGTCAGTCAGTCAGTCAGTCAGTCAGTCAGTCAGTCAGTCAGTTAGTTAGTTAGTTAGTTAGTTAGCTAGTTAGTTAGTTAATTAGTCGCGGTTCCAACTTCACGGCAACCGGTCGTCCCCATTATGCTCCGTTACTGTGCCATTGAATATCACACAAAATGCTCCTCACTTGCGAATGGGAAAAATGGATCAGACAGGAGTCTCGGCAAGCCAACAGCCCGCACAGATACACTGTACATAATGCCGCCGCCAGAATACCAACACAAAAGTCCTCCACGAAAAATACAGTTCATCGTCGATGGAATCGGCAGTCACCAGAAAGTCTTCATTGAACCGAGTTTTATCAAACAAGGCTAGGTCTCTTTCTGCAGGGCGATCCGCAGAAATCGCCGCACAAAGCACGAACTCCGTAGTTCCAGCGACGACTCCCATGAGTCTCCTGAAAATGCACCCGTGAACCGAAAAGGCAAACCAGTCAATTCAGCGACAGCCGGCCATTGTTCCGAACTTGCAGTTCACTGTGCAAACAACAGCGGACAGATGTAATAGCATTCCACACGAATTTCACAGCTCACAGTTTCGCGCCACGCACTCACTCAGTAGCAGGGCGACGAAACCATGTACTACCAGACCAACATGAGGAAACTGCGGTACTCCAGAGGCCGGAGCGGTTCAATGCCTAACCGAAATGTTGGGGACCGGAGGAAAAAAGAATACAGGAAGAGACTATACTAATTGCACTTCTTACATTTAGTCGGAGCATATTACACATCTAACAACGAATATGTGTATATATGTGGGCCCTGTGGCGGTATTAAAAAGTAAAATTAGTCCCCAAACAGATGCTCCGCTGGGGTGTGAAGTGTGACGCCTTCACATATTCTAGGCCACGACATATGAAGCAGGGTGGCCAGTTCCTGTTATCATCGCCTTTCCTCCATAGCAAAGTCCCAGAAAATGTTGAACATTGTCGGGTATCCATTTCAAAATGATCACGACGCTGCCGGTGATTGAACCCGGACCACTGTCTGGCCAGACAAGCGCACTAGCCACTTCACAACGCTGACCTTTGTGGGCAGTATTATAATAGTGTTTTTCTTATTATCGTTATTTCTCCCACCGGGCAGCTGCTTTGACCTTCTGAAACTAAAAGCATTACAAAACCTGACTACGAAATTTATAGTAACAGATTAAATGACTCTTTTACGCATCTTGGGGTGTAATGGGCGTATTGTTGCAGTACCATAGTTTTATAGAACAATCGGCACTTAATGGGCCAATATGGTGAGGGCCTTACTGATGTGGCCAATATGATGAGGGCCTTAATGATGTGGCCAATATGGTGAGGACCTTAATGATGTGGCCAATATCATGAGGGCCTTAATGATGTGGCCAATATGGTGAGGACCTTATTGATGTGGCCAATATGATGAGGACCTTAATGATGTAGCCAATATGATGAGGACCTTAATGATGTGGCCAATATGATGAGGGCCTTAATGATGTGGCCAATATGATGAGGACCTTAATGATGTGGCCAATATGATGAGGACCTTAATGATGTGGCCAATATGATGAGGGTCTTAATGATGTGGAAAATATGGTGAGGACCTTAATGATGTGGCCAATATGATGAGGGCCTTAATGATGTGGCCAATATGGTGAGGACCTTAATGATGTGGCCAATATGGTGAGGACCTTAATGATGTGGCCAATATGATGAGGACGTTAATGATGTGGTCAATATGATGAGGACCTTAATGATGTGGCCAATATGATGAGGACCTTAATGATGTGGCCAGTATGGTGAGGACCTTAATGATGTGGCCAATATGGTGAGGGCCTTAATGATGTGGCCAATATAGTGAGGACCTTAATGATGTGGCCAATATGATGAGGACCTTAATGATGTGGCCAATATGGTGAGGACCTTAATGATGTGGCCAATATGATGAGGGCCTTACTGATGTGTCCAATATGATGAGGACCTTAATGATGTGGCCAATATGGTGAGGACCTTAATGATGTGTCCAATATGATGAGGACCTTAATGATGTGGCCAATATGGTGAGGACCTTAATTATGTGGCCAATATGGTGAGGACCTTACTGATGTGGCCAATATGATGAGAACCTTAATGATGTGGCCAATATGATGAGGACCTTAATGATGTGGCCAATATGATGAGGGCCTTAATGGTGTGGCCAATATGATGAGGGCCTTACTGATTTGTCCAATATGATGAGGACCTTAATGATGTGGCCAATATGATGAGGGCCTTAATGGTGTGCCAATATGGCGAGGCCTTGGCTTCCGTAAACAAATCGTGGTACTCGTTTTAGGATGGGTTGAGCTGGGAGGCCAGGTCTATATAAAAAATACACCTCGATGTGAATTCGAACCCACGACCACAGAGTTGGCAGGCAAGCGACTGTGATGCACACAAAACATAACTTGGTCGCATAGTTAGCTATCTTCTATACACACACAACATAAATTGGTCGCAAAGTTAGTTATCTGCTGTACACACAAAACATAAATTGGTCGCATAGTTAGTTATCTTCTATACACAATGCGTGCAACAGCAAGGGACAGACAGACAGACAGACAGACAGACAGACAGACAGACAGACAGACAGACAGACAGACAGACAGACAGACAGACAGACAGACAGACAGACAGACAGACAGACAGACAGGCGGGCGCGCGGACGGACGGACCCAGACAGACAGACAGACAGACAGACAGACAGACAGACAGACAGACAGACAGGCGGGCGGGCGGGCGGGCGGACGGACGGACGGACCCAGACAGACAGACAGACAGAAAGACAGACAGACAGACAGACAGACAGACAGACAGACAGACAGACAGACAGAGACTATCCTGGAGTCGGGGAGACAGAGGTACAGACTGAAAGCTGCGACGTATTTGCGAGGAAAACGATAAAAGGGATGTTAAAGAAAGTGTAGATTAGATCAGGAGCACGACAATGACAAAGTAGGGAAAGAGACATTTATTTGATTGGCGCGGGCGCACACACACACACATACAACACACACACACACACACACACACACACACACACACACACACATATATATATATATATATATATATATATATATATATATATATGTGTGTGTGTGTGTGTGTGTGTGTGTGTGTGTGTGTGTGTGTGTGTGTGTGGTCATAATATACACAAAGACAAATTTACACACGCAAACAAACAATGACTATTTACACACGAAAGCCATCAACCATATATTGCACGATTCTGTCTTCCGTGTTTAAATTCCCCAAGGGAATACATTGTTTTACATAAAGTCTAGTCCAAGAGCTAGTTCAGAATTGAAAGCCACTTGTCCTACATTCACATGTGGACCTTGCCAAGCAAACCTAAGGGAGATGGCATCAAAAGAAACTCTGTATGTCAGCATGGCCGAATGGATAAGAACGCGTGTTCTTAAACATCCGGTGTGCTGATGCCGAGGTAGCGGGTTCAACCCTTACACCGGACAGTTGGACTAAACTCCTCCTTGACTTGTAGACGTAAATTACAAGTACCTCTGAAGTCGGAGTGGGTTCGTCTGATGGCGAGGGACACTATCACTAGGGAAAACTAATCCACATGTAAAATTCAGCCCAACACTACTAAAAGTATGGACTACGCTTGAGTCTATAGCGAGCGAACGCAAAAAAAAAAAAAAAAACAACAACAACAAAAAACAAAAAAACAAAAAACAAAACAAAAAACAAAAACAAACTTTTGAACTGACATGCCAGATACTCTGAGATACTTACCCAGTATTTAAAGGTAAAATAACTTCTCCTTTTTCAGACAAGTTACATTTAAACATTAGACGTCCATGCTTTGAGGTCAGATGGAGTTACGGAGATTGTAATTAAATCGTTGTAACATCTTTAATGTAAGTAACAATGAGAATATGATCCCTGTTTGCGCGTATATTCTTCTGTGACGGTGAATCCCAGTGCGCGGCCTCCAGACAAACATGCAAGGAGAGAGCTGTGCCACATCCGACAGTCCGGCAGCATTCTTGAGAACGGTTACATGTAAACGTGAGGGCTGGCTACCAGAAGGGTGAAAAGGGGGGGGGGGGGGGGACTCGCAGCAATTGGGTTAATTTCTAATGACAATATGTTTGTTGGAAACAAAAGTTATCAAATGGTCGTTTTTAAGAATTTATGTAGCTTTTATGTTATCTAATGAATGCATTCCATTAACACACATACACACACACACACATACACACACGCACACACACACACGCGCGCGCACACACACACACACATCTACACAGACACACGCACGCATACACAGACACACACGCATATAGACACACACACAGACAGACACGCGCAAACAGACAGACACACAGAGACATGCACACAGAGACATATACACAGAGACAGACACACGCACATTCACAGAAGCACCCACACACACAGACACACAAGCGCGCACACTGACACACGCGTACAGAGACACATGCAGATAATCATAGACAGACACACATACAGACACACACACACACACACGGACCGACACATACGTACACACATACAGAGACAGACACACACACACACACAGACACACAGACACACACACACACTCACACACATACACATGATGCTGGAGCAGATGTAGTATTCGCGTCTCCCCCAGACATGGTGACCTGAAATCAGGTACGCAGGTGACGGATTGAGCTAGAGAGCAGCTGAAAGACAGTTGTTGGTTATAATATTATGTTTGTGACAGCAGGAAGAGGATCTCTTTATAGAGACAGTGGCAACCGACATGGACCAGTACGGTCACTGCCAAGAGGGAAAGACTGGCGCAAAGTTCCGCACAGGTAAAGGCAATGGGTGGATGGATGAGTTAATGGCTTCATAAATGGTGTATGAATGAATCATTGATGGATGGATTGACTGATGATTGACTGATAGATAGATTGATGGATGAATTATTTGATGGATGATAGATGGACGATGGATGTATGAAAGATGGATGGATTGATGGATATTGAATTGGTGAATGAATGGATGAATCGATGCACGTATGGAATGAATGAATTAAAGGACGGATGATTGATGATGGATGAATCGATGAATGACTGTATGGACTGATTAACGGACTGATGAATAAATGGACTGTTGGGAGATGGGTGGATGAATGAATGGATAGATAGATTGATAGATAAATTGGTGGATGGCTTTATGAATGCTGAATGAAGGATGGAAGAATTCATGGACTGATAGATGATGGGTGGGTGGATGATTAGACGGATGGATTAATTGATGGATGACGGATGGAGGATTAGAGATTGATGGATGTGTGGATGAAGGGATGGTTGGATGATGGATGAATAAATGGACTGATGGACGGTGCATGAATAGAGGATGGACTGATGCATAATGTATGGATAGATTGATGGATGATGGGTGGATAGATCGATGAATGATGGATGGATTGGTGGATGATGCATGGATGAATAAACTGAAGGATTATAAATGGAAGGATAGGCATAAGAATGAATGGATTGATGAGTGGGTGGATGGATTACTAAATGGATGGTTGGAAGTGTGTATTGATGGATAAACACTGAATAACGATATCAAAAAGAAAGATGGTTTTGTGGTTTACTTGTAGAATGCCACGAATCCAGTGAATTTGTTAGGAATCCCAATAGTCCAGTACCTCAAGAGGTCAGTTCACAAAGACGGATGACTATCGACGTCATACCAAGATAATCGTTATGAGAGAGCGTCTAGAGAAAGTTATGACAACCAGAAAGATCGATGGCGTTGGCGACAGAGGTCGATAGAGGGGAACACATTTAGACTGGTTTGCAAAGTGGTCGGAAGATGAATTTGTCAAGATGGCAGAACTGATATTTATAGAGTTTAATGATCGCGGGAGCGTTGGAGTCACTGACAAGAAGCTGCGCTAACCTTGGCGTAAGCTAAGTCGGTTGAGAGTTCGATACCTGGGCTCGTCGCTCTCTACGGGAAGGGAAAGAATGACCACCTATTCCTCCGTGCACTCAGGCCTGAAAAATGTGATGACTCGAACACCTCACATACCCACAACAGGGTCCTGCTACGGAACTTTTGTTTTTACAAATAGTGTGTGAGAGAGAGAGAGAGAGAGAGAGAGAGAGAGAGAGAGAGAGAGAGAGAGAGAGAGAGAGAAAGAAAGAAAGAGAGAGAGAGAAAGAAAAAGAGAGAGAGAAAGAGAAAGAGAGATAGAGAGAAAGAGAGAGAGAGAGAGAGAGAGAGAGAAGAGAGAGAGAGAGAGAGAGAGAGAGAGAGAGAGAGAGAGCGTATCTATTATGATCGTCTGCGTCGATAGTCATAACGAGTAATGATGGCGACGAAATGCTTCACTTATCTAATTATTGTCCAAATGATGTCGTCACATACATCTTGTGATTTATTAAGTACAGCTATCACAGACTGTCTGTAATTACAGCAAATTAATTTTTTCAACATTTAGTTTTCAAAGCGAATCATTGATAATATTACTCCAAATTGACAGCAAACGATTGTGTTATTTTAGGGTATTATCCTTACACTTCGGACAAGTCCATAAGTACTTAGACCCTTAACCAAAATATGCATTAGCGTCCCGCGGCTAATAGAGCTAGTTCTGTGTTGGTTGACAAACTCCCTCGTTCTACCGATGTACCTCTCGTGTTTGGCCGTGCCAGTTCTTACTCCCGAGTCTCTCATTCTGGACTTTGAGGTGGATTCACTGGCGTCAATTTCCTCCTCTCGCTACATTTCTCTAAGGGTATTAATAACATCGGCACGACCCATGGGCTGGCCATCTGCAGGGGATGCAGAACGAGCAGGGGAAATGAACAGGCTGATAGGCTGGCAGGGAATGCACCTCTTGGTGGTAGATTGCCTATGGGAAATTGGGAGGTGGTCATGCGTTTGTGGGACCAGGTGGAGAAGGCGGGGGAACAGATTGAGAACCCGTATGTGGAAAGAATGAGATTGCGGGGGGTGGGGGGAGGGGGAATCGGTAGAGGTTCTGGAAGAATTTCAAAACTGAGAGGGAAGACATGAGAAATTTAAATCAGATAGCGATGGGAACGATTAGTAGTATGACTCTTCGCTGGCTGTTGAATGAGGGACGGAGCACATATGGTAATGTCCTGAGTGCAGCGATGTCCGTTCTTAACTCACCTCAACTCAACTCAATTCAACTCATTTCCCGCAAATCCCGCATGTCCGGAACGAAGATAAAGGTGACTCTATGGACAACAGACCTTCTCTTTAAACAGTCAGGAACTTTTAAACCTTCCTTCCCCCATTTCTATGTTTTCGCAAGAAGAATATATCAATGGGTCAGAAGCTAATAGATCGTTCGGAGCTGATGTCAGCTACTATATTGAACGCAATACTAAAACAATGTCAAGGAGTCAGATCACCGAAGATAACTGTTAAAATTACCATTTTAAACAAATTACGTGTTCGAAAAGAATTTTACACAGCTAAGACACGCAAGACAGTCATTTCTGGTATGTACACTTTTCGTCTAGGGAAATCAGAGACAGTACTACCCGGACACACAACTTCGAACGTTTCCCAGTCGCAATTATACCAGTATATATTGGGACGCTCCGTGGCGAAGTGGTTAAGCCGTTTGACTCGGGCTCTGAAGGTTGTGGGTTCGATTCCGGGCCGCGTCCTTCGGTTTACGAATGAAATTTTTCGGAGACTCCTGTGTGTCGTCGCTAGAGCTACGGAGTTCGTGCTTTGTGCGACCCTTTCCGAGCTGCGGAAAGAGACCGAGCCATATGGGATAAAACCCGGTGCAATGAAGTCGACCCTGTCGACTTTTAAGCGACTTTTAATTCTACCAGTATATGTACCAAACCTCTGGGCAGATTTAACATCACTGTGATTTTGGAAATAGCAGTGATGGAGGGCATGGTTTCTAAAGGACAATTATTATCCATTTTGTCAATCTTGATTATGTTCTAGAAAAACTTACCGATTCTTCGTATTTCTCGCTTTCGTTGATTCTCTCCTAGAAAGAGAGACAGAGGTCGATCAGCGCGACTACGGACACACTGAAGACACTTGGGCGTGAAAATGCATGAGGCATGAGAGCTGATAAGGGATTGAGAATCTTAACTGTGGCCATGCTTAGATCCATATTCTAGCAACGGGCATGCTACATGATGTCAGACCAATACTGCTTCTGATTAGAAAGGTTAAAGTTAGTTGTATGTCCTTTACAGGACGTGACTATCAACCCTAGCATTTATGACAGTTTTGATGTACAAGGCAATTTAACATTCAGTAAAATCGACGGGAAGAGAACAATGGGAAGGCAGAGAAGTGAATACCTGAATGGCTTGGCCACGTGGCATCGTCGAGACAAGAACTCTGAACTGATCAACGACTCTGGTGATCGAGTGAGATAGCGAAATCCGACCGCCAACGCTTATCGGCATGGCTCATGATGAATGAATTTGCGATTACTTTCTGAACGGCCGCCCCTCATTCCAACGAAATCAACACAAAACGATCTGCATCCATACCGCCTGCAGATGATTTCGAGCCCTGGACTGGGTATGTCGGGGAATTGTTAAAAACTAATGACGAAGACGATAATGATGATGATGATGATTTACATTAAAGGCTGTTTGGTGAGTAGATGGGCGCCTCGTGTGTAACATAGTTTTCCAGCTTTGTGAGGATGCTCATGACAGTTGTCACTATGTGTGTATGTGCGTAAATGAAAATGTGGGAGTTGTTGTATTTTAGTTTGAGTGGTTGATTCGAAAGTTGCCGAGTCTATCTTCATTTACAAAGAAATTCTCGATCTCTCAATCGAACGTCTAACTTTCCCGGATAAAACGGTAAATATAAAGATACTCCCATAGCAGATACTGCCGTTCGAGCGAAAAGTGTTAGGTCTTGTCATATTATAGGCTACGCATATGAGGATAGATGGCGAGTTCCCTAATCATTGCCTTCTCTTCTCAAGAGAGTTCCATTAAAGTATTAAAATTGTCAGGTACCCATGTTTATGAGGCGGGGCGGAATCCATGGCCGTATTAGTGGGAACAAGCAATCCTCCCGCTGCTAGGGACTAACACAGGACCACGTGCTTGACAGCCAAGCGCACTACCTACTTTGCCACGCGACTCATTTTTAATATAGGGTTAATTGCATATCCTTTACAGGACGTCGCAGTTAATCCCATCATTTTTGGACTGTTCGTGATTCCTGGGCGAGTTTACGTTCAGTAGTTTGCCATTGATTTCTGAACGACTGGCTTTCATACCATTTTATAGAAACCAACCCAATGCGATCTGCTGCCAAATCGCATACAGCTGTGTTTCCAACGCGGTATGCGGAATTACGAATTGTGTCCGTAGCTCCTTCGCCACGGAACAGGCTATTTTAAATAAGGCTGACCCTCCCCCCCCCACACATACACACACACACCCACCCCCCACCCCCCAATAAAAAATAAAAAAACAACAGTATAGCTCGATTAAAAACCCTTCGGCATTTGGAAATCGTGAATAGTAGGCCGTATAGGCAACTGCCCAGGAATGATACAATTTAGGACATGATATTAATAGTATTGGACACATGGACAATGGACAGACACGACAAGAAACATGTAATAGCAGTTGAAATGTGGTTTCTGAGGGATATGCAAATACTATTAACGGACGGAAAATCGATTGAGATTGTCCTTCAAGGAACAAATTGAAACCGTAAACTTATTTGATAAATTAGCCGTAGACAGATACGATTCTTTGGAAACGTTATGAAGAGAAATAGCCTTGAAAATGTTATGACAATTTGCTAATTTGATGAGAAAAGAGCCAAGGGGAGATAATGAGATACATGGCCGGATGGTTTGGTCACATGGCAAACTTGGGGCAAGAATAATGATCCGATTCAACATTATGGTGATGGTTATTGGTATGGCATTGTTTTGTTTCTTTGCGCTCGCACGCTTTGAACTCAAGCGTAATCCATACACAATATTTATAGTGGTGATGGACTGAATTTTGTGCGTGGATTAGCTTTCCCTATTAACAGTGTCCCACGCCATCAGGCGAACCCACTCCGACTTCAGAGGTACAGGTATGGCACATAATGATGATAATGATGATGGTAATGACGATGATGTTAATATAGATGATGATTTATATTATAGGCTATTTGGTGAGTAGATGGGAGCCTCAGTTACGTATGTGTGTTTTTGTGTATGACTGAACAAATATGGAGAGAGAGAGAGAGAGAGAGAGAGAGAGAGAGAGAGAGAGAGAGAGAGAGTATGAATGAGTTAGCGTGTTTGTAATTGTGAGTGGGTATCTATGTGTGTAAGGAAGTGTTGGCGTGTGATTGTGTGGATGTGCGACTATGTAAGTATTTGTGTATTTGTTTGTGAAGACGTGTATTATGTGTGTGTGTGGAGGTGGGGGGGGGGGGAGAAGTTTATGTGTGTGCTTTGCTTTATGAATGAATGGGGAAATATGGGCATGAGAGAATGTGTGTGTGTGTGTGTGTGAGTGAATGAGAGAGAGAGAGAGAGAGAGAGAGAGAGAGAGAGAGAGAGAGAGCGAGAGAGAGATAGAGATGAGACAGATGGAGAGAGAAGAAGTGAGAGAGATGAAGAGAGAGAGAGAGAGAGAGAGAGAGAGAGAGAGAGAGAGAGAGAGAGTATGTATGTATGAGTAAATATGTGTTAGTGTCTTTGTGATTGTGAGTGGGTATGTGTATATGCGAGAGAGCGTGTATTTGTGTGTATTTGAGCGAACGTATAACTGTGAGAGTTTGTGAAATTATATATGTTTGTGTAAATGTGTATATGTATGTGTGTGCATGTATGCGTTTGTGTGTGTTTATGCATATGTGAGTTGCTGAGTGTGTGTCTGATTGCCTGACTGCCTGTCTCATTACATGGTTACATTACAATGTACTGTTTATGTTCACATCATTCATTTGACAATGTTTTCTTTTTCTTTTCTATGTGAATGAAACATGCATAATGTATAACTGATGTACGAAACATGAGTTGTTGGAAGGGCCGAAATCAAGACGGTCCTGCGTGCCCAATTTGTGACCCTTAGAAAATAAAGTTCGTTTGTTCATGTGTTGGTTCTGTTTCCTTTCGGAATAATATTATCATGACGCTTATACACAATGTGATTCAGGCCCAACACTTTCCAAGCTAGAGGCGGACGCCCTATCTTTCAGCTATTCCGCCCCAATGAAGACGCGGATGGCGTTAAATCAGATGACAGTAAAAAAAAATGTGCACAGATTGAAAGCGGGCAAGGAAACGGCAAAACATCCAGCAGTGGCGTTTTTAACACTGAACTGGGCTTCCACAGGTCGACATAGCCTAACATTAGTATTCCACAGGTCGACATAGCCTAACATTAGTATTCCACAGGTCGACATAGCCTAACATTAGTATTCCACAGGTCGACATAGCCTAACATTAGTATTCCACAGGTCGACATAGCCTAACATTAGTATTCCACAGGTCGACATAGCCTAACATTAGTATTCCACAGGTCGACATAGCCTAACATTAGTATTCCACAGGTCGACATAGCCTAACATTAGTATTCCACAGGTCGACATAGCCTAACATTAGTATTCCACAGGTCGACATAGCCTAACATTAGTATTCCACAGGTCGACATAGCCTAACATTAGTATTCCACAGGTCGACATAGCCTAACATTAGTATTCCACAGGTCGACATAGCCTAACATTAGTATTCCACAGGTCGACTTATCCTAACATTAGTATTAGGAAATGTTTTCGGAGAGTCAAGGAGACTAACGTGATTCCGACCGAACCACCCACGAAGTGCTGATTGATTTATAACAATATGGGTCGAGCAACACATGCCCGGGAGCCGCGTTAGCGTAGCGGCTAGACGCTCGCCTGTCTTTATCGGTGGTCTAGGGTTCGATTCACATCAAAGTAGTTTCGAATTTTTAAAATTGACTTTGCTCTCAGCCTTAACAAATGGACACCGGGAAATGTCTTTGAAACTAACAGCGGTCGACATGAAACCGACCACATCAGCCACCGAGTGCCGTTTGGTCTAGGACAAATATGAAAGTCCCCATATGTCCAATACGCCTTATGCGTTTAAAAGAGACCATTACTTGTATTATGGTAACATATGCCCAATATATAGTGAATTTTGAGCACGTTCGGACATGAGTTTGACGCCTGAACTCGTCGCCTACGAAAGTGAGAGAAAGAGAGGCCACCTATTTCTCCGTGCACCCAGGTCTACAAAATGTGATGGTGCTATCATATCACAGACCCATAGCAAGAAACTGCTTCCGGACCCCCAAAATATGCTCGGTGTGCACTGGGGTGTGTTCAAGGTCCTTTACTAGCATCCATCAGTCCCAGGTGTAATCTCATTTTTAGTATGACCTAACCACGCGCTATTACAGCATGAAGCCAGCCAAGCAAACAGACGATCGATCATACATGTTGCATATTAAAACAACACAGATAAGTATTCAGAAATTTCTAACATTAGAACAAATTACCTTCTTATAGGGGAGACGCTGTAGCACAGTGGCTAGAGCCCTGACTGGCCAGCCCAGTGGTCGTGTTTTCCAATCACTATCGCTGCGAGGATTTTTGAAATTAATTTGACTCCGAGGTTGACTCAGCTTAAAGTAAGTACCAGGATATGTTTGGAAAGTTATGACGACTCGTATGATATTGATCACATCACACTCGGACTAGAATCCCTACCTGATAGGCCAGTGCTCATTTTTTTTTTTAAAATCCCTGTCGCTGCGAGGATTCTTTTAAAATGAATTTGACTTTGAGGTTGACTCAGCTTAGAATAAGTATAAGGGGCGTTCATTTGAAATCTGTTCGTGCCGCACCGCGCGTAATTGTGTACGTTGAACACGATCATGTCATAGTCATGTGATACGTACTGACCAATGAATAAAAGAGCACGTGCTTATCGTCTCATGATGCATAGGTTCTGTTTCTGACTGTTGAGAAAATGGCCGGGTTGATCCAAAATCCGTCCAAAGAAGCTCAAAGAGCGGTGACTCGGTTTTTTTCATTTGAAGGATGTCGACCAGTGGACATTCATCGAAGAATGCGGGCAGCGTAGGTTAACAAATGTGTGTTGAAGACAACAGTGAAAGACTGGGCACAAATGTATCGGAAAAAACGTCAGTTCACGACTGATCTTCGATGGCCGTGTCAAGCGCATATTCCTGCAACAACAAAACAAAAACCATCGCCAAAATTGATGCAGCAGTACAGATGAACTGTTGTTGAAACATACGTTCGCTAGTGAAAGAATTTGATGTGTCAATTGGGACAATGCAAAAGGTTGTTCGTAAGAAACTACAATATCGAAAGGTGTGTTCACAGTGGGTACCACGGAAGTTGACCGACCACCAAAAGGAGGGACACATGGGATGGTGTTTGAACCACTTGCTGCGTGACAGAGTGGAGGGTGATGCATTTCTCATCCGCATAGTGGCAGGCGATGAATCATGGTGTCACCACTTTGAGCCGAGCAGCAAAAGAGAAAGCATGCAATGGAAGCATGCTGGATCACCAAAAGCCACAAAAATTCAAGTTACAGGTTTCGCTGGTAAGGTTATGCTGAGCGCATTTTTAAATTTTTTTTTTTACCACGAAGGTCTATTGTTGGCCGACTTTAAAGAACCTGGTGTCAACATCAACTCTACCCACTACTTGTAAACACTAGACAAGCTGCAAAATGCCATCAAGAATAAATCGCTTTCTCGCTGTGTGATTTTGTTGCACGATAATGCTCGTCCGCATGTCGCAAAGATTGTACAGGAAGCATTAGCAAGGAAGAAGTGGGAAATTCTGCAACATCCAGTCTATAGTCCTGATTTGTCACCATATGATTTTCATTTGTTCGGACCTATAAGAAAAAGCTCTCAAGGGGCAACGATTTCACACAGATGCAGACGTAATGAACGCGGTAAACACTTGGTTCAGTGAGCAACCACAATGCTTTTTTGCGGACGGCATTCGCCGCCTACCTAAGCAATGGCATGCTTGCCTGAATGCCTACGGCGACTTCTTCTGACCAACCCGTGGTGCATAATTCATTCAAAATGAATGCTTTGTTTAATTCTACCACACCTGTTAATGTTTCTTTCATGCTTTTGTAATAAAGCCATTGGAACGGGTTTCAAATGATATACATACAATACAATGGAATGTTTTGGAAAATTATGATAGCATCCATCTTGCAGGAGACACTGTTGATATCGTACTTCTCCGAGTACTACAACTTCTAAGTGTACCAACACAATAGTTGTCACTGCTGCTTAAAATCTCAAGCTAATTATAATTTATTTAAATAAGTCCGGCAGCACGAACCTCTCATGAATATGTGAATGACCATCGCAATTTACAGGGCTGAGTGCACGGATGGATTGTGGCCAGTCTTTTCTTTTCCATAGCGGGCAACGAGCCCAGTTATCCAACCCTCGTCCCATCGATCATGACATTCTCAACGCAAATTCCTAACCATTCAGCCAACGTGACCGCTTCTCTCGCGATTACTGGTGGTATTATTGATTTCCGCCATCTTTTACGAGTATAAAAGCAAATAAGGAAAATAGTACTGCTAGTCTTAGATAAAACAAAACCAAAGAAGAACAGCAAACTTATTTCTCACTGAAATATTGCCAATGCTTAATAAATGATGAAAAACATATAGATGTATATAAGATGGTGGTGTTGCCGTAAAATGACAAGAATCATCTGGACTAAGACACTGACAAATGAACAAGCTCTGGAAAATATAACAGGACAAAATGACTTCTTAAACTAATCAAAATGTCAAGGATCACGTGGCTTTGTTACATCATATGACACGACGAAGTACCAAGCAAAGAATAATTGAGCAAAATACCGAGGGAAAGAGGAAGGGGTAATTCGAGGAGAACATTTACAAAACATACACGCACTGATTTGTTAGTGCATACGTACATGGGGGTTGAGTGGTCTCGGTGTATGGTGTCCGTCTCGAGTGCTGGAGGTCCCGGGTTCAGGTCCCGGTGAGGACCGGGATTTATTTAAACAATCCACGTGGACTTCCAGTAATAAAATTTCCCCTGGTCTCTGGGTAGTGAGATCGGACGCCCGTGTGTATTGTTGCGCGGGTAAAAAATCCCTTGGCAGTTGGAAATCGAAAAAGAGTAGCCTAAAGGCGCTGCCCAGGAAAAATTCCGAGTTAAAAATCTACCCAAAGTATTTCAGGATCCTCGCCGATGCCACGGAGTTCGTGCATTGAGCTGAGTTTCTCCAGACTCAGGCCTGAGTTAGGAGGAGAACGGAGCACTTATGGGTTAAACCCGTGTGCCGTGATGTTGATCCAACGACTAAACTAAACTAACTTAAAACTAACTAATGCATACGTACATGGAATTAAAGAGCGCGGCATAAGACAAGACAAGTATAGAATGCAATGATCAGAACATTTAACGACCAGTCCAAGATCTGAATACTTGATGATGATGCTCCTCTTTTGAATCTCCATCTTGACTTGATAGTAGGGCTCGTATATTCCAATGACCCCAAGTTGGAAAGAGGGACACAAACCTACTGCCATGAAGGTAGACTAGGGGAGGTAAAAGGCTAGGGAAAGCAAACCCGATAATATGCTTGTCGAAGTCGGTTGTACTGAGTTATATGCTTGAGAAAACAGTGCAATGCAATTCACTTGATGGTTGCTTGCTTGCCTGTGTTCGTTGGCTTGAGCTCCAACGCAAAGTCCTGTATGTCGGATGAAGGCATCCCGTTGTCCAACATCAGTGTGATGTCATACAGGACCTGAGGTTTGCGTGAGTATCCGTTGTCCCATGTCTGGCTTATTGGTGTGCAGACTGGTGGTTCCTCGCCGTACAGGCAGACACTCTCCGACTTCGGAGGAATCGACGATCCTATTGACTTTAGCCAGGACCCCGAAGGGACCTGTTGCACAGGACGCTCAACGAGGACGCGTCAATAGGTCTTGGCCAGTATATAACCCGGCCCTGGTGCCTTGGAAACACCTCTGCGTCCCTCACTTGATGGTGATACTGATGATGATGATGATGATGATGATGATGATGATGATGATGATGATGATGATCACGATAACAATGGTGATGTTTGACTTCAATTGTGATAACAGCAACACATACTACTTAACGACATCACACCATTGTTATTGGAAACTGTCGTTATGTCTTCCACACAAGGTGATGATTTGTCAGCGCTCTCGTCATGATGAATACGTGTTTGAATGTCCGCATAGAAATACTTGACATTTGTCTGTAATATATTTGTATGAGTTCTGTGGATTTTTGTGGATTTGCACTAGGCATGATACAACAGGAAACTATGATAGATGGAAGACAATGCTGACAATGGATAAATAAATAAAATATATTCGTAGACACTTTGGCGCTGTCTGCTCTCTTGTATGGATGTGAGAACTGGAGGGCTACCCAAGTTTGGAGCAAAGGCTCCAGGCGTTAGAATACACGCTTTACAGAAAACGTCTACCCATTTCTTATACAGAACATAAAACAAATGTCTTTGTTAGAGAATGTATAAATATCTATACCGGCTGTCAAGAACTACTTTTGCCGTTTTTGCAAGGTCAAAAGCGTACATGGTGGAGAATGTAACAGGCCATTATTTCTTGTCGAATATTGCCCACAGGGGAACAGCTGAGGGTATGAAGCACAGGCGCAGACAAAAGAAATCTGCGGGTGGCAACATTTAATAATGGGCGGACTAAGTAGGAACCATACTTGTGCGTTTTGCTGAAGATATGGAGTAACAGAACACCAACGACTTATAGATGGAATGTATAATACAAGACTATATGAAGAGCAAATAATTAGAAAAAGAGAGAGAGAGCACTTTAGAGAACATAAAATATAAAAGGATGCAAGAAGATATGCATATGACAGTCAAGTGTAAGCAAAGTACTCTTTTCACTCCTAAGACGTATTCAGTATATGGTGCTTCTTCTTCTCGTTTGGTCTTGTATCTCCCAATGTAGCATTCAGCCGCCCATCCGTCTCACACTACCCTTGTACCTTGTCTACGTTTTGCAATCTCTTGCAGCTCCCCAAGTGTCATCTCCACATTATTCATCTGTCTTTGTATTTTCTTCTCCGTGTGTTTTAGGTCTCATTTTTCTGTTTCCCTGTGGAATCATGGAAATGACTTTCTAGCTGTACCGTTCACATGTTTTCTCAGTTAATTTCATTTCTAGAGCCAACGTCTTTTCTTCATTTCGTGATTCGCCGGGATTTGTTTACTTCTGTCCAGCTGTCTCGAATTGGTGATTCTGTAATATAATTTAAGCCTTTTTATTCTGAGCAGTCACTAGATTTATTAGTACATGTTTGAGTTGTTCTCCGTGTGCTTAATTCATACACCAGCACTGATTTGACGTTAGAGTTTTATATTTTAAGTTTGGAACTAATTTTTTAGCGCTCGCTCGCTTTGAACTCAAGCGTAGTCAATACACACTGCTTCTAGTAGTGCTGGACTGAACTTTGCGTGATGATGAGCTTTCCCAATTATAGTGTCCCTCGCCATAAGGCGAACCCACTCCGACTTCAGAGGTACTTGTAATTTACGTCCCAAAGTCAAGGACGCGCTGCCAACATTTTAGTCCAACGGTCTGGTGTAGGGCTTGAACCCCTTACCTCGGCATCAGCACACCGGACATTTAAGAACACGCATTCTTATTCATTCTGCCATGCTGACCTTTTTGTTACTATATATAATTTCCTGTGATTTTCACCCGTTTCTTAGAGTCTTAAAAGTTCCTCTTTAATTATGTACTGCTATTTTAATATCTGCATGTTTCCCCTTATCTTTGTCTACATTGCTACCTAATTATGTTTTCCCTAATCTTTGTCTACATTGCTACCTAATTATGTTTTCCCTAATCTTTGTCTACATTGCTACCTAATTATGTTTTCCATTTCCATCTTGAAGTGAGGTTATTATTTACTTGTTTTATTCTCATTATCTGTGTCTTTCCTCTATGCCAGTTTAGACTTAATTGTTGTGATTTCCCATCAAGTGAGTTTTATTATTCCCACCCATGTACTCGGTCACTCGGGCAAAGTCGTCAGTGAATTCCAGATCATCGTGCTGTCGGTCCGGTCCAGTGAATTTCATTTCTGGTGGTAGTTATTGATGTGTTCATAATCCAGTCTGTAGTCAGTACAAATAACAGATGTGACAAAGGGAATCCCTGTCGCACTTATATGGTTGTTTCAAACTTAAACACAGAAGCCATACATTATTATATTGCATGATTTGTATCCTGGTATATTTCGCTGCATCCCGTCAGGTCCGTACTTCATTTATCATATGTAGAGAATACACAAATAATACTTTGGCTGAAATACTAAATACATAGTCACTGATATTGTTCCAATGTGAAGTATGTTATCCCTACAGTGGCGCTATCTTTAGTAGATTTGGTTTTGATTAAATATAGTTTTTAAAATGGTTTCTTTCTTTTGTTTGTTAAGGGTTTTGACCGTTATCCATGTTTATGCTTTCGTTCTCTTGCTCCAAAGAGTTTTATATATGATTCGTTCCAAAGGCTCCTAATCAACTGCATGCAGTCTTCTGTGGTCTTGTCGCCTACTAACTGTTGCAGGACTTAATACTTATAAGAAACTGTGACCATAAATTGTTACTTAGTTTCTTGATTTCTGAAATATCGGTGTCAATGTGTATGTTGAGATGTTATATTTTTCTTGAGAATTTTAACTTCATTTTACTTATCTGCAGGATGTAATCTGAATATACATATGTGCCTCTAACAGCTTGGAGATGTTATAAATTTCGTGATAATGACTGTCACCTTGCCGTCTTGACGAAAGTTTGTAAAATGGGGTTATCTCTCCATAACACAAAGCCTGGGCTGAATTTAGAGACCATATGTTGCCCATGCAGCATGATCCCACTCTCGGCCTGTCTAGTTTATTCAAGAGGAAAGGTGGCACCAATACGTCTGGAACAAGACAAGCTGCAGAAGCTGCCGGATCAGCAAAGCAATACTCTAACTGTCCGCCTATCGGAGCTTCGATCCTAGACCAGTTACCAACCAAGGTTTAGGGCCTGGTCTGCCCTACCATGACATTCAGTCTTTGGTTGCATTTCCTCGCACAAGGATAAGGCTTGTACCCTCCAAATTGCGCTCTTCCGCCCGAAGCCGTTGGCACAATGTGGGGTGTCGGGTTTGGTGAGCGCCGCCCAACATTCGGCGCTAACAGAAGCAGGTAGTACCGTCTACTGTCATACGGAAGCTCAGTCATATCTGACTAAGACCTGACATCAATTTCGTGATAATACAGATGTCATAAATTTCAGTGGTTTTTTTTTTTTTTTTTTTGGGGGGGGGGGGGTGTGTTCCTGGTAATACTGACGTTGCTCTATGTATATTTTCATGTAGTTCATGTCGAGAAACACTTGCTCCTATCACATATTGAGACAATGCGCACAAACTGGTGAACAACTCATCTATATCGTTCATTCCCTTAAGTCCGTGTTTTCCAATGATCTCTTATTAACCCGTGTTATCCGACTCTACCTTGACATTCACGTCACATCTCCATCCCCCAACCACTTTCTTCCCGTCGCTCACCCCCCCCCCCCCATGACCAATTCGATACTGCCATTTCTTTCATTATCAGTTGAGTTGAGTTAAGTTGAGTTAAGAACCGACATCACTGCACTCAGGACATTCCCATACATGCTCCATCACCTCGTTCAACAGCCAGCGAAGAGTCACATTACTAATCGTTCCCACCGCTATCTGATTAAAAGTTCTCCTGGTCTTCCCTCTCAGTTTTGAGATTCTTCCAGAACTCCTGCCGATCCCCCGCAATCTCATTCTTTCCACACATGGGTTCTCAATCTGTTCCTCCGCCTTCTCCATCTGGTCCCACAAGCGCATGACCACCTCCCCCTTGTACATAGGCAATCTGCCGCCAAGAGGTGCATTCCCTGCTCGCCTTTAAGCCTCTTCATTCCCCCGCACCCCCGCATAACCAGGGCAAAATATTCATACAATTCTCACAATCTGTTACATCTGAAGCGACGAGAGCCATTCCACACGAAACATTCCTTTCTCCACCTTACTAAGCATATTCTTTGAATCCGTAATGAATACAACGTGTGTTGCAGTAGTCTCCTCTAGCCAACGGAATACCGCTGTTACTGCCTCTACCTCCATTCTCATGCTGGAGATCGTAGTCTCACATGCCAGACTCTCCTTTTTTCAAGACTCGTTCATTAGCCTTTGCAATAAAGCCCCAACCATTACGTCTGTTTCTCACCACTGACCCATCTGTGTAAATTACTATGTCAACTTGATGGGTGTTACTCTGGATTAGCTATAGCACTTCAAACTCAGTGCGGCCCGCTGCCCATTCTCTGCACTCACGACCCAGTGTTATTATTACATTGTGCCAGTCCGTCACGTATTCCGGAACTTCAACCCACTCTCTTTCACGATTG
>OY992877.1:154689802-154749802 GCA_963921405.1 Cepaea hortensis | reverse complement strand
ATATTATTATTCATGGACAGGTATCACCGTGGCGATGTGATCAAGCCACGTACCTCGCCTTACAAAGGTCGTGGATTCGTTACGTGACTTTATCATTCGATTCACGCTTGCAATTTGTTTCAGGGACCCTTGGGGGTTATCGCTGGAGTTACGGACTGCATTCTCTGTGCGCCGCTTTCGTCAGTCTGTTCTGCGGAAAAAAGACTGAGGCAAGTGGAATATATCTTGATATTGTTGTCTTTAACACCTTTTTTAAGTAATAGGGATCGTCTCTGAAGAATTGTCATAGTCGCGTTATAACATTGCTAGGTTACGACACTTGTGAATTACTTCATAGCCGCGTTATATCACTGCTGGGTTTTGTCACAGACACGTTATGTCACTGCTGGGTTTTGTCACCATAGATTCTGTCTTTTTTTTTGGGGGGGGGGGAGGGGGGGTCGATGGATCAACATCACGGCACTCGGGTGCAACCCATAAGTGCTCCGTTCTCCTCCTAACTCAAACCTGAGTATGGAGAAACTCACCTCAGTGCACGAACTCCGTAGCACCGGAGAGGATCCTGAAATACTTTGGGTAGATTTTTAAACCGAAATTTTTCCGGGCAGCGCCGTTAGGCTACTCTTTTTCGATTTCCAACTGCCAAGGGATTTTTTACGTGCGCAACAATGCACACGGGCGTCCGATCTCACTACCCAGAGACCAGGGGAAATTCATTACTAGAATGTCCACGAGAAAAAATCTCGGCATCACCGGGGCTTGAACCCGGGACCTCCAGCACTCGAGGCGGACACCATACCTCGAGACCACGCAGTCCCAAGATTCTGTCACAGACACGTTATGTCACTGCTGGGTTGTATCACCGGTGGATTATGTCAAAGACACGTTATGTCACTGATGGGTTTTATCTTCGATGGATTATGTCAAAAACACGTTATGTCACTGATGGGTTTTTTCACCAATGGATTATGTCACAGTCGGGTTATTTCACTGATGGATTTATCACTTATGGATTATGTCACAGACACGCTGTCACTGATGGGTTTTTTCACCAATGGATTATGTCACAGTCGGGTTATTTCACTGATGGATTTATCACTTATGGATTATGTCACAGACACGCTGTCACTGATGGGTTTTGGCACCAATGGATTATGTCACAGTCACGTTGTGTTAGTGATAGATTTTATCAGTATTTAATTATATAATAGCGCATAATGTCACTGATGAGTCACGCAACTGTTTGCTTGTCCCACTGCTGATTATATCATTCATGTTTTATCACTCGTATGCCACTAGTGTGGCATGTCTCTGCTCCTGTATGTCGCTATCGACTATTTCACATCTGCGTTATGTACAATGTCGTTTCTTTATTATGTTAATGTGAATAATGCCACTCTTGTATCCTGTCTTCTGACGTGTTGGTGTACCGGTTTTGTAGTCATGCTCACAATGGTATGCCAGCGATCGGCCGAGGTTCGATTTCCGCACTCGCCTCTCGCTACGGGAGGGAAAGACTTGGTCATCTGTTCCACAGTGCACTCCTTTCTAACAACATATGATGGTCCTAACACTTCACATACCCACAGCAGATTCCCGCTAAGGACTTGCTTTTGGATGGATGAATGTGTCTCATACGCGGGGACTTCAAATGGAAACCTTAAATGCGCGCGTGTGTGTGTGTGTGTGTGCGTGTGTGTGTGTGTGTGTGTGTGTGTGTGTGTGTGTGTGTGATATATTATATTCTGAGAAAGAAAAGAACAAATAATGTGTCATTTTTCGATGTAGTCATCACTGCGTTCAGTGTATGCTCTCCAGCGCCGATAATGTGCATGGAGTCCTGTAAAAAAAACAAATTATCTTGGTGGCGTGTGTAACCACTCTGGGGTCACTACTCGGTGTGCCTGACCAAGTCATGAACAGTCTGAAGTCACGAACAGTCTGCCACAGAAGTCACGCCTGTTTTGAAACTTCCTACTCCACTCACACTCTTGCTGGACTGACAGGCATGCATCACCATACTGGACCTTCGTTTGCCGATGAATTTCTATAGCTTTCAACCCTTCACTGATTAAAAAACAAACACGGATAACAGAAGACTGTTCCTCTTTGGTGCATGTCAAAAGTGGGGCGGCCATCTTTAAACTGTCCTTATGCTGACACAGTATTCGTCTGCACAAAGGTGTCACGTGCTTAACACTCTTGACATCCCTAACAACAATATTGACAGGTTACAAGACAATGACATGGTTGTTGTAATTTATATCACACTTTTAAGGTTATCATTTGAAACCTCGTATCTTATGAGACCATGTTGTGGTAATGTTTTTATAACTACTGGGTTAAGACACTTATGGTCACCCCACTTCTTTCACTAGAATCAGCCTATTATTATATATAAAGAAACTTAAGTATCTAAAGCCTAGACTAACATTGAAAATGCAGTATTTTAAAAGCATTTTCTTTAAAGATTTCTCAGGTTCGATATCCATTCATATTGCTTTGTTTTTATTACGTCATTTGTACCATAGTCGCGGGGCGTTGGTGAGTTTTTCCAGGGCTATACTCATGTAAGTAAAGTAGTAAGTAAAGTAGTAAGTAAAGTAGTAAGTAACGTACTAAGTAAAGTAATAGATAAAGGTCTCTTTTACGTTCCTTGGGGCTTATTGGGTATATGAAGCCTGCCCTCAATTTGTATAGGCCAATCAGTACTCCATGTGCGGCGCAGTCAATATCTAAGCCTCTATTTCCCAGAATATACATTTCCTTGTTGCCATGTTTTCTAGGCCGATCTAGGAGACCACGTCACATTTTTTCTTGTAATTAACCTCGATGAAAATTAGAACATATAATCACTGGGCCAATGCTGGCTACCTTCGCTACCGCGGCTTCCCCTATACTAATGTACTCTTAAGCAATAGGTTAAGGTAGGTAAAGAAACTGTAAAGAAAGGTAAAGAAGCTGTGAAAATGCACACAATATAAATAAAATATTTAAAAAAAACATGAATTATAGGGCAGCTGTATACAACTCAATTGCGGAAAACAAAGTACGATGAGACAACAAGGTTTCATGGGTCAGTTATTGTAGGAAAACACAACACAAACCACGGAGGGTTGTGACTGTTCAGAAAACATTGCAACTGTGGTGTATATGTTTTTGTGTTTTCCTGTGTTTGTACGTGTTACATATATACTGGAGCACAATGTAATACACAGAATGGCATATAAAACCTAATAGCCTCAACCCAATTGAATAGTGAAAATCACAACTTATATCTTAACATAGCAAAAACAAAGATAATGCATACAGACAAAACTACTATGGAGAAATAAATATACGTTAATGGGGAAAAAGTGGAGGTGGTGGAAAATTTTGAATATCTTGGGTCACTGATTACCAACAATGGTGACACAATGACAGAAATTAAACGGCGACTATCAATTGCTCTTCAAAGAATAAAACAGCTGAATAAATTATGGAGTGGGACGGAACTACAAAAATTTGATTTTTAAAAGCTTGCATCTTTCCCATTACAACATACACATGTGAGACATGGACACTTACTAAACAAGCTGAACAGCGCATAAACGCCTTTGAATATAAATGTTATAGAAGAGTTCTAAGAATATCTAAGAAAAGAACAAATGCATCCATACTTCAAGAATTGAATATTGAAGAAGGCTGGCTATTAAAGACGATAAAACAAAGAAAATTGAAATATTTTGGTCACTTGAAACGTCACGAAAGTTTGGAGAGAACAATATTGGAAGGATATATGCCTGGGAAGAGAGGAAGAGGAAGGCCAAAGAGAAGATGGGTGCAGGATGTGGCGGATGATCTGCAGATGGGTGTATCAGACGCGGGGCATCTTGCTTATGATCGAGAGTTTTCCGGAAGGTTGTTATGGCAGCGAGGTTCTGCAAAGGACATGCTACTGAATGAATAGTCTAAAGAAATAAGTGCGTAATATTCAAAAAAAGATAAACTTCCAATCTGCTGGATCGCAAATTCTCATTACAAAATATATCGATGGTTAGATATATTCCCAGACTTTGTGTCTGTTTGTCAAACTTCCATTATGTGCAAACATTTTAGTGTTGTGTATTTTAATTTAAAATTCTCAAAGGCTGACGTCAAAGATACACCACTTGCTACTACTAACATAAAACTAGCTATCAAAACACGTAGTTTAAATGTCCAGATAACAATGATGTACTCGCTGGGAATAACCAATAACCAGACTGTGCGAGAACCATCACACAGAGAAGTAAGAAAGCTGAACAATGCAATTCCCCCTAGAGCATTGCCTATACATACGAAATATTATGTTTATGATGTGTGTTTTTTTTTCTCCCCTCTCTCTCTCTCTCTCTCTCTCTCTCTCTCTCTCTCTCTCTCTCTTTCTCTCTCCCTCTCCTCTATCTCTGTCTTTCTCTCTCACTTTCTATCTCTTTCTCTTTCTTTATTTCTCATTCTCTATCACTCAGGGAGTCTCCGTGGCGAAGTGCTCAAGCTGTCTGCCTCGCGCTCCGAAGATTGTGAGTTCGATTCCGGGCTACGTCTTTTGATTCACGAAGGCATTTTTCTCGGAGACTCCTGGGGTCGTCGCTAGAGCTACGGAGTTCGTGGTTGATGCAACGGTTTCGGCAGTCCGCCCTGCGGAAAGAGACCGAGTCATATGGAATAAAACCCGGTGCAATGAAGTCGATCCTCTCGACTTTTAAGATGTCTTTTTTCTATCACTCTCTCTCATATACTTCCCCCTTCTCTCTCTCTCTCTCTCTCTCTCTCTCTCTCTCTCTCCCTCTCTCTCTCTCTCTCTCTCTCTCTCTCTCTCTCTCTCTCCGTTCCTCTTATTACCACCATTTAACGACCAGTTTTAAAAGAAGAATTTCCGTTACATTCTTCCATGCTTTGAATGGTATAATCATAGAGGGACTTCCCAGGCCAGCTCCTGCCCGTGTCTTCTTCTTGTCTGTCCTTTATCCCCCATTGGAACAGAGACGCCCAAACAACTCACACCAAGCGGTCCCATATTTTGCTATTTCCTGGATCTCCATTCATGCACTCCTTACATCCTTCATCTCTGTCACTAATTCTCTTTTCCGTGTGTGCTTGGTCTCACTCTATTTCGTTTGTCCTGTGAGGTAAAGAGAAGGGAAATCCTAGATTTATTATTATCTCGTTTTCTCAATGTGTGCCCTATCCAGCAACGGCGTCTTTTCCCCATCCCTGATTCACTGGAATTTGTTTAGTTCTCTCTGTGAGCTCCACATCGGTGATTCTGCCAAGCCATTTAAATCCTTCAACTCCGAATAGGTACCAGTTAATGTTTGTGGTTATTTATTATCTTTCTGTGTTGGCTTGAATTATTTAACATCTCTGGCGTTCATTTACTGAGTCTTTATCGTTGTTTGTCGTCATAAGTGGCAGCTTTCTTCTTTTCTTCTATACTTTGAATCTTTAGGTCCTAGGTTGCAATTATTAACTAATAACAATTGGTTAGTTCACGCAAAGTTGTGATAATCACTATCTGAGACAGTAGGAATAGAGTGGTTCAGTGTGATAAATATCTGAGACAAAATAAGTTAACACAGTAGTTAAATGATTGGGTTTGTGTAAGAGACAATTGCAACAAAGGGAGTTGCATAAATGTGTGTGTGTGTGTGTGGGGGGGTAGGTGGGTGGGTGGGTGCGTGTAGGTGTACCTGTGTGTGTGTCAAGTGGTCGTTTATTTATACAATATCTGCTCATAACTTGCTTCATGCTTGAGACAATCAAGATCACATTTGTGTCAATCCCCGCGTAGCACAGAATATTAGATCAAGATCAAGGTTGCATCTAAATTAGTATCAATAAAACATCCATCTTATATCAATAAGACATTTCTATTTTTATTCTGTGTAACATACAAATTTGTGTGTGTGTGTGTGTGTGTGTGTGCGTGCGTGCGTGCGTGCGTGCTTGCGTGTGTGTGTGTGTGTGTGTGTGTGTGTGTGTGTGTGTGTGTGACTCACATTCTTATATGAAGATTGCATTTCTTTTTGTTTAACACATTCTTATATCGAGATCGCATTTGTCTTAGATGCCCTACATATTCATCTACACACACATCCGTCAGTCCATTCATTTGCCCATTTAACTACCTACCCACCTATCTGTCTAACTACCTATCCATTTGTCCATATATCAATCTATCCATGGGTAGGTAGGTCGTCCGCTCGATATCCGCTGGGTTGATGGGTCGGTTAGTTGGTCTGTCTGTCTATCTGTGTGTCTGTGCTGGTCTCCGTGTGAATCTTCCACTACAGTTTCTCATTAGTCCGTTTCGATGAGATAATAAATGCACAGAACTAATAAAAATGTTGGCTACTGGTTCCTCCCAGACTCCCCAGTACAGGACAGTCTGCTGATGTGTCGCTGCCGGGTCAGCAGTTACTCCATTTAAGATCTTCAGCGGATGATGAGCTCTTAGGAAACGATCCAAATAGGCATATAACATGACACATGGGCGAAGGAAGTTATGAGAGGAGTTTATTTACTATACGGCAATCCTATCAAGTTGCAGGACAAGGCTTTCAAGTTACTATAAACTTGTACTAAAACGCTTTTATTAAATGTACCGATTGCTACGTACATAAACATGTTAGCACAGTCTGGAGCAAGCTGACTGACAGTTGTTGAAATAAAATCTTTAAATTATAGTTCGCTGCAGAGTCTCTCTCTCTCTCTCTCTCTCTCTCTCTCTCTCTCTCTCTCTCTCTCTCTCTCTCTCTCTCTCTCTCTCTCTCTCTCTCTCTCTCTCTCTCCCACCCCCCCCCTCTCTCTCTCTCTCTCTCTCTCTCTCTCTCTCTCTCTCTCTTTATATGAGTTGTGTGCATTTATTATCTCACTGAAACGGACTAAGGAGAAACTCAAGTGGAAGATACAAATATACTATATGCAAGTGACATGCTGTGATATTGACCACATCATTACTGATCAGTCTAAACCTATGGATCCAGCACCATATACCTAATGCAGCTTGTAGCGTGAAAAGATCGCGTTAATACAAGAACCGATTACTTGATATTGTTTTTCCCTTCATACTTTACAGTTAAGTACGTCTCATTCTTCTAAAATTCATTTTATAAAGTCACTAGACCCACAAATCATGTTTTATATGGATGTCTAGACTTGTTTTAGTATGTGCTATTAAATTTACCTTACATTTTTACGTATACTGTGTAGGGGTGGGGGGATTTTTAGATAGGAAATATGAAAAGGGGGGGGGGGGGTGACGTTCTGAAAATACGGTTAGGGGGGGGGGCACGGGCCAAATTTTTTTATAGGAAGGGGGGGGATGACGTTCTGAAAATATGGTGAAGGGGACACGGGCCAAAAAAGGTTGAGAACCACTGGTCTATAACATCCTAAGAATATATATATATATATATATATATATATATATATATATATATATATATATATATATATATATATATATATATATATATATATATATATGAGTGGCACCTTACAGTCGATGTGAGTTGGAATTTGGCCAAAATTCCATCACAATGCCTGGGCAGATCTTCAGAGAACATGTAGTGCCCAAACGACATGTTCCCTCTCTCGGCCTTGCCTTGTGTATTCCAGAGGAATGGGTAACCAATACGCCTGCAACAAGGTAGGCTGCAGACTCTGGCGGTTCAGCGTCAAACCTCCGAGACCTCGTCTCCACGAGCAGGTGGCGATTGGTGGCCAGACCCTGGAACCCAAGGTACCCGACTTAGAGACGTTCAGCCAAGTCCCACAGGTGAGGGCCTCGTACGCGCCTGGATCATAGGACGCGTACATATGTCAATCATAAGTGTCCGGACCTGTGTAAAGCGTGTACTACCGTCAGACTCCCGCCTGACTTGTGCGGATCCTGCGACCACCGGGAATAGGCCCGCCAGAGATATCGCCGGAGATATTGCTCGTCTGTTGCGAGCAAATCTCCCATCCTTCCACTGCACGGATCTCGCGACCAACGAGAATAGGCCCGCCAGAGATATTGCTCGTCTGTTGCGGGCAAATCTCCACAGACTGAATAAGTAAAGAAACAATAAAAGTAGTGGTATTTCAATTGCGCTTGCGCTCCCACCTATGCTACACCCTTCATGTGTCTTCACAAAGTCGGACTAGAGTCAAGCTCATAGAAACAGTACTTGCTCAGCTTTTACAATAATAAGAAAGAACGAGGAAACCATTTATCTGAACAGCTCACAATTCCACCCAGTAGTTAATTCCATTTACCACAGACAGTTGGCCTTGTGACTTAAGTTAAAATTCCACTTTCTTGCGACTAATTAAATAACGATTTTCAGGGTGTATTTTAGGATGTAGTTTAATGGTGCCTAATCTGTTTACTATCGAGTTTGGCGTTAACTCACTTTTTGCAAGTAAATATTTATTTTCATGCTGCTATTTTGTTTTTAAAAAGTTGTCACGTAATTATTTGCATTACATTCTTGTTCACAGCCGCGGTGGTGCAGTCACTAGCAAGTTTACCTGCCGTCCCTGTGGTCTTGTGAATCCCCATTGAAAGTAATTATCTAACCTAGTGACTTGGGCTCCCAAGTTGACCCATTGTAACACGGACACCAGACAATGTCCTTAGAAGTAAAGGCCACTAGCGAGATAGTTATCACATACACTCTCGAATGCCGATTGATCTACTAGCGAGATAGTTACCACATACACTCTCGAATGCCGATTGATCTACTAGCGAGATATTTACCACATACACTCTCGAATGCCGATTGATCTACTAGGGAGATAGTTACCACGTACACTCTGGAATGCCGATTGATCTACTAGCGAGATATTTACCACATACACTCTCGAGTGCCGATTGATCTACTAGCGAGATCGTTACCACGTACACTCTCGAATGCCGATTGATCTACTAGGGAGATAGTTACCACGTACACTCTGGAATGCCGATTGATCTACTAGCGAGATATTTACCACATACACTCTCGAATGCCGATTGATCTACTAGCGAGATCGTTACCACGTACACTCTCGAATGCCGATTGATCTACTAGGGAGATAGTTACCACATACACTCTCGAATGCCGATTGATCTACTAGCGAGATATTTACCACATACACTCTCGAATGCCGATTGATCTACTAGCGAGATAGTTACCACGTACACTCTGGAATGCCGATTGATCTACTAGCGAGATATTTACCACATACACTCTCGAATGCCGATTGATCTACTAGCGAGATCGTTACCACGTACACTCTCGAATGCCGATTGATCTACTAGGGAGATAGTTACCACGTACACTCTCGAATGCCGATTGATCTACTAGCGAGATATTTACCACATACACTCTCGAATGCCGATTGATCTACTAGGGAGATAGTTACCACGTACACTCTCGAATGCCGATTGATCTATACAAAAATATGATTAGCGTCATTTACCCATTACAGCATCAGGCGTAGAATTGTTACCTGTTTACTTACATGCTGACAATAATTCACATGTTAATTTCACATTGATCATCATAAATTGCTAACCAGTGCTGTTTTTAAAAGTTAGATGTTTGTTTGTCTAGCCACTTGTTAGCTTGTTAGTCCAGCTTCACGGCAAAGGGTCGTCCCCATAATGATCCATTCCTGTGCCTGTGATTATCTCACAAAATGCTCCTCATTGTCCATGTGAAAAGTGGAACAGACAGGAGTCTCGACAAATCAACACCCCGCACAGGTAAACAATGCATAAGGCCGCTGCCAGAATGCCAATACAAAAGTCCGCCACGAAAAATACAATTCATCGTCGATGGAAGCAGGAGTCACTAGAAAACCAGCAGCCACACATTACTGCATAAGGCGCCATAAGGAAACCCAGTTAGTTCAGCGACCGGCCACCATATACCCATTACGACATAAAAGGTAGAATTATTACCTGTTTACTTACATTCTTCATTATACCTCAGGCTGACAATAATCCATATGTTGATGACACATTGATCACCACATATCGCTAAACGGTGCAGCTTTTACGAATGAGATGTTTGTTTTGCCATCTGTGTTACCATCACAGAAGAGTTGTCTCAGTAAGCCTCGCTAGCGTAATGGCTAGACGCTCGAGTGTCAAAACGGTGGTCAAGGTTTGAACAGTATCGGGGCGGGTTCGGATTTTTAAAATTGACCTGTGCTGCCAGGTCGACCCAGTCTAATGTAGGTGTCAGGGTCTTATAATTGGCTCGTTGGCTAACACGTGTGAGACAGTACAAGTATAACGTGATTCGACGTAAGACACAGTAACACAAGTTCTATGGATTTATTGCCACATTAAATACAGAACGATAATTACAGCAATCTACAATATATAACTCACGACGCTCACAACCACAATACAGCTCATAGGTCTGACGCTCAAGATATCAGTCGTTCGGCTTTCAATCACGGAGATTCATACAAACGCCTTGCTCTCATCGCACATGTCCGTCCGGTCTCCAGTCCCAGCTCGGTCTGACCTTAGCACGCCAACTGCCCACTGCCTCTAGTGGTGTCACGTGTCCTGCGTGCGTCTGTCGTCAGCCTGACCGCTGGTCGCGTGTCAGGTAACAATCTTGTCAGCCGGGTGTCGCAACGATGTTGCTGCACAGCTATACCATGTTAGGCTCTGACATTCTCCCCGGGTACCTCAATGAAAGATGTCATCTTTCATTCATGATGTCTGTATATACTGGGGTAGTGTTAACTTCATGTCAGAGACTACTCTTTCCCAGTGTTATGCATGAAAATACATATATGGCATGGAAATATATACAAAAAATGTAAGTTGCATTGAAATGACAAATGAAGTACAACTTTTAACACAACTCAGGTTTCATCCCCCTGATGGCTGGTTACCTCCATTGCAATAATACCCAGTCAGATCAGTAGTTACCAGCTTCACGCATCTACTTCGCAGCAATTTGAAAAAAACGTAATAATATGGTTGTTTTGCAACAGCCATCTAGCCAGACTGAAATACGACTTTACATAAGTCGCATTAAACACTCAAACTCTGACCTCATTTGGCCAGGAGCTCTTATGTTGGTTTGCAATGTTGGCAGCTCTCTGCCATGCTTGGTTGACGCCTACCCGGTGTGTTTACCATTTGAGCAACAAAATGTCTATTTATACAATACACATTAATGAATATGTTTCAAATTATGGCCCTTGGTGTAATTCGTAAATGCAAGGGAAGTAATTTTGACAATCAAGAAATTCAATAAATGACAATAATTATTTAATTTCTTAGCGTCATTGCTTGACGTTTCTTCATATTAACGAGAAAAAGTCGGTAATATGAATACATTAATCAAGATATGATTCTAAGATTACACTAATCAATTTAAATAAGGAACCAATTGGTGTATTATATTTTATAGATTCAAAAGGATTTTACAATCGTCATAAGTTTTTGAATATTTGTATATCGTCTGCTAATTTTGCTATACTTTTTAAATTACACAGGAAGTACACACGAAACGCAAAATTTAGTTGCTGTTTGACCACAAATGCTCCCGTTTTCTTTTGTAACGGATAGTTAAATGTTCTCAAAGTTCGTGTTTGATGTTCTAGTATCACAACTATCGGATTATGATGGAATGTTCTTATTTCCGATGTGTTCACAACTTCTGGATAAAGATTGAATGTTCTTATTTCCGATGTTCAGTTGTCAAACATTTTGGATTAAATTCAATGCAGAAGTGGTGTAGAAGTCATTGTTCAGTCCACATTTGCACACGTCGTTAAAATATCACGGTGAAGAAAGTCACTCACAGCTGTCACTGTTAACTGGTAAAGTTCGCTTCTGGTAAGTTGTTAAGCGTCTGTGACACTGTTCTTGGTGTATATTTACAATTAATAATGTTCTCTTTCTAACACACACTACACAATTATACTACACTCATTACATGGCTTGATTAAAATAAGTATATTATACATGTCGGTTTTTTAACCGTATCACAATTACAATTATAGACCTTACACAGTAGGTGAATAGAAAACATTCACTCATTGGTGGCTGTGTTGTTCTGAGTGTATTAGTACACTCTGCACTCAGACATTGCTTACTGGGTCGGTTGGACAACGGGACAAAAGGTCGGCAATTGTATTGATTCTGCCAGAAATGTGACGAACCTCGAAACTGTAATTTTGAAGCTTCAAGGACCAGCGAGCAATCATATTGTTGGATGGTACTCCGGCATTTATATACCGTAATGGACTGTTGTCAGTTTCGATGATAAAGTGACGTCCTAGAAGGTATCTGGATAGTTTCGTCACACTTTCTACTAAGGCAAGTGCCTCTAATTGCGGAATGGACCATGCCCGCTCTCTAGGCCTTAGCTTTCTTGATATGAAACAAATGGGATGCAGGATGTTGTTGTATTCCTGCAACAGGACTGCCCCAATCGCAACGGAGCTAGCATCTGTTCGCAATCTGAAAGGTAAACGAATGTTGGGCAATTTAAGGATGAGATTATTCGAATTCTTATCAGAAAAGTATGTCAAAACTTTATGAAATGCATTTCGTAGGCATTCATCGTGTACAACTTTTTCAGGCTTATCCTTGGTTAGTAAGTTAGAAAAAACCTCGGTCAGTTCTGAAAAATCAGGAATGAATTTCCTGTAATAGTTGATCAGTCCCAACAAACTCCGGACTTGTTTCTTATTAGTCGGGAGTGACAGTTTTAGAATTTTGGAGACAATTTTGTTGTCTGTCATGACAAAGCCATTGGATATTCTGTACCCCAAAAATGATATCTCTTGGTAAGCCATGTTCACCTTTGAAGGCTTCACTGTCAGTCCGTACTGTCTGATACGTTCTAATGTCTGTTCTAGTGTCTTTATATGTTCTGTCATTGTCTCTGTATGGACACAGATGTCGTCAATATAGCAAATGATATTAGGAATGTCAGATAGGAGGAGTCGTGTCATGCGTACGAATGTGGCTGGGGCATTGACTAGCCCAAATGGAAGTTTGCACCATTCGTACAGTCCCCAAGGCGTGGCAAAAGCTGTTAGATGTCTGCTGTCTTCATGTACAGCAATCTGCCAGTAACCTTTAGACATGTCAAGCGTCGTAAAGAACTTAGCGTCAGTCAGTTCTGTTAGAAGATCGTCAGTGTTTGCCATTGGTTCAAGATCTAAAACAGTTATTTTGTTCAGTTTTCGGTAGTCGATGCAAAGTCGTATTGTCTTGTCCTTTTTGCGTACAATGACCATGGGTGAAGAGAAGTCTGATAAGGATCGTCTGATGATGTTGTTTTTTTCTAAGTTGATAATTTCTTGATGTAACTGTTCTTTGTAGTGTATTGGTATTGTGTATGGTCTACATCTTATTGGTGTGTTTGATGTGAGTGTGATGTGATGCTGTACTAATTCTGTTTGTCCTGGGTTGTCTGAAAAGATGGTGTTGTACTGTTGTATCAACTGTTTGCAACTGTTTTTCTCTGCTTGACTTAAGTTTGGATTGATCTTGATCTCATTCAAGCAGTTTGTCGTGTCTAATGTAGGTGTTGGAATCTCGTCGCTAGAATCGTCATCTTCGTGATCTATTATCACGGTGCAAGCTGTCGTATCGTCTTGTTCGTTGTCTCTGTTGTGGTATGGTCTTAGCATATTTATGTGAAATATTTTGTGTTTGTCTTTTATTAGGATTTCGTAGTCTACAGGTGAGATTTGTCTTGTCACTTTAAAAGGTCCCTGCCAAGAATCAGTCAGTAGCTCTCTGTCACTAGGTAGTAGTAGTAGGACGTCCTGTCCAGGTGTCAATGTTATAGTCCTGTTACCTTTGTCTGCGTACTGTCTGTAAGTAGCACCAGATAGTTTAAGTGCATTTTTAGCAATTTCACATGATTTAATAATCCTTTCACGCAATGATGTTACATACACAAATGATGATATGGGTTTCAGTATTGGAGTAGAATTAGTTAACATTTGGTGATAAATTGTTAATGGGCCTCGTGGTTTGGCACCATAGATTAGTTCAAAAGGAGAGAAACCGGTACTAGAATGTGGTACCTCGCGATAAGCAAAAAGGACAGCTGGTAAGTATACATCCCAGTTGTTGGGGTGATCTTGAGTTACTTTGGCAAGCATGTGCTTCAGGTCCCCATTAAGCTTTTCTATAATCCCGCTAGAGTGAGGATGATAGGGGGTATTGAAAACTTGCTTCACTCCTAACATTTTAGTGAAAGCTTGGGTGGATGCGGCAATAAACTGAGTGCCTCTATCAGACTGGATAGTATCTGGAAATCCAATTCGGGAGAAAATATGGAAGAACACTTCCATGATGTCGTTGGCAGTAATGTTCTTTAGCGGGATCGCTTCTGGCCATCTACTACATTGATCAACACAAGTTAAAATATATTTATTCCCTCTAGTAGTTGTATGACTAAGAGGGCCCACAATGTCAACTGATAATTTTTCAAAGGGTCGACTGGCTAAGTCAGTGACTTGTAACTTTGCCTGTGGGTGTTTACCTTTTTTTACTAGTTTCTGGCATGTATCACAACTTCTGCAATATGTTCTTATGTCATTGCAAAATTTTGGCCAATGAAACTGTGTCAGAAGTCTTGACCTGGTTTTAACATATGCCATATGACCTGCAAAAGGTATATCGTGAGCAAGATGTAAAGCTTGCTTGCGATAAGTAGTTGGCAAAACAGTTTGCTTTGTTGTAATGTCACCTCTGGTGTAGTACCTGGTGAGTATATCATTGTGTAAAGCAAAATGCCATTTCGCATTTTTAGTTACTCTTGCCTTTTTGCCGATCAGGTCAAAGTACTTTGACAGTGAAGGATCAGCTTTTTGAGCTGCTATGAATGTTTCCTTCATAGAGTCACTAGGTGGTAATTCTGGGCTAAGCATTTGTATAGCCTCAGTTTGGTTACTTTCATCTTGCACTCTAGCAGTAGCTCTTGTTACTGCGTTCACACACTCAATGACATCAGATGATGATGGAATGATATCGTCAATGATGTGATGAGAACTTAGTGCTGCATTAGCTAACATACATTCAATAGGTGATATGACATTTTCAGTGATGACATTTGGTGGTGATGTGTTATCATCAATACATAGTGATGTTATGTCATGATTATGAGGTTTGTCATTCACCTCAGGTAAATTTCCTATGATTATATCGCACACTGGGTTTGTAAGTGCCGCGACCTTTACTTTCCCGGTGAGGAATGGTGTTTCAATGTATGCCCATGCTAATGGATATTTTTCAATATTGCCTGAAAATGTTCTACATGTGATGTGTCTGCCTGTATAGTCTGTAGGCGTTATGAATGTTGTTTTCAGGCCAATAAGTGTACTTCCGGTGTCGCGAAGTACTGTAGCAAACTTGCCATTAACATACCCGTGATGGATGTCTAATCTGCCTTTTGAGTCTATTACCAAGTTAGCTTCCTCACTGGCAATAGGGATGGCGTGTCCGCATGTTAAGATACCATCTTCATAGAAGGTGTTACAGACAGTGCATTTGTTAGCATTAAATACATCACAAGCCTGTGCTGCATTGACAGGATGTTTCTCTGGATTTTCGTCTTCTGACGCTGAGCTATCAAACAAGGCGGCATTGGCTTTGTTGGTCATATGCCTGCCTCTACAATCTATGCGATGGTGCCCGAAAGCCTTGCAGAGAAAACATTTACGTTTATTTTTGAACAATTTACGTTCTCTGTCTTGACTGTTTACTATATTTTGCAAGTATGTCTGGTATCCTGGGTTTTGATCGCACATCTCGTTCAAATGGTGAGAAAATTTACAAAATCTGCACTGTCTAAATTTTTCAGAGGTAGGCCTGTTTGGTTTTTTCCTACTATAGTTTTTATCATAGTTGGCTGTTGCTACCCAGTTACTGTCAGTAGCTTCAGTGGCAAAGCATTGTTTGTTGGCCGTGTAATAGGCCGACCCACGTCTTTCAATTTCTTCCACACTTGTGCATTCATTCTCCTGTAAGAACTTAGAAAACGATGATGGGATAGAAGAAATGATTTTATCTCGAATGATGAGATCTTCTAATCTATCATAACTTTTATTAATTTTGGCTGCTGAAGTCCATTTGCTGAAAACATCTCGGACTAAACAGAGGTAGTCAGAGAACGTTTGAGTTGATTTTGGACTCAATTTACTGAATTGTTCTCTGTAACCTGCCTCGTCTAACATGAAATGTGCCATTATCTTAGATTTAATATAATGGTACTCTTTCCTTAGGTCTTTGGGGATGGTTTCAATGACTTTAAGAGGTTCCCCAGATAGACTCCTCATATAAAGAATATTCCATTCAGAAAGTGGAACTTGGTAATGTTCCATTAAAGTCTCAAAATTTTGAGTAAAGGCTGCTATGCAGTCACCCGAGGTATAGTTACGGACGATACCTTGATACTTCTTATACTGGTTTTCTTTTTCCAGTCTTTCAGATTTCTTTGATTCTTTATTAATCGCAGTCTCAGTGTCAAGTTGTTTCATTTTCAACTGTAACTCTAGTTCTTCTTTCTTACTCTGAGCTGCTATTTCTGCTTTCTTAAGTTCACTGTCTATCTCAGCTTGCTTTAATGCTGTTTCAATCTCTGCCTGTTTTAAGGCTGTTTCTGCCTCTGCTTGCTTGGCAGCCATTTCTGCTTGTTTTAGAGCTCTCTCCGCTGCTCTTTCTTCGCGTTCATTATTTTTCTCCTGTACCAGCAGGTATTCAGCGTATTTGTCTTCGCTCCATTTTGTTCATTCATCACCTGTTAGATGTAATTTAATACCCATATCGATGAAATCAAATAGTGACGACATGATGGAGAAAATACGTCAATGAAAATCAACCACACAACATATGTTATAAATGGTTAGTAATAAACAATTTACAATTTATTTTACTATACGATGCGTGCCTACTATTGCATACGTAAAGTTAAAGTATAGAAAAATATACTCAAGTGCCCTGGATACGGTGAAGAATGGTTGGACACTCGGATAGAAAACTGTAGGGTCGTTACTTCGGAACCACTAATGACCTCTACGGCAAGGTTATGGATGGTACGGAAAAACCTGCTTTATTTTTGGAAGACAATAAGTTAGCGTCTATTTGTTGGTGTGTGTCTGCAAGTCACTAAGTGTTGACTAGGTTTGGATGGCGTCGAGTGTAATTGTATGTCGTAAATTTGTCGTCAACAGTTTCAACAGAAGTTACACTCTTTCCAAAACTCTTTGCGTTCCACAAACTCAATGCACAAAGACAATCTATCTGTATTTGAACAATCAATAACATTGATGACACATCACTTACATCAAGATGACATTCAGTAAGGACATAGACATCAAGTTTACAAGATGGCGACAAGGTCAAAATGGCGACAAAATAACAATGTCGACACGGTCAAACGGTGACAAGTTTCACAAATCACAAATGTTTTACACGTTTACAGGATCAAACAATATGTACTGCACATTTACTAATGGTTTTACACATATTTAAACAATGTAATAATGGATCATACTGAGACTTTCACGATCACATTTACACAGCTATAACCTTGACAAATTTCACAAGTTCAAGAATTATAGTTTTAGATACGAAAGACGAGCAACACACGTCTACATATATTAGGTTCTTAAACAAGGACGAGCAACCCACGTCCACACATGTCAGGGTCTTATAATTGGCTCGTTGGCTAACACGTGTGAGACAGTACAAGTATAACGTGATTCGACGTAAGACACAGTAACACAAGTTCTATGGATTTATTGCCACATTAAATACAGAACGATAATTACAGCAATCTACAATATATAACTCACGACGCTCACAACCACAATACAGCTCATAGGTCTGACGCTCAAGATATCAGTCGTTCGGCTTTCAATCACGGAGATTCATACAAACGCCTTGCTCTCATCGCACATGTCCGTCCGGTCTCCAGTCCCAGCTCGGTCTGACCTTAGCACGCCAACTGCCCACTGCCTCTAGTGGTGTCACGTGTCCTGCGTGCGTCTGTCGTCAGCCTGACCGCTGGTCGCGTGTCAGGTAACAATCTTGTCAGCCGGGTGTCGCAACGATGTTGCTGCACAGCTATACCATGTTAGGCTCTGACAGTAGGTACCAGACAATGTCTTGAGAAGTAAAAGCGACTTGTGAGTGCCGACTGGTCTATTAAAATATAAGTCTAACTCCAAATGCTCAGTGCTCTTTAAACCGCGAGAAAGGATCATTTACTTATTTTGATAATGTATTAAAGCTACTGCAGCTGGCGTTATGGTGAAGGAGTTCCGATCGCAATACGTAATCCCGCATACCACACGTTCGATAATTTATAAAATGTTCATGGAACTCTTAGACGGTTTCACTATTTGTAAAGGATTCTGGCTCATTCAGTCAAATGAACAAATTGGTACCTTTTTAGAAGAATTCATCTTTGGCAGGGGGCTGCGTGGTCTCGAGGTATGGTGTCCGCTTCGAGTGCTGGAGGTCCCGGGTTCAAGCCCCGGTGAGGACCGGGATTTTTTTCACATGGACTTCTATTAATAAATTCCCCTGGTCTCTGGGTAGGTCTACGGTAATTTATTTCCTGAGCGTAAGCGAGTTTTGTTTCCCTATTATCTTCCATTCTTTCTATGTGTAAAAAATCCCTTGGCAGTTGGAAATCGAAAAAGAGTAGCCTAACACAGTAGCCCGGGCAAAATTTCGAGGTAAAAATCTACCAAAGTATTTCAGGATACTCGCCGGTGCTACGGAGTTCGTGCACTGAGTTGAGTTTCTCCAGACTCAGGTTTGAGTTAGGTGAAGAACGGAGCACTTATGGTTACACCTGTGTGCCGTGATGTTGATGCATCGACTAAACTAAACAACTCATCCCTGGCAGTGTCCAAATACAAACAAACCATTATGGCGTACTTCCGTTGGAGACACGCGAACAGCGAGAAAGTTATGTTATCTTTGTGGGTGTGAAGCCTTAAGAAGATGTTTAAATAATTACGCATTTTTAATTACCATATTTGCACTGCATTTCTCATGGTATCTAAAGCAGGAGTTTATTTTATTAAACTAACTCACGAGTTTTGCCGAGGATATCAATCTCATAATATTCTGAAGTGCGCTAAGGAAGCTTTAGTAGCATGGAGCTTGTCAGCTCAAATACCAAGAGTTGCCAGGACATGTACGATGTGGCAGCGTAAACTTGTGGCCAACGTGGGAGTAAACAAGCTGTCAGTAATGTGAAGTATAAACAGCAGGTTGTGTTTATTGGAGATAGAGAGGCTAGATGAGATAGGGATAAGGTGAGTTAAGATAGAAAAATATGTCTGTAAGAGATAGTGAGGGAAAGAGACCACGAAGTATATGTTAGAGCAGTGGTTATCAACCTTTTTTGGCCCGTGCCCCCCTTCACCATATTTTTAGAACGTCATTCCCCCCCCCCCCCCCTTCCTATCAAAAATTTGGCCCGTGTTCCCCTTCACCGTATTTTCAGAACGTCATTCCCTCCTTTCATATTTCCGATCTAAAAATCCCCCCAGTATACGTAAAATTGGAAGGTAAATTTAATAGCATATACTAAAACAAGTCTAGATATCCACATAAAACATGATTTGTGGGTCTACTTTTTATAAAATGAATTTTAGAAGAATGAGACGTACTTAACTGTAAAGTATGAAGGGAAAAGCAATATCAAGTAATCGGTTCTTGTATTAACGCGATCTTGAAATGGTCTTCATTCCCCCCTGGAAACCCGAAAATTCCCCCCCTGGGGGGGGGGGGGGGGATTCCCCACCGGTTGAGAACCACTGTGTTAGAGAGATACAGTGAGAAGCAGTAGGAAATGGCGACTCAAGATTCTGTGTGAGAAAGGTAGCAGAGATAATGTGTAGCAGAAAAGTCAGAGTGAAGAAGAAGGAAGGAATGAAGGAAGGAAGGAAGGAAGAAAGAAAGAAAGAAAGAAAGATAGAAAGAAAGAAAGAAAGAAAGAAAGAAAGAAAGAAAGAAAGAAAGAAAGAAAGAAAGAAATAAAGACAGAAAGACAGACAGAAAGACAGACAGAAAGACAGAAAGAGAAAGGGTTGAGAAAGTGAGGGAAAGAGACCAAGAAGTATGTTTTAGAGAGATACAGGGAGAAACAGTAGGAAATGGCGACTCAAGATTCTGTGTCAGAAAAGTCAGAGTGAAGAAGAAGAAAGAAAGAAAGAAAGAAAGAAAGAAAGAAAGAAAGAAAGAAAGAAAGAGAAAGGATGGAGAGCGAGAGACGATCAACATAGATGGTGTATATATATATATATATATATATATATATATATATATATATATATATATATATATATATGCACGCACACACCCCTCCCACACACACACAATCACACACACACACACACAAATACAAACACACACACACACACACACACATACACACATGAAAAGTGAGCTGTTAGCAACTGAGCGAGGAAAAGTAAGGGAAATTAGGTTTGAAAATATAGAAGAAATACGATGTATGAAACAGGGGGATAAAGTTAGAAAGATTAGAAAACGTAAAATAAATCTGGGTATGTTTGTGTAAGAACTGTTGTTGAGTTGAGTTGAGCTAAGAACCGACATCACTGCACTCAGGAATTCCCATATGCTCTCCGTCCCCTCGTTCAACAGCCAGCGAAGAGTCACACTACTAAGCGTTCCCACCGCTATCTGATTGAAAGTTCTCCTGGTCTTCCCTCTCAGTTTTGAGATTGTACCAGAACCACTGTCAATCCTCCGCAATCTCATCCGCTTCATATACGTTTCTCAGTCTGTCCCACCACCTTCTCCACCTGGTCCACAGGCGCACGACCACCCTCCCTTGTCCATGGGTAATCTACCAGCAATAGGTGCATTCCCAGTCAGCATATCAGCCCGTTCATTCCCCGGACTTCCGCATGGCCAGGGCAAAATATCCATAAAATTCTTACAATCTGTGACCTTTGAAGTGAGGTGAGCCATTCCACACAAAACATTCCTTTCTCCACTTTACTAAGCATACTCCTTGAGTCCGTGATGAAGACAATGTGTGTTGCAGTGGTCTCCTCTAACCAACGGAATGCCGCTGTGATTGCTTCCACCTCCATTCTCGTACTGGAGGTCGTAGCCCCATATGCCATACTCTGTTTTCAAGAATCGCCTTCGCAATGATACCCCAACCACTCCGTTTGTTTCTCATCACTGACCCATCAGTATAGATCACTATGTCACCTATATGTGTGTTGTTCTGGATCAGTTGTTGCACCTCAAACTTTGTTAGCCCCGCTGTCCATTCTCTGCACTCTCGACCAATTGTTACTATTACACTGTGAAAATCCGTCCTGTCTACCGGTATTTCAACCAACTCTTTTTCACGATTGATGGTCTCAAGATCACAAACCTGGTGTATAGATATTTCCGCCTGTGCCACCCAGGACCTGCCTCGGCTTAGTCTACGACCCTTGACCATATCCATGCCTTCATGTAGGGGGTGATTCCTAACTGCAGCAACTCTTAGGTACCATTTGGCCTGAAGGTCTCTATGCCTAACAGCCATTGTTGGTGACGCCAGGATATGCCTCACGCATATAATTGGTCTTTGTGTCTTTGTGCACCCCAGAATCACCCGCACGGCCGCATTTTGGGTGCGCTCCAACCTTTCAAGCTTTGACAATGACAGAAATTATTAATTGTTGAAAGAGCCCGTAAAGCAGCCTCTGCTCTACCCCGGTTGCTGCCATCGCCCTCAGAGCATTAAGTCCCCTACCAGCATTCACCACCAAAGCCTCCATATGATCTTTAAAAGACATACACCTGTCGAAGGTGATACCCAAGTACTTCAATTTACTCTCTCTACTTAGAGGAAATCCATTAAATATAATACATGGGACATCTGCCTTCATAATCCGGTTATCCAGGGAGTACCACACAACCGATGCATTGTCTGGGTTTATAACGGCCCCTGCGTCCCTGCACCACTATGCCACCCTGTTTATTTTCTCTATCTCTGCCCTGTGGCAACCCAGGTGTAATCGTACAGGGGTCAGAAGTCCAGGAACCCATGCGCAGTGCAACCTTATGCTCATAAAGGACTGCCGCAACCCATCTGACAAGGCAAGGGCAAACCTCCATGTCCAACAGAGTGTATATCAACCGATCATACCTATAACCCTGTTATACGCACCCTCCTGGTCAAGAGCTACCGCCACTGTATTTTGTTTATCATGGAAGCCCTCATAGACATCAAATGCAAAAATAGCCACATTAGCCCAGGTGTCCTTCCCAGGCCGTAACTCCCGAGCCCTTTGAGAAGCATACTGCGACTTTTCAAATGTCGCTGGAGCCTGCGGACTACTATCGTTTTTGACGTCTTTGCCAACGGTGTTTTGCAGGGTTATGATTCCATATCCATTAAGTATGGAGTGATCCTTACCTGTCTTTGGAAGAAACATAGAGACTGGTAATATAAGCGGAAACAAAGAGATATAGAGGGATGGAGTATATGAACGATTGAATGTGAGAGTATATAATTATGCTGAAGAACACAAAACAGACAACACACGTTACCGCACAAGAAATAAGTAGATACCGAAAAACGTGTGAAGACAAGAATTAGATGTTAAGCACATATTTAAATTTAAAAAAAAAAAAACAGGAAGAAGCAAGTACAGCACAGGAAAACCTAGAATATGCGTTTTGCAAATATGTACTGCAACATAGTGGAGGGTTTGACGGAAGATGAACGATTCATCACCTTATTAAATGTTTACAAGGTAAATATGCCAGACAGGTAATGTGTTGCATCGTATAACAATATATAACATCATGTTTGGTGCAAATATTTACACGATTTTATAAATATTGTTAGAATTATTCTATTAGAATATAACATTCAACCACCCGATTTTCAAATATTCAGCATCACACAACACTACAAAAATGTAATTAATCATCATCATCATCATCATCATCATCATCATCATCATCATCATCATCATCATCATCATTATCATCATCATCATCATCATCATCATTATCACCATCGTGTGCCATGTCGATAAGCGTGGGCGGTCATGTTTCCCCATCTTACTCGATCACAAAAGTCGTGGATCAGCTTGGTTTTTCTGTATCGACCATGCCACAGGGCAAAGTCATCCAGGTATTTACTTCTCTGCCTTCCCCCTTAGTCTCTTCCCCTCGAACTTGCCATTTGTCATCATGTTCTCCAATTTATTTCTTCTCATAACGTGACCAAAAATGGGTGCCTGTCTACGTCTAATTTCTCTAATCAATTTACGATTTTCGTGTTTCTTGTAGGACTTAGTCATTGGTTTTTCTGTCTGTCCATAGTATTCTTTGCATTTTCCTCAGAAACCACATTTCCAGAGCCATCAGATGTTGATCTACCTGTTTGCTATTTGTCCACGCTTCACATCCATACAAAAGCACATGTTCTATGTAACACCTCAACGCGCTTTATCTCGTTACAAATGACATCTTTTTATTAGTCAGTATGCTTTCCATCTTGCAAAAGGCTGCATTCGCCATGGCGATTCTTGTTCTAATCTCTTCAAGGCATCTTGCAACAGATAATATAAATGTTCCGAGATAATTGTACCGATTCACTTGTTTAAGAATATTCCCATTTACTTATATATTACATTGTGGTATTTCCTTCTTCCTAGTGACGACCGTAACCTGTGCCTTTATCTCATCTCATCTCATCTCATCATGTTCCTCTTCTACCTTGCGGTGTCGAAGTGAAGTATAAACAGCGAGAGAGTGCCCGTGTATGGGTTTCATATATCGAGGTTCCCATGGTCTCTGTAATTCCTGTTTTACTTGTGCTAATTTTTAAGTTGTGTTCCATACACACTTCGTTCAGACTATTTATGTGATCTTGTAATTTTGATTATGATTTTGCTATTAATGCTTGATCGTGAGCAAATAAGAGTTCTTTAATATTGTGATTTGCCGTTGGATCTTATTCTCTTTTCTGTTCTTCGTGCGGTTTGGTTACGGTCTCTCTTTGGCTGCTTTCTTTACATATGCTGTCTATAACAGTTAACAACAAGAGGGGGGGGGGGGGGGGGGGCAGGACACAACCTTGTCGTACTCCGTATCTTATGGTGAATTGTTCTGAGTATCCTGCATTAGTTCTTACCATGCATTAACTGTTGGTGTATACGCTTCTACATAATTTTGTTACCTGTGTACACACTCCATATCTTTTCAGGATTTCTCATAGCCTGTTTCTATCAACTCTATCAAATCCCTTTTCTTGGTCGACAAAGCCGAAGTAGAGTATCTCATTAAATTCGACCGATTTTTTTTTTCTATTTGTTGTCTAAGAGCAACAAAGATGGCATCTGTGCATCTTTTGTTTTTCCTAAATCCAAGTTGTATTTCGCTTAGCTGGAGTTCTGTTATAGGTCGTAGTCTTTTCTCTAGAATTTTGCAAAATATTTTCCTTGTATGACTCAAAAGGGAAATGCCTTTGTGTTGCGTACAGTCTCTTGTATTGCCATTGTTTCCAAATACAATTTAATTCTAACCCTAGTTATTCACTTTGTGCAACAACCCCATCTACTAACCCCTCTGACGTGTCTTCTCCTTGTCGTGGTAGAGGGGCATTGGAATGTGATCAACATCGAACAATTAGTATATTGAGTCACATCACGAAGATTTTGCTAAGAATTATCATGCATTAAGTAAGGAAGAAAATACAACCTGAAATAGGAGAAGAACAATGTGGGTCTGTAGAAGGCAAGGGTACAGTAAATGCTGTGTATATACTGAGATCAGTAATTGAACGTTTTATGGAAGTAAACAACGATCTACACCTTTGCTTTATTGACTTCACAAAGGCTTTCGACAAAGTGAGACATGTTGACATTATAAGGATGCTTGAAGATCTACAGATTGATGGAAAAGACCTTAGACTTATTAAAAACATATATTGGAAACAACAAGCTGCCATAAGAATTGATAATGACGTAGATCAAAATCAGACTATTAAGAGACGTGTGAGACAGGGATGTGTACTGTCTCCAGATCTTTTTTTCCCTGTAAAGCGAAAATGTTTTAAGAAATATAGAAGATATGGAAGGAATCAACATTGGGGGAAGATGCATAAATAACATTAGAAACGCTGATGATACAGTCTTGATCGCAGACAATCAACAGAAGCTGCAACAGTTAGTAGATGCGGTTGTTACACATAGTGAACAACTAGGGTAACAATGGAATTGTAAGAAGACACAGATTATGGTCGTCACTGGGAAGAAGGAAACATCAGAATGTCATATACACGTAAATGGGACATTCGTAAACATGTGACTCGGTACAGTTATCTCGGAACAGTCACAACATCTGATGGGAAATGCCCTAAAGAAATTAGAACAAGAATTGTCATTGCGAAGGTAGTCTTTTGCAAGATGAAAAACATACTGACCAATAAAAAGATATCAATTGAAACGAAAAAAAAGATTGTTGAAGTGCTACATAGAACCTGTACTTTTTATAGATTTGAAGCGTGGATAATGAGTAGACAAGCTGAAAAACATCTTATGGCTGTGGAAATTGGGTTTCTGAGAAAAATGCAAAGAACACCATGAACAGACAGAAAAACCAATGAGCAAGTCCTTCAAGAAACAAATGAATATCGTAAACTGATTAGAGACATTAGACGTAGACAGTCAAAATTGTTTGGACATGTTATGAGAAGAAATGAATTGGAGAATTTGATGACAGCTGGCAAGATCGAAGAGAGGATACCAAGGAGAAGACCGAGAAGTAAATACCTGGATGGCTTGGCCACATGGCATGGCCGAGACGGAAACACGGAACTGATCCACGACTCTGGTGATCGAGTGAGATGGCAAGACATTACCGCCCACGCTTATCGGCATGGCACATGATGGATGATGGATGGATCTGCAGTATCATATATTGCGTTCAGCAGTCTGGTGATCTGGTCTATTCCATTTTAGTTCAGTTTAGTCGACGGATCAACATCATGGCACACGGCTGTAACCCATAAGTTCTTACTCTTAACTCAAGACTGAGTCAGGAGAATCTCAGCTCAGTGCACGAACTCCGTAGCACCGGCGAGGATCCTGAAATACTTTGGGTAGATTTTAAACTCAAAATTTTGCCCGGGCAGCGCCGTTAGACTACTCTTTTTCGATTTCCAACTGCCAAGTGATTTTTTACGTGTGCCACAATACACACTGGCTTCCGATCTCACTACCCAGAGACCAGGGGAAATTTGTTACTAGAAGTCCACGTGAAAATGTCCCGGCCCTCACCGGGTCTTGAACCCGAAACCTCCAGCTCTCGAGGCGGACACCAAACCTCGAGACCACTCAACCCCCCCCCCCCCCCACCCTCCCACCGATAATCTTCTAAGGCATTGATAATTTCTGTTGTGATGTTATCTGGACCCGGGATCATGCCAGTTTTCATATGGTTAAGAGCATTCTGAACTCCCATTTTCAAAATCGATGGTCTTTTATTATTATTCCGTATATCATACTGTTTTTATCGTGTGCGCGAGAACAGATGCTCCAGGGATATCCTTTCTGACATACCGCTAATGACAGTCACTGAAGTATTCACTTTCCTCAGTAACCTAAAAAACACAAACTCATCTGGGTTAGATGAAATCAGCAATCGGATTCTCCGCTGTGCTGCACCAGTGATCTGTTTATCACTAACCTATGTATATAATCAGTGACTCAACAAAGGTCACTTTCCATCAGCTCTCAAAATCGCTAAAGTGTATCCTCTCCTTAAATCTGGTTCTATGGACACTGGTCTCCTGAACAATTATAGACCCATTTCTTTACTATCATCACTATCTAAACCACTAGAAAAACACATACATAAGGTAAAATTACAATATTTAGATCGCAACAAGCTTATAGTTGACAGTCAATCAGGATTTCGACCAAAATATTCCTGCCACACGGCCCTAACAAACATGATAGAAAATTGGCACAAGAATATAAATTATAACAATCTATGTGGAGCTGTGTTTATCGATTTCAGGAAAACATTTGATATGATAGACCATGCCATTTTAATTAAAAAACTAGAGACAATGAAAATTGGCCCTAATGTTGTGACGCTAATAACATCTTTTCTGTCAAACAGAAAGCAAGTAGTATCATACAATAAATCTCTGTCCCAAACCACTACCTTCAATACTGGAGTACCGCAAGGCTCTATTCTTGGCCCTCTATTATTTGCCGTATATATTAATGATCTACCTTTGCATCTTTCGTCGTCCTGCGATCTATTTGCAGATGACTGTACAGTGTATACAAACGCTGAAAGCAGTAATTTGCTGGAGTCATCTATGCAACAAGAATTAAATAATGTAGTTAGGTGGAGCTATGCGAACCGTATGCAAATTAACATCACTAAAACAAAATCTATGTTATTAACAACCAGACAAAGACTTCAAACTCTAAATTCCCACAGATCACTTCAACTTCACATCGATAACATGCCAGTAGAAAATGTAATTGAGCACAAAACATTAGGCCTGATCATTGATAGAAACCTAACCTTTAATCCTCACGTTCAAGAATTCACTAAACAAACAGCGAAAAATGTCTACCAACTCGCCAAAATTAAAAATTTCCTTGATGAGGGCACAAGGAAAATATTCTATACGTCTCACATACAGACACATTTTGACTACTGCTCTACAGTCTGGGACGGTTGTTCCAATTCAAGCACCAAGCGACTTTACTCGCTCCAGAAACGGGTCATGAGTTTAATTTATAGCAAACATTCAACTGACAATCCTAGCCTGCATAAACGCCTTCAGTTACTACCACTCCGCAAACGCCTGCTTTTCAATAAGGCCAAACTAATTCACAAAATCCTACATCGGAATGCCCCAAATTACCTTTGGCCATTGTTTGAATATAATGCTAGACACAGTAAACGATTAAATATATTACACATTCCAAAGCCTAGGATAGACTTATACAAAACAAGTTTAACGTACTCTGCAGCTCAGCTGTGTAACAATCTTCCACATAAAATAAAAGACATCACCAATCCGTGGAAATTGGGTTTCTGAGAAAAATGCAAAGAACACCATGAACAGACAGAAAAACCAATGAGCAAGTCCTTCAAGAAACAAATATTTGAACACTATCTCAGTACGGATTATCTTCCCCCTTAATAATATAAATAATAATAATAATAATAATAAAACCCTAGTACGGATTATCTTCCCCCTTAATCATAGAAATAATAATAATAATAATAATAATAATAATAATAATAATAATAATAAAACCCTAGTATAACAGCCAGTCCCCTTTTGGTAGGCCAGTATATTCCACATAGCTGTTGTGTTGTTTGTCCATCAAGAATGATGATGACCATTCATTTCATTCAGTGGGGTTGAAGGTATGGAGCCGTGGGTTCTAAGACGGCTGATAAGGCCTATTTTGGCTCGAAATGTTCTTTGACAATGTGGGCAAGGAATGCTTGACGTTTCTGGAGGAGGATTTCCTGCAGTGGTTTTTCTGTCCTGCCTTTTCTTCACAGCTCTTGCAGTCCTGGTTGCCTCACATATGACTGCACCCTTCCGTAATGATGCACGCCACGAATTTCGGTCTCTGGCTGCAGCCTCCCAGGTGTCATGATGAATTCCAAAAGCCTTCAGTGATATTTTCAGAGTGTCTTTAAAGCGTTTCCTCTGGCCACCTTGGGAGCGTTTACCACAACGCAGTTCGCTGTAAAAAATTCGTTTAGGGAGCCTGTGATCTGGCATGCGAGTCAAGTGACCAGCCCAGCGAATCTGATTCTTCATCAGTAGAGTGTGGATACTGGGCATGGATGCTCTTTCTAGGACTTCAGTGTCTGGAATCTTGTCTTGCCATTTAATCTTCAGTAGCTTCCTTAGGCAGACTGTGTTGAAGTGGTTTAATTTCCTAGCGTGTCGCTGATAAACAGTCCAGGTTTCACAAGCATATAGCAGTGGGGATAATACAACTGCTTTGTAGACTTTTAGCTTTGTTTGCAGGCTTATTCCAGTTCTGTCCCATACATTCTTGTACAGTCTGCCAAAAGCCGCACTGGCCTTGGAGATTCTTGCATTCACTTCGTCATCGATTGTGGCAGCTTGTGACACAGTGCTGCCAAGATAGGTGAATTTGTCCACAACACTTAGGCTATGATCATTCACTTTGATATTCGGCAAAGTGTGATTATTCCCTGGAGCTGGCTGGTACATAACTACAGTCTTCTCCAAGTTGATATTGAGCCCAAAGTTGGCACAGGCATGTGAGAAAGCTGAAACATTATGTTGCATGTCCGCCTCTGAGTTGGCATACAGAGCGCAATCATCTGCAAACAGGAGCTCTCTGACGGTGTCGATGTTAATTTTGGTTTTAGCTTTCAGCCTTCTGAGATTGAATAACTTTCCACCCATACGGTAGTTGATGTCTATTCCAATGTCGTCGTTCTCGAAGGCATTCATCAGCATGGCTGAAAACATGAGGCTGAACAGTGTTGGTGCCAGGACACATCCTTGCTTCACTCCATTGGTGACAGGAAAGGGTTCAGACAGTTCGCCATTTTCCTGTACTCTTGCCTGCATGTCGTCATGAAATAGCCGCACTATTTGGACAAACTTTCGTGGACAGCCATATTTTGCCATAATCTTCCACAGTCCTTCTCTGCTGACTGTATCAAAAGCCTTGGTAAGGTCAGTGAAAGTGGAGAATATTTCGCAGTTCTGTTCCTGACATTTCTCTTGCAGCTGCCTTGCAGCGAAAATCATGTCAACAGTTCCACGTTATTTTCTGAAGCCACACTGACTCTCAGGAAGAAGACCTTGATCGAGATGGGCTGTGAGGCGATTGAGAAGAATTCTGGCGAGTATCTTCCCTGCAATTGAAAGCAAGGAGATGCCTCGGTGGTTGTCACAGGATTGGCGGTTTCCTTTACGTTTGTAAAGGTGAACTATTGACGCGTCCTTGAAATCTTGTGGCATGGTCTCGTTCACCCATATGTTTGTAAAGACTTGGTGAAGCTGCTCTGTTAGGACCGGCCCACCTGCCTTATATATCTCTGCTGGGATGGAGTCAGGACCAGGTGCCTTGCCGCTGGAGAGTTGCTGGATGGCTTTGTTTACTTCCACTATGGTTGGCAGGTCATCAAGTGTCTCATTGGTGGGAACTTGAGGAAGGCAGTTGATGGTTTCATCATCGAAGAAGGAAGTTGCATTTAAGATGTTGCTGAAATGCTCTGCCCAGCGTTGAAGAATTTCTTTCTTATCGGTGATCAATGTTCCCCCATCTGCACTGAGGAGGGGAACTATCCCTGGTGATGTAGGACCATAGACCGCTTTCAGTGAGTCGTAGAAGTTTTTCATATCATGTCTGTCAGCAAAGCCCTGAATTTCATCAGCTTTGCTGCTCAGCCAGGAGTCCCGCATGTGCCGAAGTTTCTGCTGCACTACTCTCTGAATGTTCTTGAAGGCATCTTTTTTTTATGTTGAATTTGGGTCATTCAAATGTGCCTTGAGGAGAAGATGTTTCTCGGCCAGCAATTGGTTGATGTCTTCGGAATTTTCATCAAACCAGTCTTTATGCTTTCGGGTGGCTGGCCCCAGGATTTCCATAGCAGTGTTGTAAATTATGTCCTTTAGAGCTCTCCATTCTGTTTCTGTATCCTGTTTAGCTGCAGCATTTGGCTTGAGGCGGTCTTCCAGCATATTTTCAAACGACTGCTGCATTTTCTTGCTGTTTAGGCGGGTGACATTTAGCTTTTTTTTGCATTTTCACCCCTTGAGGACGCCGTGGTGGCCTGATGTGAATGTTTATTTTCGAGACAATGAGACGATGGTCTGTCCAACATTCGGCACCACACATGGATTTTGTCACTCGGACGTCTTGTCTGTCACTCCTCCTGACAATGACATAGTCAATGAGGTGCCAGTGTTTCGAGCGAGGGTGCATCCACGATGTCCTATTTCTCATGGGGAGACAGAAAATTGTGTTCGTAATGAGGAGATCATGTTCGGCACATGTCTGAAGGAGGCGGAGTCCATTGCTGTTACAATTTCCGACTCCATGCTTTCCAATAATGCCACTCCAAGAGGTGGTGTCCGTGCCTACTCTGGCATTGAAATCCCCAAGGAGTATAAGTTTGAACATAGCTAATAACAAGTGCCACACCAGTTATTACTATTACTGAGTCGTGTAGTATTGATTTTTCATTTTCCACATGCCTTTATAATGCATATCTTTTATATTGTTGTTTATTGTTTCAGTTAGCCTTGAATGATGTGTGAATGGTATAATGTATGAAAGAGAGTGATAAAAGGGCAGAATATTAGACGGGCCTGCGTGCCCAATTCTTAACCCTTTCAAAATAAAGTTTTGTTGTTGTTGTTGTATTATCATACAGGGCTTTCACATCATCTGATCTGATCTTTTTTTTTTCTATTATGGTTTTGCCATCTTTGGATTTTAGGCAACTTGATGTGTGTGTTCTTTTGTTAGTGGCGTCATTAATTCTTTTGTGAATTAATTTATTTCAGGTGTTGTGTTGGTTTTCAATTTCTCTACAATTTTCCTCAAGTCATGCTTCTTTTGCCTCTCTGCAAAGTTTCATAATTTTCCTGTGAATCTCTTCATATTTTTCATGGTTATTTGCGTTATTTCTTCTTATTTCAATGAGTTTTGATGTCTTCCGTCAATAATTTCGTACTTCCCATCATCTTTATTTTTGGGAAGGTTGTTTTTGCAGCTTTGTTGACTGATTTCTTTAATATTTCTCATTAGTCGCTGACATCTTGAAATAATATTTCCATTTCAGACAATGCATCAAGTTTGTTCTTTACGTCTCCGTTGAATTTATCTTTTTATCTCCTCACTCTTCAGTGCCCATAGATCAGATGTTGTGCTTCTTGGTGTATATTTGACTTTCTTTAATTGTATATGAATGTTGCTTATGATTAATCTATGTTCATTGTAGCAGTCTGCGCTTAGTATAGTTTTTGCAATTTTTAAGGCATTTCGAAATCTTCTTTTGATGAGAATGTAATCAATCTGAGTTCTGACCTTAATTCAGGACTCCTCCATGTCCATAATCTGCTTGAGTGATGTTGATACCAGGTGTTTCCAATAATCATAGCATGCTCTTTTTCCCAGTGTACAAGTCTGCAGCCTCTTTCATTCTGTTCCCCCAATCCATATTTGCCTACTATGCATCCGTCCTGTTGATTTCCAACTTTGCCATTAAATAAGTGTAAATAATACAGAAAAGCGAATATTTACTTCTTTCATCTGGGAAAATATGGTTGACATGAAATATGAAGAATATTCAGAAGTTTGAGATAGGACTTAAAATATTTACTTAACATTTCACTCACTTCTAATCTCCAGACGTCGCGATGTTAATCCTCGAAGAACTATATCACAGAACAAGTATATATTACACCTGAGCCCTCTCAGGAATGAGAATGAATTTGGCATTAATTCTATGGATGGAGATTATTATTTTCCATTAATCGGACAAAAAGTTGTCTTTTTGGTTTTCTTTGTCGAGCTAATTTGCCTGCTTCGTCCTGTGTTTCAATATTAGAAACTGGGGTAACATTCAAACTTCTCATCACGTCTTGTGCTTCTTGTCCACCGCATGGTGCATGACGTCATCAGAGGTATCTCCCCTTGGTATTTCATTGCACATGCTTGCAGTTTCATGTAAGGTGTCTTTGTCTTCCAGCCACCCCTTGTTCTGAAAATAGCTGTCACAAGTATTTTGAGCTTGGTGGGTTTCGCTACTGGTAGACTGTATCCATCCATCCATCCATCATGTGCCATGCCGGTAAGCATGGGCGGTCATGTTCTGCCATCTCACTCGATCACTAGAGTCGTGGATCAGCTCCGTGTTTCTGTTTCGATCATGCCACGTAGCCAACCCATCCAGGTATTTACTTCTCGGTCTTCCCCTTGGTCTCTTCCCTTCGATCTTGCCAGTTGTCACCAAGTTCTCCAAGTCATTTCTTCTCATAACATGCCCATAAAAATTTGACTGTCTACGTGTAATGACTCTAATCAGTTTACGATCTTCATTTGTTTCTTGAAGGACTTGCTCATTGGTTTTTCTGTCCGTCCATGGTAAAGATTGTATAACCCATAATTATTATTATTATTGCCGCCGAGAAAGAAGTGATATGGTAGGAAAATTCAATTCAATATTGTTTTCAGAGTCTGGGAAGGTTCTATGACGTAATAAATAAAAATTAAGTTCCAATTTGGCCACAGGCGCATTACCAATCTAGGCCTAATTTCTGTGGCGAAGTGGTCAAGCCGTCTGCCTCGCGCTCTGAAGGTTGTGGTTTCGATACCAGGCTACGTCTTTCAGTTCACGAGTACATGTTTCTCGGAGACTCCTTGGGGTCGTCGCTGGAGCTACGGAGTTCGTTCTTTGTGCGACGCTTTCGGCAGGCCGCCCTGCAGAAAGCGACCGAGCCATGTGGGATAAAACCCGGTGCAATGAAGTCGATCCTCTCGACTTTTAAGACTTTTATGGCCTAATTTATGGCTGTCCGTATGTTCTGTGCTGAATCATGGCCTCGTTTCATCCTATTGTGCCTTCCGCAAAGTTTTTAGTACATTTCTTGCACACCCTGTTGGTTTCGGAACATGGGATACAAACTGAGAGCTTTGCAACACAGACCCGTGAAGATGGCACTTTTGGTATGTGGTCGAGAGAAAATTCTGGCACCAGTCTCACTCCGGTAGACCATCATAGACGCAAGCCTGTTTCAAGACACAGATGACCGGAACGTCAATGCATCGAACACAAAACTGTAATCTCACAATATTCCAGAGAATTCCCAACCAGTGAACCAGCAAACTAATCAAAGCTTATAAATTATTATTTATCCTGTCTCCGTTGGGTTATTAAATTAACCACTGTCATTTAAAACTGTCATTTGCTGCCAATACTGTATCTGGCGGTGTATGGGGGTCTTTGAACCTGATGAATAAAGGCCGCCTGGCTAGTGAAGTAGCCGCGAACAGTTCAGGTTAGGATTTTATTTTTGTCCCCGGCAGAAAAAATTCCCACACTTTACCGAGGATCCGATCGTGGGCCTCCTGAAGGAGAATCCGGCGTTATAGCCACTCGGCCAGCCCCTCCTGCTAACTACCACTGTGTGTTTAAATTGTAATTCTTCTTTATCGTCATCATCAAGTGAGTTGCGTTGCATTGTTTCGTCAAGTATTTAACTCAGTGCAACCGACTTCGACACACATTTTGGGATCTGCTTTCCCCAGTCATTGAATGTCCACGAGTCTTTACTACACGGAAGCAGGTTTTTGTATCACTTCGCCTGATCCCTACCCATTGACCTGTCCGACACTTGCGATCGTATCTGTCCAGCCGTCGGCATAGATCTTCTGTCACTATAAGGTGGGTACATAGCAGAGGGGGATACTTCTTCCACCGCCTCGCTCACTTTTAGACTCCTCGTTAATAATTTAAGGACGCGAAGGTTTTCTCATGTTTTGGTACATGATTGCCTTCTGTAGCACTCAGCAAAATGATTCAGATGTCGCCATCTCTAGCACACTCTTCCTGCTTGTCACAATGTTGAATCGGTACAATTATCTCGGAACAGTCATAACATCTAAAGGGAGATGCATTAAAGAGATTAGAACAAGAATCGCCATGGTGAAGGCAGTCTTTTACAAGATGAGAAACATACTGACCAATAAAAAGATGTCCTTTGTAACGAGAAAAAGAGTGTTGAGGTAATACATGGAACCTGTGCTTTTGTATGGATGTGAAGTGTGGACAATGAACAGACAAGCTGAGAAACATCTGATGGCTCTGGAAATGAGGTTTCTGAGGAAAAAGCAAAGAATACCATAGACAGACAGAAAAACCAATGACCAAGTCCTACAAGAAACAAATGGACATCGTAAACTGATTAGAGAAATTAGACGTAGACAGTCAAAATTTTTTGGTCACGTTATGATAAGAAATAAATTGGAAAAACTTGGTGACAACTGGCAAGATAGAATGAAATAGAACAAGGGGGGGGGGGGCAGAGAAGTAAATACCTGGATGGTTTGGCCACGTTGTATGGTCGAGACAGGAACGCAGAGCTGATCCACGACTCTGGTGATCGAGTGAGATAGCAAAAAATTATCGCCCACGCTAACCGGCATGGCACATGATGATGATGACATGGTTGTCCCTTTTATGTAAGTTTACATTGTCAGTTACAGTATAAAAGTCAACCATGCCCATATATTTTCATTTATTATCTGAGGATTATTTAAAAACTATAACAAGAACACAAATGAAACAAACAGTAAGACACCAGTTACCAGTTCTAGATACTTGTTTTCTATTCTTTAAGTGTTCGTTTCTCTAGTACAGTTTTGGTGGTTTGAAATTGGGTGTAACCGTATATGTTTACTTTTGTTATTATTGTCCGATGTTGTGCAGCACTATAGAAGCTAGACTAGAGCGACATGTGGGGGTGGGTGGGGTGCGAACTGGGATATTGACAAAGGAGAATAGTTAACCAGCATAGAACTGTTGTTACTTATAGACACTTTAAGGTTGATACCTGGGCTCCGTGGCGAAGGCTTTATGGACGCGATTCGTAATCCCGTACACCCGGGTTCGAAACACAGCGGTGCTGGTTTTTTCTAGAAAGGTATAGGTGCCGGTGGCTCAGAAAGCAATGGCAAACTACTGAGCGTAATCTTGCCAAGAAATCAACAACAGCGGTAACATGCTGGTGTTGACAGCGATGTCCTGTAAATAGGATATACAATATATATATATATATAATCACACGATTTTCTTACGATAAGGGCGTGTGATGGTCGTTGTCTAGGTAACGATACTCCTGGTGTGTGAATTGAGCTCTCTCACTGTCTTACACTATGACTCACCCCCGCAGTGCACATTCACCAGTCAGTAAACAAGATCGAGTTTGGCGCACATAATCCTTTAATACAGAAATAACACAGACCCACGGACAAACGGAACATGTTTATAAATCCAGAACACAATGTAATCCACCGAAGAGATATATATTCCTCACAACTCTACACGCACACATCAATGCCTTCTCAGGGCCGGCTGAATCTCAAATTCATAGACATTTAGTCCAGCTACTATCCACGGCTGGATCTCACCCAATACGACCCACCCACTGGGTCGGAGCCTCTGCTCTCTAAGTAACCCACTCTGGGTTTTAGGACTGCCTTCACAGCTCGGAGAATCACACAACACAGTTCTCCGTCGACTACCGGACTACCGACTCCTTCGGTGTCTAAAACTCAACTCCCTGAAGTCCCTTGACTTCACACAACCCCAACCTCAGTCGGTCTTTGCTCTCATTGCCTTTCCAGTCTCCTGCCTTTACACAACACTCACTGTCTTTCGCCCCATCCACCCTAGGGGTTTTCTCTACCCTCACTATTTTATTTCTCAGGACTGGCTGTTTTTTTCTCATAGCCAGGTCAGTCACTTTACTGTCTCCCACTTTCATCCATTCTTTCTCATGCCCGGCCACTCAACTCACTGTCAATGACCCAGGCTTATGTCATTTATATATATATATATATATATATATATATATATATATATATATATATATATATATATATATATATATATATATATATCTTATATATATTCTTCTTCTTCTTTTTCTTCAGCATTCCGAGCCATTGAGGTTCTCTGCTGCAGATACAAGCCGTCTCCATTCGTCTCTCTGGTTGACCTTCCCTTGCCAGTCGCTGATTCCAAGTGCTTGTAGATCTGTATGTATATTATCTCTCCACCGTCTTCTTGGTCTTCCTTGGGGTCTACAGTCATTTATTTCTTGAGTGTAAGCGAGTTTTGTTTCCCTATTATCTTCCATTCTTTCTATATGCCCCAGCCACTGCAGTCTATTAGCCTTCATGATACCAGTGATTAGCGGGGACATAAACAGATCATAAATGTCTTTGTTACTTCTTCTTTTCTACTCTCCACTTTGTGTATCCCTAATGGGCCCAAAGATGCGTCTTAAGACGTTGATCTCAAAGGTTTGTAACAATATATATCAGATACTGCCGTTGCGATATAAAATGTTAGCCCTTACCGTATTCTAGATTATGACAGGTGAGAAGACGCAACAGTACCCTTTCTCGTCAATTTTCCTTCGCTCACAAGTCCCGGGAAAGTATTAGAGTTGTCTTGAGGCTTGGTCGACAGCAGTTTCGGGAAAATATTTCTGCCTCTATTTGGGGATTGAACCCTCTCCACTGTCATGTCAGGCAGACGCACCAACCACTGTGCTACCACGGCTCCAATGCTGACACAGATCAGTGACATATTCTATCCACTTGGAATATTTCTTCTGGACTTAAATGTTTCCTTCCCTGGTTTGTTTGACACTAATGTCACGTGGATCCATGGCGTCTAGCAGCCGTTCTCGTTTGTTTTGTCGTTGTTTGTTCTTTTCTTTTTTTTTCGTTTGGGGCTGTGAAGTGTAATTTAATTGACTATACTTGTCGTGTATGACACCGTTTATTTATATCGATATTTTTACTGCCTAATGGTTTGAGCTGCTAAGCGAGTTGTTTTTTTGTTTCTTTCTTTTATTTATCGCACATTTTTATTTCATCTTGTTCAATTCCCGTCCCATGTAGCTTCTATAAACCAGTCCTCTCATTTTGCTAACGCATCATGTTTTGCAGCGCCCTAATGTATGTTGTGTTAGACTCTAGACGTGTATGCTAAACACTCTCGCTTTCGTCAACAAGTCTCCAACAGATTTCAAGTCTCTTTCTCAAAGGCAGTTTTGCATTTCGACTCGTTTGGTTAGTGCATCTTATGCAGAGCTGCTGACTTCTTTGCATTCTAGAAAGATTTTAAGCGTGAATACTACGGGACAGGTCGTCGTGCGCTTCTCTTCGTGTCCTGGTAATTCGTAAGGAACTGCCGTTGTCTTGTCCCTTGTGGTGAATTCTGATCTCTCGTTCACTGATTCTAGCGCCTCGGGTAGTTTAATGTATTTCTGTATGGGAAAGTGAATTCTCCTATGGCCAGTTCACTGAAATTACAGAAGCTAAAAATGTCTCTCTTTCCATTCCGATGTTATTGTTTATTTCCCCATTCTGAATCAATTTGTTGTTGCTCGTGTATATTCAGACGTTTGCATTCGTATCACCTTTCACTATCGGTATATCTCTCCTGGGTGCTTTGTTTTATGTTAGTTCGTGCTTATTCAGGGAAGCGGTTCTATTTCATTTGGTTTTTGTCTTTCGCTATTTCAATTATTTCTTGTGCACTGGCACTAAGGGGCAACTTTTTATAATCTCATTTTATGGAGCTTATATAGGAAATTACTGTTTGTGGTCATTTTGACCCAATAAACACAATATATGAATATATTTTTACTATTAGAAATGTTTGATTGGAAAAACAGAATGCTTTTAGATAATGTGCAGTTTTCAAATAAACAGTTATGAACAACATGCATGAGTAGATTTTTCTACTATATTCCAAAAGTAAAAATAAGTTAAGAAAACAGTTCTTAAGAACTATGATGTAATGTACGGAAGTGTAACACGGACAATTAGAATATAAGTGAGGAATTATATGGCAGCTGTGGAAATGTGGGAGATGTAAAGATCTTGTATGCGCTTTTTCCAATGCGCTTTGTACGTTGATATTCATCTCCCTAAGGTTGTTCTTGATACCATCACTCCATCTTTTACGTGATCTTTCCCTTGCTATTTATCCATTATATTTCTTCAATGTGGCTCTATGTGTCAGATCGTACCGGGACATTCTTGTGAGATGGCAAACCGTTTCGAAAGTCTGAGTCAGAATAGACATCAGGTAAAGCGAGGTGACTAGCATGCTTGCCTTCCTGCTGGATGGTCAGGTGAGTAATGCCCAGTGAGGTAGGAAGCTTGATATTTAATTAATTATTAGGTACATAACTGTGGGAAAACAGAAGAAAAAGTAGAGTAGCGTCTGCCCGAGTGGCTAGAACGGAAGACTCCCATTTTGGAGACAATAGTTTGAATCTTCGGTAAGGTGATGGATTTATTTTCTGTATGGGGAAAATAAGAAAACCTTAACCTGCACCATTTGCGGTGACTGCACTAGCCAGGCTGCCATAATTCTTCACTCAAGACCCCCCCCCCCCCACCCGCGCCCCTTCCTACACGGCAAAATACTACAGGCATAAATTACAATTTGACTGACAGTTTTGACTGATATTTAATGGCTGCACTGTTTCATCATATCAGTAATTATAGATCTCCTAAGTGGATGAGCGACTTAAAAGTAGAGGTAGTGATGTCCATATCTCGCTCGTGCATACATGTTTTGTTTCAGTATGGATTGTGACATTTTCAGAATTTAAGAAAAGGATGATATACTGCACATTGATCCCAATGGAGTGGATCGATCACACGTCCAGCCTTCTCGGACACGGGTGAAAAACCAGAAGGAACCCCTGTTCATGTTGCACGCTATACAACTCTCCCGACACTTGGCAATCAAAAACATCATGCCGAATAGGCTGCTTTTCATATTACATTTTAAAATGAGGATGGCCTACCCACAAATAAATATTATCTATAGTATGTGCGATTCTAGTATACGCACATTTAGAACATCGCTGGCGCTACAGAATTCGTGCCCTGTTATGAGATGCTCCTGGTGTGATATGTGACAGCAGATAAAATCACAAATGGGGGTATCTGTGTATGACGAAATCGATCATTACTCAACAACAAACAAAATCTAAATATTTCCTATTGGCAAATGTGACATTTCTTTTTGTTTTCCTTGAGGCATCTGTGTGTCAAATATTTCGTGTTATTTCTTTCTTGACCGTCCTGTGCATGTCTACTTTGATATCTAGTTTATTAGCTTCTGCATCGCAATACTCGGATTTATGTTATCATGCCATCTTCCAACATTCTATCTGGCCCCCTTTTCGAGAAGTAATAGAATAACTGCAGTAAATCAAACAGAACTGTCCAGTGAAAAGTCAGTATTGAAGAAGATTGGTTATTAAGACAAATAAAATTCCGAACAATGATATATGTTGGACATGTAAGAAGATATGAGTGTCTGGCTAAGATAACCACGGAGAGAGGTGTACCGGGATATTGGAGGAGAGCGAGACCGCAGCATAGACGGGTTCCAGATGTGATAGGTAATTTACACATGAAAGCAACGGAGACTGGACATCTGGTTTATGATAGAGCCATTTTGACAGACTTTTATGGGCGGGAAAGTTATGCATTGGAAAAGCCACTGGATGATGGATGATGATGAATTCAAATTTATATATAAGTACCAACGTGAACTGCATCAGTTTAAAACACAAACAAATCCAAAATTGAAACTGAAACACGAAAACGGGAATATATATCACGCTTTTGAATTAATCAGAACGAAGTTAATATAAATGTATTTTACTTGCAAGGTATATATTGCGCTGTCCTGCCAACACAGCGGCCAGGAGTTCAATCCTATTTGAAGCGGGATGTGTAGGCCCGTCCCAACTATCTCAAATGAATATTGGCTATTACAACTCTAGAAGAGAAAGGAAGCGAGGGAAGCTCTACCATGCTCTACCATAAAGAACTGTCATTGAGCACACGTGTGATAGTACTGTATTTGCTAAGGGGTTTAAATTACCTGAATATAGAAATAAAATTGTATGTGCAAATGTGTAGGGAAGGCAGGGTAGTGCAGTGGCTATACGATATTCCTGCTGCACCAGTGGTCGTGTGTTCAAATCCTCTACGAACCTGGGACATTTATTTATTGACTTGGGCTCTCTGAGCGACCTGGTAAGATGTACGAGAGAATTTCCTTGAAAGTAAAAGCGATCGTTGTGATATTTACCACATCACCCACGAGGACGATCCTACTGATAATATGGGGCTAGCACCTCATGATCCACCGGAGCAATCCCGCTCACCACGCTCGAAACATAGTTGCGGGAGATTTAGAAGCAGACCATCTTCTGCTGGTCTTCATACAATGGTATCAGCATTGGTCGTTTTGAAAGGAACGTACAGCAAATTACAAATTGTCAAAACATGCTAGGGTTGACTGTGAGGTCCTGTAAATGATATGCTAATACCTAATACTTCTCATAAAATGAAAAGGAGTTCTTTACTGTATTTTGTTTAAACATTTGCCCAATACGACACATGGCGTGACAAGAGGTCATGTACGTTATTACAAATGATTAAGCTTTACAAGAACATTTTGAAGCAGTATAATGGAGCATTTTCTTGAATGTTCGGTCGAAATGCGATTTTAAAATGCAAAATGTCCGTCTTGGCTTTGTTAATAGCGATGTATACGTATTCGACGGCATCTATTTGGATAAAGTAAAATGAAGACAAGTAAAGGTAATATTAATAGTAAAGTTATAGTTAAAAACAAAAGTAAAGTACCATTTTCCACGCATTGGGCAACATTTGGTATATGGTCTTAGCCCCATATTTTAACACCATTCCATAAACGATAGCGATGTGGTCATCATGACGACTATCTTATTTATTCACCAGAATATCTCCTAGTAAATATTTTAAGCTGGGTCGGCAGTATTTTTTGTTTAATCTGGGAATTTTGTTTTATTGACCTAGGCTCCCAGGTCGATTCATCCTGTACTGAGTGGTAACACATGTTCCTGGAAGTAGAGATGACCGCAGTGATAATGACCACATCATCGATGCCCAATCGCCTGGTGGACACTGGTAATAGGGAAAGTGAATTCCACACGCAAGTATCAGTCTAGGGGGCATTCCAAGTAGCAGCACGTGTGTAGACTATGCTTGAGTTAAAAGCGAGAGAACAAAGAAGTCTTTCGTTGGCCCTAAACAAAACGTACAAAGGCTGAGTTTGAACACTTGCTCAGGAGGCCACATGGATGAGAGTGCTTGTTCTTAAACACCCGGTGTGCTGATGCCGAGGTAGCGGGTTCAACTCCTACACTGGTCAGTTGGACTAAAATGTTGATCTCTCGTCCTTGGCTTGGAAACGTAAATTACAAGTACCTCTGAAGTCGGAATGGGTTCGCTGATGGCGAGGGACGCTGGTAATAAGGAAAGCAAATCCACACCCAAAAATCAGTCCAGTGTACAAACAAACAGTAGCAGCATGCATATGGACTACGCTTGAGTTCAACGCGAATGAACATTTAAAAAAAACAACAACAACAACGATAACACTTTTTCAATAAAAAAATCTTTGTTTGCATTTTAAAGGCTAGACAACCCCAGGAATGGAAATGTCAACCCAGGAATGGAAATGTCAACCCAAGGAATGGAAATGTCAAATCAAGGAATGGAAATGACAACCCAAGGAATGGAAATGTCAACCCAAGGAATGGAAATGTCAACCCAAGGAATGGAAATGTCAACCCAAGGAATGGGAATGTCAACCCAAGGAATGGAAATGTCAATCAAAATGGATCTTTTGAGGTGAGTGTACGGAGACTTACAACCTGTACTTTTATATGGATTTGTGAGACATGGGCAGCGAGCAGACAAGCTGAAAAACATCTAATGGCAGTGGAATTGTGGTTTGTAAGTAAAATGCAATGCATACCATTGACAGACAGAAAAACTAATGAGCAAGTCCTACAAGAAGCAGATGATACCCGTAAACTGATTAGAGAAATTAGACCTTGATAGTCACAATTTTGGGCACGTTGTGAGAAGACATAAACTAAAGAACTTGGTGACAACTAGCAAGATTGAGGGGGAAAGAACAAGGAAAATGCAGAGAAGTAAATAGCTGGATGGCTTGGCCATGTAGCATGGTCGAGATAAGAACACGGAGCTGATCCACGACTCTGGTGATCGTGTAAGATGGTGAAACATGACCTCCCATGCTTATCGGCATGGCACATGATTATGATGAGGATTTCGAACCCTCTATTTGGTATGTCGGGTTATTATGAAACTGCACGTCTGATTATCTCCTAAGCAACAGGACGGTTAAAGTAAAGTACCATTTTCCACACCTTGAAACGCCGTGGATATATACGTTTAAAATGCCGATATTGCTTGCGCAATGTTTGTATGCTAAAACTACACAGGTTTTGAACAAATGTAGGTAGTAATATCACAATTCATTTCTTTGGCATCTCAGGCAATAATACTCGGTGGTTAGTGTACATTCCAATTTAGCATGCGAATAAACAAGTCACGGGAATATGTGAAGGAACAAAAAATAAATACACATACAATCGGTCAATCAAGTTCTAAAGTATACACATGGATCTTATCCAATTTGCGTCGCCCGGAACAGGTCGATAGTGTTTTCCCTCTCAAGTCTTGAATAAAAGATGTTATCAACATCTGTCTCTGTCTTGTCATTTTAACGTTACTGAGTTTCTGACTAAATACATACACGTTTTTATTTAATTTGTAGACCTATTTCCCATACTACACTTAGTAAAGCTCTCGGGTTGAATTATAACAGTGAACATGAAAGCTATGATATGTGAAATAAAACAAGATAGCGTTTCGATTATATCTTCATCATGAGGCAACATATAAGTTCCTATAATTCGGGAAAATTGGGGAAGGTGAGGGAGGAGAATAAAATTATCAGGAAACAGTTAGGATGTAATGCAGGCAACCAGTAAAACATCAGCCAACACAATATCATATTTGAAACAATAAATATCAACTTTATCGAATATATATGTGTTTGTATGTGTGTTTGTGCGTGTATGCATGTGTGTGCAATTATATATTATGTGTTGGTGCGTGCATGCGTGCGTGCGTTTAAGTTTGCGTGTGTGTGAGAGAGTGCTCGTGCGTATAATTACTATGAGTTCACAGAAAACGACATTACAATTAATGTAACCTAATAATTTGAAAATGAAATCCTTTGATAGATAAAATGCAGTGAATTCATTCAAACTGCTTTCAGAATTCAAATAAATTTTACCCAAGGATAGGACTAAACAGATGAGCTATGACATTTATTACAAATAACGAATGTGTGTTACATCCCTGTCACACGTCGTTCTTGATGATAATATCAAGAAGTTCTTACGATGATATGTTCATGATATTGTCGTGTGATGGTCGTTGTCTAAGTAACGATACTCATGGTGTGTCAATGGAGATATCTAACTGTCTTGCAATATAACTCACCCCCGCAGTGCATATTCACCAGGCATTAAACAAGATTCCGTTGGCGCACATAATCCTTTATTACAGAAATAAGACGGACAAACGGAACATGTTTATACATCCAGAAACAATGTAATCCATAGAATATAAATATCCTCCTCACAATTTAACCAGCACACATCAATGCCTTCTCATGGCCTGCTTCTTATCAAATCCACAAGACAGGTAATCCAGCTACTATCCACGGCTGGATCTCCCACAATACAACCCACACATTGGGTTGGAGCCACTGCTCAACTGTCCAACCCACTCTGGATTTAGGCCTGTCTTCACAACTGGGAGAACAACACAACACGGAGATCTCTAACTCCGCTTCTCCTTAGACTACCGACCAGTTCGGCATCTACACATTAACTGTCTTGAAGTCCCTTGACTTCACACAAAACTAAACTGTCCTTCCCCCATCCCCCTGGGAGATTTTCTCTACCCTCACTGTTTTATTTCTCAGGACTGGCTGTTTTCCCCATAGCCAGGTCAGTCACTTTACTGTCTCCCACTTTCATCCCTTCTCTCTCATGCCCGGTCACTCAACTCATTGTCAATGACCCAGGCTTATGTCATCATCCCCCTCTTAAAAGAAAACTTCGTTTTCAAATATTGGGAGACTAAAACTTACTAAACATGTGACCCAGACCTATTGTCTGGGTAGCCCTAAGTATGGCTCCACCTCACTTCAGCTACCACCCTAAATAATACATCAAATGCTTATAGTACATTCCCATATTCCCCACACATAAATACAAACAACTTTCTATCTTGTGTACCAATGCATGAACCAATACATCACATAATAATAATACATCATAGGAAAGCATTATACTTATGTACCCACAGGTCTCTTACTACTTCACGACCACACAATACTATTTGTGTACCAACCCTATATCCCGTGGTTCTGTTCTTGCATCAACCCACCTCTGATTCCTGTCGATGCTGTGTCTACCTTTCATGTACCCATGACTCATGGTACCTCTACAATTACAACATCTGTTTGCTATCCCTAGCCCTGGGTCAGTAATGTCGCGAACACTCTTTTGACCTGACTCAACTTTCCTATCTGCATATTGCACCGTTACACTTGAGTCTCTGTTTAGTCTGAACTCTTTATTCAATCTTGGCCCATATATCTGGCACCTTGCTTTTTGCTGCATACGCCTTATGCCTATGTGTCCTGCACATGCACTATCCTGAGCTGTTCTAGTATATCGTTCTCTGTGTGCTAAAGGTACTGCTACTTGCCCACGTGCAGTTCCACTATCTGAAAACCTGCGAGTGAGAACATTGTTCTTCCTCTCGAAGCACCATCTACCTTTCTTTGACTGCCTATGTTCTACTCTCCTACACCCTTGGGAACATTTGTTCAGAGTAGTATCTTGTCTCTGGGAGTCACTAGCACTATATTTGGGATCCATTCTCATCTGCTCAACTGTACTATCCTTGTCCTGAGTTCCTGTGTCTACTTCAAGTGCCTCTTCTACCTCAGCTATACTCTCTAATTTAGGTTCTCTTGTGGTAGCTACCTCATTACTGCTTACACTATATTTTTCGTCCCAATAAACTACTTCCTCTTCTGTACACTCTTTAACTCCTATAATATTTCCTATGATGAGATCTGCCACTGGTGCGTCCAAAACACACGCTGTCACTCTTCCAGTGATATATGGTGTTTTTACTGTTATTATGGCTAATGGGTAGAACTCTACTGTGCCGTTGAATGTTATGCATCTAATCTTTTTCCCTGTATAATTCGAGGGATCTATTAAACTTCTCCTCACTCCGATAGACGTACATCCGGAATCCCTAATTGTTAACGCTGGTCTATCATTGACAAATCCCTGATGCAGCTTCAAACTTCCTCCTTCACGCACTGCTGATCCTGCTTTCACTGTATGACCACATATTAGGACTGGCTGACTGTCTTTTTCAAAAAGAGGTTTGCACCCACTACAATCTTCATTGTTCAGCGTCTCAATTACTTGCGCTGCATTTGAGTGCTCTGTTTCTCTCATCCTACATTGATGGCTGAAATGCCCATTCTTTCCACATTTAAAACAAGTGATCTCCCTTTTACTGTTGTTCGTTGGTCCATCTGATGGTTGTGCATCACACTGTGCTGCCTTGTGTCTCCAGCTCCCACAATTCCAACATCCGGCATAATTTGGACGTCTCTGGAAATTCCCTCTTCTATATGGGTACTGTCCTACTCTACCAACATTGTTTCCTCGGAAACCATTATCCTGAAGTTCTTGCTGCTCACCTTTCTGTGCCGAATCCACACTTTTCGCCCTTGGTCTGATGACTGGATTCTGGTCCTGTTTAGTGTACGCTGCACAGACTATTTCCTCACTAAATTGTCTACCAATAGATACGTTAGGATGTGCAGTCATGTAGTTTTGCCCTAACTGAGACATTGTGTCTATGTCCTTTGGCTTCCGTTCCTCAAAGAACGCCACTAAATTAGAATTGCATGCAGATACTACCTTGTCTCTTAACATTAGATCTACTAATTTATTAAAATCTTTCCCTACTTCTGCGAGCTCCATCCATTTGTTAAATGCATTCTTTACAGTGTTAACAAAGTCTGTGAAATCTTGATTTGTCTCTGGCACTAACTGTCTAAACTTTGTTCTATATCCATGTTCAGTTAGTTGGAACTTTGTCAGCAAACGTTGACGTAAGATAGTGTAGTTGTTTCTTTCTTCTACAGGTAAATTGAGCATGGTGTCTAGTGTCTTGCCCGTAAGAAACTCGCCAAGTCGCATCGCATACTCCTTCTCTGGAATACCTAACGCTTTGGCTGATGCCTCGAACCTGGCCAAATAATTTTCAAGTTGGTCCCGGTCTGTAAAATATGGCAGTTTTAATCTCTGTGATGACTGCGACGGTCGTCTGCTTTCTTCACTTTGACCTTTCGAAGATAATTCTTATTTTCGGAGTGCAATTTCAGCTTCCATCTTCATCTTCTCTTTCTCAATTTCCATTTTCATTTGTGTCTCTTTCTCTTCCTGTAGACGCTTGTTTTCTATTTCAGCTAACTTTACTTCCTGTTGACGTTTGTTTTCCATTTCAGCTAGTTTTACTTGTGTCTCTTCCTGTAGACGCTTTGCCTCTCGTTCATTATGCCACTCCTCTCTTTCCGTCTGTTTTTGTTCTTTTGCTTCGGCATACTCCTGTAACTCTTTACCCTTCAGGCCTATTCTTTCACCTGCTTCAATATATTCCATTAAAATAGGCATCTTGTACTTGTGAACACGTTGCTGTCTGTCAGCCACTATAAATGTAAAGACTCTGCTACTAGTCTTTGTGTGCCCTCCCTAAGTACACCACTACTCCTTGTGTACGTAAATTCGTAGTGCTAAAATATCACTCTGTACTCACCCAGTCACTCTATAAGCACTAGGTAGTGAGGGGGGAAGTATCACCTATACTCCCTCGTATAATATCTATGACCACAAGTTCATAAAGTCCCTGGAAATATTGTTAAACATACATATAAATACATATACAAACAAATGGATGATAACACTAAGTGATGACTATTCAACGCTAGACTTCACAAGCTGAGTACACGGAGACGATGATCACCCAGAAATAAACCACAGTAACACCCACAAGCTTGTGTAGGGACATCCACAGTGCGCGTAATATATAAACTGACACAGACCACTAGACAGCAGAAATGACGAAAGATCACAATAATAACATATATCCGAACACCAAAAATATCATATGTCAATATAACGAAAAGAAAGAAGAGAAAAACAAATATATTTTCAAAATATACACAGCTGTGACGTCAGACAACACGTCTATAGATATTAGTTACGACTCCAATGCCACTGCACGACACGTTAACTCATTAACGTTTTCCTTACAAAAAATATCTTAAGCACCAGAAAATATCCACGTTTTGCCAAGCCTATCCTGATGTAGTTAGAGATCGCAACCAGTGCCTATCAACAACTACATGTAAAACATATACATATATATATATAAGTCCACAAACGATAACGACAGTTAAGACCATGAGAGCAACAGAATGTCCAACTGGTTGGCCGATAAATCTGTACTTATAATCCGTCGCCAAAAGTTCTTATTTTGTTCATTTTAATAGTTATTCGCAATCCGCTGGAAATGTCTACGACACTAGATTTCAAAATGACTGATTGATTTGTTGAGTGGTTCCTGAATTCGCGTTGTGATCACAAGTTCCAACTGTCGGAAACGTTGATGGTAATAATAATTATCCAAAGTGTTCTTTCGATATGTTGTTACTTTCGTTGCGGAGATGGTACTTTGCTGTATCATAAATGTTATGGATTTCCGTTACCCGACAAGATTCACCAAAAAGAAAAGGAGAATGGCAGCCAATGTTCAGCGCTTTAAACTTGGATATATAGATCCTTATTGGCAAAGCATTACGACCATGGTTGCGATGACGATAAGTTAAAACTGTTTGCTCATAACAAAATAATGATGACAAAGGCTTGAACAAAGACGAAACATCAAGTCTGGCTTTCTTTCAAAACAACCTTGTTTATCCAGATTTCCTGTGGAAAATCCCAGTAACTTTCCACTGTCCCCAACCTTGACCTTGCCGGACACCACAAGTCAGTACCTCGGTCTTCTTTGTCACAATAATCCACACTGATTGTCTGTAAAATGACCGGAAACTTTTCCGTCATACAAAAAACACTTTCCACCCAACCTCTCAGCCCCGACACGGCTGCTCTTTTTTAACTTCCGTGGAAAATCACCCTTTCCACCATTAACCCTCCCCAACTCTGGCGGTAGGGTTCTTGTTTCCACCCGTCCTATTAACTGCGTCGATAAATCTTTACCAGTCAACTTGCGACAACACAGTGCGTTTCCTCAGCACACACACACACACACACCTGTCAGTATCTTTGGTTCAATCATGTCTTTATCACCGACAGCGATACTGTCAAACTATGCTGACCCGCTATTGTTTCAAACACCGTTTTGTCCCCACGACATTTACCTGTGCTGTCCGCTAGCACTTCTGTCTCTTGACCTATAAACACATGCGCCTGGCCTCTCAACCCGACATTCCGTGCTGTTTGTGACTAGACACCCCTGTCACTGCAATCGACTCTCCCAGTTGATTTGTGCTGCGTTAATTCTCCTGGCGCCCCGGTCGTCTGTTTACGTGTGCTGACCGCCGTTAATTTACCTGTCGTGAACTTCACTTGAACTGTCTGCTAGCTTGAGTTTTTACTCCCGTCTGTCTGTGTGAATTATCTGGCGCACACACAAAGAGTTCACATTACCCTCTTGAAGCCACACAATCCAAATTGTCAAGGGTTTGCTAGTTTGATGGAACGAAGTCACCAGATAACAACTCCTCTCTCAGCGAAGAGCCACCAGATGATCAATATATCCCCGTCGTCCTTGACCGGAGGAGATCCCAGATGTCACACGTCGTTCTTGATGATAATATCAAGAAGTTCTTACGATGATATGTTCATGATATTGTCGTGTGATGGTCGTTGTCTAGGTAACGATACTCATGGTGTGTCAATGGAGATATCTAACTGTCTTGCAATATAACTCACCCCCGCAGTGCATATTCACCAGGCATTAAACAAGATTCCGTTGGCGCACATAATCCTTTATTACAGAAATAAGACGGACAAACGGAACATGTTTATACATCCAGAAACAATGTAATCCATAGAATATAAATATTCTCCTCACAATTTAACCAGCACACATCAATGCCTTCTCACGGCCTGCTTCTTATCAAATCCACAAGACAGGTAATCCAGCTATTATCCACGGCTGGATCTCCCACAATACAACCCACACATTGGGTTGGAGCCACTGCTCAACTATCCAACCCACTCTGGATTTAGGCCTGTCTTCACAACTGGGAGAACAACACAACACGGAGATCTCTAACTCCGCTTCTCCTTAGACTACCGACCAGTTCGGCATCTACACATTAACTGTCTTGAAGTCCCTTGACTTCACACAAAACTAAACTGTCCTTCCCCCATCCCCCTGGGAGATTTTCTCTACCCTCACTATTTTATTTCTCAGGACTGGCTGTTTTCCCCATAGCCAGGTCAGTCACTTTACTGTCTCCCACTTTCATCCCTTCTCTCTCATGCCCGGTCACTCAACTCATTGTCAATGACCCAGGCTTATGTCAATCCCATTCTTGTATAAATTACAGTAGCCACACGAAGCGCATTCCTTACTGTATCGCACAGTTAACTCTCAGAAGCTACATTAATCAAGCCAATCTCAGTTATTACTCCATGTGCCTCTGCCTATATCAATCCTGACATGAGCCCATTTCGCTTCTGCAGCTTCAACTCCCGAGTGTACTTTAAGCATGTTAGAAAACCCCTTGGCAGCTAGGAATCGTAAAGATTAGGTTGTGTATGTCGCTGCATGGTAATCTGCTCCCATATGAGCACATCTATAAATAACGGAGAGGTCAGCCTCGCAGAGAAGTTAAATTTCGTTGCGTTTAAACTCATTGTGCGCTGTCGGTGGGGTAGTGGGTTGATTCCACGCACCGGTCAATTGGACTTAAACGTTCACTTCTCGTTCAGAAATCAATGGCAAACTACTGATCGTAAAATTGCCTTGAACATTAAATGGAATTGATTGCAAAATCCTGCAACGGACATGTAACATTTTACCCACAACAGCATCTATAGTGTATGTGTATTCAGAGATATAAGATGTGAATTAGATATTATCAACATCGTTCCTAGAATTCGTGTTGTCTGTTTTGTCAGTTTACATTAGAACCTTTCGTCATTCTGTCTCAGAAAGCTCTTGATGTAAGTAAAAATTGCTACATGACGCTGCAGAATTGGTGCATTGCGCTAAGAACCTCAATATATTATTTAAATTTAGACTAGGAGGTCGGGGTGGTCGAATGGATAAGAGCACTTGCTCTTAAACTTCTCATGTGCTGATGTTGAGGTAGCGGGGTCAACTCCTGCACCGGACAGTTGGACTAAAATGTTGACTTGGGGACGTAAATTACACGTAACTCTGAAGTCGGTGTGTGTTTTCCTGATGGCGAGGAACACTGGTAATCGGGAAAGCTAACCCACACGTAAAAAGAATCAGTTCAGTGCATCAGAAGTAATATAAAGTGTATGGGTTACGCTAGATTTCAAAGCGAGCGAGCGAGCGCCAAAAGTATGAAGACTAGAACTATCATACCCGTGTACAATGAAGATGATCATTTGCTAACTCAAACCTCAAACCCCGTGATTGCATCCACTTTATATTGATGATAATAAACAAAAAGATAGAGCCAACGGCCCCGTTATATTCTTGGATATTTTGTCTTCTCTTGGAGATGTATAACAACTCATTTGTACATGTTCACTCAAGGTTTTAAGAGATGCACGCCATTTCCTACATGATAGATTATGCCCACTCCTCCTCGCCTGTAAATAAAAGAAGACGAAATTGCCGTTTTAGGAACAACAAAATCCATATCTCTGGCGGAAGTGCTCGTGTATGCCTACAACAATTGTATCCTGTTTCCATGAGAGCACAGAAGCCAGCGGCTGTCAGTAAATTATGTTTATACTTGTCACCAATGCTATCATTTGTCTGGTCAGCTACACCAAGCAAAGTGGAGTAGACACTCCAGAGGCAACAGAAACCTTTGGAGAAACACCTCAGACCAATTAAGAAATGGGTGAGTATTGATTAGCAGTTATACCAGGAGAACAAACATACGGGAAAGAGGTGTATACATCAGGCAGCAATTTAGAACCAAAGCAAGAGACAGAAAACGTTTGAGATCCAATGCAGTCAGCCGTCATCGTGGAAACAACATTATTAATATTACATAAACCAAATTGCAATCATACACGCAGACCTGTATTCAATGTCTATTAAATTACGAACATTCAAAGAAGAAATATAATTAATCGCTGTAATGCTAATGAAGTATTCATCCAGTGAAAATATGTCTACACATATGCGTCTAGCATTATATACTATATCCGCATAAAAGTGTGACAGCGGGTTCTATAATTGCGGCACTTTTTGTTGTAATTATAATGACATATAATGACACGAAGTAATTACTATGGCTGCATAAACGATCAGATATCATAATTATCATCATGTGCCATGTGGCCATGTTTCGCAATCTTACACGATCATTGGAGTAGGGGATTAGCTCTGTGTTCTTGTCCTGACCATGCCACTATCAGATATACAACTATCCAATTAAAATTATGCCCCCGTAAGTTCCCGGTGTGGCTTCCAGAAATGTTAAAACGCGCAACAACAATAAAATGGTTTTCAGTTCACTTCCTGCTACTTCTTAGTATTTAATCCGATTTTATTCCCCTTCTACATCATTGTCTAACGCGGATAGCGTGGTTAATGTTGCTGTCCTGCATGTTTACTGTTTCTACACTTGGTCGATTACAATCTTTACGTTGGGTATATCTCTTGGTTAATTGCGTAATGTTTGTCTCCTAGTCGTTGCTTGTCCTCGTGGTCACCAAGAAATGTCTTTGGAAGCAATGGCGGCCAGCATGATATTGACCAGATCAAAGAGCGTCCACTGGTGTATCCAAATATGGAGCTAGTACCATTTGCCACATAACGTCTCACGGTGTGTAGAAGTTGTCCTTTACTTTGTTTACTTACCTTAGATATGGAAACTGGGGATCTGAGGACGCGCTGACAATTAGACGTGGGGGAAAGTAAAAGATTTCCCCTTCCTTGGAACGCATTGGATATTCGGTGCTAATCCCATATTTTAAAGCCAATCGGCACTCGAAGGTCACGTAACATGGTAAATATCACGCCGGTCGCCTTAATTTCCCAGAACATTTCCTGGAGTCTGTTTTAGGCTGGGTCGGTCAGTGAGCCTATTTCAGTGAGAGAAAAACACACCCCAGCCTCGAAAGGAATTCAAACAAAGACTCCCATGCCGACAGGTAAGCCAACTAGTCACAAGATGTAAGCCCCACGAAATGTTGTCACTTGCCCGTCAAACGATGCCTCAGCCTTCCTGGGCCAGACGATTGTGCTGTGATTCCCGTGCAATTACACATTGATAATTCAGTTTTCATAATTCTTTGTAAATTGTGTATATAAACAACTTGTTGGTTTTAGGGTGTGTACTTTTGACGTTATATGTTATATTATGTGATGTTATATCGAAGAAGGTCACTGCCCATTTGGCGTTCCCATGCGAGCTTAGTCCTCCAATGCAAAAGCAATCGCAAATTTTCCTGCTTACGGTGTCCACGAGGAGCTGGCTGTATCTCCTCTCTTGACCTCAAAGACGGCATTTTCTCCTTCGGTTGTCTGTCCTGTAATCAGACATTGGCAATACTTGCCTTCCTATTTTCAATTTTATTCGATATTTTGATGAAGTTTTGTGATATTTGTATTACTACTGGCGGCTCAGAAGTCAAAGCTTTCCACATCCATCTGTCTTTGTTCTTCTCTGCTTCTTTTAGCTTGTATTTTCATACATAAGGCGCATTACTCTATTCCACGGTTTCTGTCGTGTACCCCATAACTTTCATCTGCCTTTGTGTTATGATGTTCATAGATAATTCAGTAACGCCGACATCTTCAGTCTATTATTCCTGGCCATGCGCTGAAGGACAGCAGATTGAACAAACAATATGCATTGCCTTTATTACTCTGCCTTCTCTTAGCGTAGATGTGGACTAGGCAGACTAACTGAATATATTCCACGGGATGATTATCTCTGCAGCCAGCTACGGCAGATGTAACTTCAATCAATCAATCATGTGCCATGAAGGAAAGCGGGGGCGGTCATGACTCGCCATTTCACTCCATCACCAGCGTCGTGGATCAGCTCAGTGTTCCTGTCTCGTCCATGCCATGTGGCCAAGCCATCCAGGTATTTTCCTCTCGGCCTTCCTCTTGGTATGTTCCCTTCGATCTTGCCAGCTGTCACTAAGTTCTCCAATCCATTTCTTCTCATAACATGTCCAAAAAATGTTGACTGTCTACGTCTAATTTTTCTAATCAATTTACGATTTTCATTTGTCTCCTGTAGTACTTGGTCATTGGTTTTTCTGTCTGTCTATAGAAGTCTTTGCACAAACCGCATTTCCACAACCAGCAGATGTTTTCAGCCTGTTTGCTCTTTGTCCACACTTCACATCCATACAAAAGCACAGGTTCTGTGTAGCACATCGACACTCTTTTTCTCCTTGCAAATTGCATCTTTTCATTGGTCAGTATGTTATCCATCTTGCAAAAGGTTACTTTCGCCATGACAATTCTTGTTCTAATCTCTTCAAGACATCTCCCATCAGATGCTATAACTGTTCCGAGATTCTCATTATTCTTCTCAAAATCCATATCCCTACTTCTGCTGGTTTTTCCACCATTTCATTACTCATTGTGCAGTCTTCGGGTCATAGCTAAAACTAGGCCACACAAAAGCTTTCATTCAGTATGATGAGTTCATGTCTGTTTTGATGTTTTTGTTTTCATGACTTTACTCACTCTAGCAAAATGACCACTGAACACACACACGCGCGCGCACACACACACACACACACACACACACACACACACACACACAATACGCCAAAACACTCTGCTAAATGGGTTATCTTAGATTCGATTCTACCATTATCCCTACCCCGTTCCCTCAAGGAGAAGTTATAGTTAGGGTCCATCACCGGCTCAAATTGATAATCCTGTGATTGAGTCAGCCGCAGAAGCAGCTGCCCACGGTTTTACTCTCAAAGGCTTATTATTATTAACCCGAAGGTGATTGTTGTCCATATGGGGTAATGGCTGGTGTATTTATGGATTACAGAGGACCGACTGCATTGCACTGGGATCTAATCACAGAAAATCAGTTGGGGAACCCTTTGAGGCTACTAAGACAGTTCACAAATAAACACACATAGTATGTTTGGCGCTTATAGAAGGAGAAGAAGGAAGTAGAGATTAGAGGACGCATTAGACAACATTACTTTGTCGAAGGAACCTTGTTCCTGCAGCGAGGCGCCATCGTCATTTGGAGGTGACAGGTTCGAATCCCGGTCGGTAACTATACTTTTCAAATTGTATGTTGTCTAGTGCGTTCTGTAATCTCTACTTCCTTCTTCTCCTTCTATGAGCGCCAAACAATACTATGTGTGTTTATTTGTGAAATGGGTCCTACTTCTAATAAAGTATTGCTCGGTCATCTTTCCTAGGAGCGGCCTGCAGAAAGTGTGTTTATTTTTTTTTTCCCAATATAAAATTCAATATCTCAGTAACCAACTGAGGGGAAATGATGAGATTTAGCATATAACCTTATCATTATGTCCACCCAACAAAACAAATTTTGTTCTGGAGATTGTACGGCAGATTTCAATGTTTGTTTATATGCGGTATATAATTTACGGCTCATGGATTAATACCATCATTTTAAAAGTATTACAGCTTCAGCAAGACACATCCGCGCTTTTTTGGAAATTGTCTCGCGGTTTTCGTTTTGGCACAAAGAGTGCGGAGTTAAATGGTATTGTTCAGAGGTGTCTCCAATGGGGGTTCTTTCATGAAACGTGATTATATAAATAAACTAGCTGACGCGGCCCGGCTTCGCCCAGCTCCTAGCGGGGATCTATCTGTCTGTCTGTCTGTCTGTCTGTCTGTCTGTCTGTCTGTCTGTCTGTCTGTCTGTCTGTCTGTCTGTCTGTCTGTCTGTCTGTCCCTCCGTCCGTCCGCCCATCCATCTACCTATCTACCTATCTACCTACCTACCTACCTAGCTGTCTGTCTGTGTGTCAGTCTGTCTGTCTGTCTGTCTGGCTGGCTGGCTGGCTGGCTGTCTGTCTGTCTGTCTGTCTGTCTGTCTGTCCGTCCGTCCGTCCGTCCATCCATCCACCCACCTACCTACCTTTCTACCTACCTACCTACCTACCTACCTTTCTGTCTGTCTGTCTGTCTGTCTGTCTGTCTGTCTGTCTATCTGTCTGTCTGTCTGTCTGTCTGTCAACCAGTCCGCGCTATTAAATATTGATAAAAGTTACTGGAAAAAATGTGAGGACCATGTGTTGAAAGAGGAAGAGGACTTTTGGAGAAAGGATGAATTGAATTTTATGCAACCGAGAGCAATCATCAACCTACTGGAATCGTCCGACACAGATTAAGGTCTGAGTAGATCGCAGACCTTAATCTACGTACACACTTACTGGGATATTTTGTTCCAACTATTCAGACGAATTGCAGGCCCTAAACATTACAGCATCAGCATAATGTTAATGGCAACAGTTTGTATTCCACAGTGATGAATTTTCAATTCCGCAAGCCCTCAGCGGTGACAAACAACTGTATTGAAAATTAAAAAAAAAAAACACACACACACGCTAAACGCATTGAATACCAACAGAAGAGTAATATTGCGGTGGAAACTGACATATTGTGGCATAACAAGAAACGTGAGAGCAAACACGTTGTCAAATTAGGGGACAACACACGTGCATACGAATCAATCTATAAACTTCAATGAAAAGAGGACCAACATCTTGGTCTTTAAGAAGAAAGCCCAATACAGAGACACTGACAACTATTTTCATAGTGCAAAACAGGTAATCATGTTCCGTCTCTGAAATGTAAACAACAGAGTAGACAATCTTTCACGAAGACTCAAAGCGGGTCTGTCACCCATGTGTACGTGTGAACAAACTGCACAGACAGCTGAACAGTTCCTTACAAATGGAAACATGATGACAAAATTGCGGTATCATTTCTGGTCACTCCATACGCACATTAACGCACAGCTATTTGGAAGCTTTCACGAACTCAATATAAAAAGCTAACATGAATACTTTTGTACACTTTATTAACCAGCAGCTGAAGAAACAAGAAGGAAATGAAAAATAAGATAAGAAATATATTCTTTCTATTTTCCTGTTAATTTACAAAGTATTTACCCCATGCCTCTGTAAATTCTCTGTCTTTACTAATATTACACATTGCACCCCTCTCGGGATTCTCCGTGGTGAAGTGGTCAAGCCGTCTGACTCGGGCTCCGAAGGTTGTATGTTCGATTCTGAGCCGCGTCCTTCATTTCACGAGTGCATTTTTTCGGAGACTCCCGAGGGTCGTCGCTGGAGCTACGGAGTCCGTGCTTTGTGCGACGCTTTCCGCGCTGCGGAAAGAAACTGAGCCATTTGGGATAAAAACCCGGTGCAATGCAGCCGACCCTGTAGACTTTTAAGCTACTTCTTTCATTGCACCCACTCCCATACGAATCCGGATACGCCTTGTGTGTCATCTGAATTGGAGGAGCGTCCATTACTGTAAACACAAATTTGTTAGGGAGAAATCACTAGTTTTTCAGCAAAACATCAAAGAAATGTCGCCGCTTTCGATGATTTAAGTTGCTTTTGGACCTATCAAAGACATATTCCTTGGGTGGGAGTAAATATAAGACGGCAGGAAAAATTTCATAACGATGCAACAGACAGTTTTCAAAATAATTGATCGTGAATGAAGGCATTCTTTTCGGGACATACTATAACAGTAACTCAGTAGCTCAGGCGAAATCCTCAGGGGATCTCCTGGGGATGGGGGGGGGGGTGGAGAGGTGAAGTGGCACATGAGAACCGAATGACGAACCCACTAACTACTGAAAACGAAGCAGACGGCGTATCCACTTGGCCACAGAGACCCCGTGCTATGTAGGCTCCGCGTGAAGTGTGTTCAGTAACGTTGGAATGAGTAAATCAAAATATGACTTCAGTAGTGTTAAAATAACCAGGACCTCCCGTGCTATGTAAGCTCTATATGAAGCATGTTCAGTAATGTGGGAGTGACTGAATGACAATATGACCTCAGGTGAAACAACCAGGTTGTCTATATACCTCCTGTGCTATGTAAACTACATGTGAAGGGTGTTCAGTAATGTGGGAATGACTAAATCACTATATGACTTCAGTAGTGTTGACACAACCAGGTGTCTATAGGCCTCCCGAAATGAAGAGGGACAATATGTTTTTGTTTTGTTTTGTTTTGTCAATATTCACTTAACAAATCACATTGTCTTATGAAGAGTGGAAGTAAGAGTGGAATCTTCGGGTGAAGACCACAGCAGCAACGTACAAAAACATAATACTGGCCCTGCAATTAATTGTTAATATAATTTCAGAGTGTATATAAGAATAGATTTAGATTGTGTAGTGAATCTTGGCACAGCTTTTGTAAAAATATATAGGACAAATCAATACATGAACTGTTTACTCCTGGAATCCTTGTCATATATTGAAGGACATTATCTATCGATGACTCAACACAACATGACATGTTGTACTCGGCTTGAAGAAATTTACGCTGTTAACACACAGCCACCGGTGTTAGCCTTAATCCTGGTGTATAAAGTAACCGCAACGGTTATTTGACGCCTCACATACATACGGTCTCAGCTGTTTGAGATAAGGTGGCAATCTTGCTTCCTCGTTGCTATGTTTCGTCTTTACCTTCGAGTCCAGCCAGGAATTCGGTACACGAATGGGTCACTTTGTATTTGAGAGGGTCAGTTACATCTCTAACCTACCGGCAAGATGTCAAACATAAGACAAATATGTCTTAAATAACTGAGGTAATCAAAATATCTGCGAACACATACACACACAGAAATATATATATATATATATATATATATATATATATATATATATATATATATATATATATATATATATATATATATATATATATATATTGAAGAACCTTCATTTGAATACATCCTATATGTAATCACACGACTTAAAAACAATAAGGTAACTGAGGCCGATGGAATTGCTGCTGAATTTATAAAGGCAGGTGGCCATGCATTACATCTAAAGCTATACGAACTAATAATAAAATTCTGGAGGACAGAAGAATTACCCCATGACTGGAAAGAGTCATTATTGATATCTATCTTTAAGAAAGGAGACAGGTTTCAATCTGAAAATTACAGAGGAATATCACTACTGTCCACAAGCTATAAGATACTATCTGCAGTATTACTAAATAGACTAAAACCATATTCAGAAGACATATTAGGTGACTACCAGGCGGGTATAAGACAAAACGAATCAACAATAGATCAGATATTTATCTTACGACAAAAAGCCGAGAAAAATTGGGAATATAAAAGAGATCTCCATAACATTTTTGGGGATTTTAAAAAGGCTTATGATAGTGTCCATAGGAATAGTCTATGGAATGCTATGCAGGAATTTGGAATACCAAGGAAGTTAATCAACATGACCAGACTATGCATGGAAGACACTTATAATATAGTAACATAATAAAGGCAGGAAATCAGACCCTTTCCAAATAACATCTGGCTTGAAACAAGGTGATGAACTATCGCCGCCCCTTTTCAATCTGTCTCAAGAGAAAGTTGTAAGGAAGGTAAAGGAGGAATGTGCTATTGGAGGAACATCCAGACTGCTTGGTTATGCAGATGATATAGATGTTGTACGGGAAAATGAACAAAAGATATTGGAAATATTGACTCACTTAAAGGAAAAGGCCCAACAGATGGGGTTGGTTATCAACCAAGATAAGACAGAATATATGGTAATTTCAAGAGAAGGAATGGCTAAAAGCTCTGGCCACATACAAATAGATAATATGACCATTAAAAGAACGGAAACATACAAATACCTGGGTACGATCTTCAACTGCTCCAACATAATAAGGGAAGAAATACAAACTAGAATCAATTCTGGAAATAAG
>OY992877.1:154597165-154689602 GCA_963921405.1 Cepaea hortensis | reverse complement strand
AGCGTGAACTGAATGATCTAATCCGAGATCTATATCTCTCCAAGGAATCTTCAGAACTTTTGGCTCCACTCCAAGGCAGACTGAAACCTACGACCACTTGCCGGCAGACGAATGTCCAGCCCTTACCCTACACTCTATACATGAAACCTAACGTTACATATTAGGATAAGGGGCAACAAATTATGAAAATTTACTATCATAATTAAACGCCGGACTAGTCCATAGCTGCTAAAATCTCCTCTTTATAATTCTACCTTACGTGTGATAACCGATCGATGTTGATTTATCAATCTTCTTGCGCCCCGTACAAAACCTACGAGCTATGCACCTCCCTTCTTGGCCCCAGTATTTCTCATCCCGAGCAAGTCATCGTTTCACTCATGTCATTGACATTAGCAATGCCACCGAGTTATTTAACGGCATTTATGCAGTCTCCTCGGTTCATTGATGCACCCTCTTTAATATTTGCAGAACCAGCCAACGTGTCTGCCATTTCATTGATTTGACCGCGGCGCAACATGGCATGAAAAAACAACACTTATAACCATGTATTTCCAAACTGACTCAACCCATTACGTATGCTTATATGCAGATCATATCTTCTTACGCATGTTCATACAGCACTTAATATGCCCTCTTGTGTATAGTAATGTGTTTCCAACCAAAACTGTCACAGCTAACGCGACCATTGTAAGCCCACTGGTTGTTGTCGAGAAAGCACTGCGGACTCCTGAACTATTCAAAATGACATGACAAGTATGTTACTCATTAAAACAACAATTTAAATAATGTGTTCAAGGGTTTAATTGGACAACAGTTTCTGTGTCATGTTAGTGGATATTAAGGTCGGATTTCTGGGTTCAGAGAATTCCGCGCCCGCTCCTTACGGCTTCCAGTATGCACATGTAGTGATAACATTTCATGAAGAAAAGAAAACGCTAGCTAAAAAGTTCATCCACGGCGTTCAAAGTGGGGGAGCCGCGGTAGCGCAATGGCTAGCATGTTTGTCATGTGTTCAAATTTTGTTCACTGACTTGGTCTTCTAGACCGAAGCACCCTTCCCCAGCGAATATTCAATTATTCATAGCTTATATCTGACGTGAGACAGGGATGTGTAATGTCTCCAGATCTATTTTCCCTGCACAGTGAAAATATATTCAGAAATATAGTAGATATGGAAGGAATCAACATTGGGGGAAGATACATCAATGACATTAGATATGCAGATGATACAGTCTTGATTGCAGACAATGAACAGGACCTGCACAATTTAGTAGATGCGGTTGTTGAACACAATGAACAACTAGGGTTAGAACTAAATATTAAGAAGACACAGATTATGGTCGGCACTGGGAAGAAGGCAATATCACACTGTGATATACGAGTAAATGGGCATATTCTTAAGCAAGTGAATCGATACAGTTATATCGACACAGTCATAACATCTGGTGGGAGATGCCTTGAAGAGATTAGAACAAGAATTGCCATTGCGAAGGTAGCCTTCTGCCAGATGAAAAACATACTGACCAATAAAAGGATATCCATTGAAACGAGAATGTGTTGAAGATCTTCATAGAACCTGTACTTTTGTATGGATGTGAAGCGTGGACAATAAGCAGTCAATTTGAAAAACAGCTGATGGCTGTGGAAATGTGGTTTCTGAGGAAAATGCAAAGAATACCATGGAAAGACAGAAAAACCAATGAACAAGTCCTTCAAGAAACAAATGAAGATCGTAAACTGATTAGAGTCATTAGACGTTGACAGTCAAAAATTTTTGGCCATGTTATGAGAAGAAATGACTTGGAGAACTTGGCGACGACTGGCAAGATCGAACGGAAGAGACGAAGGGGAAGACCAAGAAGTAAATATCTGGATGGCTTAGCCACGTGGCATGGTCGAGACAGGAACACAGAGCTGATCCACTACTCTGGTGATCGAGTGAGATGGCAGAACATGACCGCCCACGCTTATCGGCATGGCACGTGATGGATGGATGGATTACAGTATTTTCTGTATAAGGCGCTGGAAGGAAAAAAATAAAACACTATTGCTATCTAGTCCCTTACAAAATTTCAAATTCCAATGGTTTGGAGAGAGCCCATGAACCACTATGATTACTGTTATTTCTGTGTTATGAAAATATCCAGATGTAGGCCTACCAGACGACCTGTTCCAACTTTCAGTCAGATTTCGGATTATCTGCTAGAACAGTGGTTCTCAACCGGTGGGGAATTCTCCCCTCTTTCCCACCCCCCCCCCCCACCAGGGGGGAAATTTGGGGTTTCTGGGGGGGAGGGGGGGGGTTAAGATTATTTCAAGATCGTGTTAATACAAAAATCGATTATTTGATATTGTTTTTCCCTTCATACTGTACGGTTCTGTACGTCTCACCCTTCTAAAATTCAATTTATAAAGTAAGCAGACCCACAAATCATGTTTTATGTGGACGTCTAGACTTGTTTTAGTATGTGCTATTAAATTTAGCTTCCATTATTACGTATAATGTGTAAGGGGGGGGGGGGATTTTTAGGTAGGAAATACGAAAGGGGGGAATGACGTTCTGAAAATATGGTGAAAAGGGGGGGGGGGGGGCACAGGCCAAATTTTTAGGTAGGAAATGCGAGGGGGGGGGGTGGGTGACGTTCTGAAAATATGGTGAAGGGGGGGGGGGGGCACTGGCCAAAAAAGGTTGAGAGCCACTGTGCTAGAAGATGAAAAAGCGGTTGTGTATGGAACGACAAGTGACAGTGATGGTGATTTCGAAATTGATTTTCCAGCTGCTCATCGATTCGACCAGCGTGAACTGAATGATCTAATCCGAGATCTATATCTCTCCAAGGAATCTTCAGAACTTTTGGCTCCACTCCAAGGCAGACTGAAACCTACGACCACTTGCCGGCAGACGAATGTCCAGCCCTTACCCTACACTCTATACATGAAACCTAACGTTACATATTAGGATAAGGGGCAACAAATTATGAAAATTTACTATCATAATTAAACGCCGGACTAGTCCATAGCTGCTAAAATCTCCTCTTTATAATTCTACCTTACGTGTGATAACCGATCGATGTTGATTTATCAATCTTCTTGCGCCCCGTACAAAACCTACGAGCTATGCACCTCCCTTCTTGGCCCCAGTATTTCTCATCCCGAGCAAGTCATCGTTTCACTCATGTCATTGACATTAGCAATGCCACCGAGTTATTTAACGGCATTTATGCAGTCTCCTCGGTTCATTGATGCACCCTCTTTAATATTTGCAGAACCAGCCAACGTGTCTGCCATTTCATTGATTTGACCGCGGCGCAACATGGCATGAAAAAACAACACTTATAACCATGTATTTCCAAACTGACTCAACCCATTACGTATGCTTATATGCAGATCATATCTTCTTACGCATGTTCATACAGCACTTAATATGCCCTCTTGTGTATAGTAATGTGTTTCCAACCAAAACTGTCACAGCTAACGCGACCATTGTAAGCCCACTGGTTGTTGTCGAGAAAGCACTGCGGACTCCTGAACTATTCAAAATGACATGACAAGTATGTTACTCATTAAAACAACAATTTAAATAATGTGTTCAAGGGTTTAATTGGACAACAGTTTCTGTGTCATGTTAGTGGATATTAAGGTCGGATTTCTGGGTTCAGAGAATTCCGCGCCCGCTCCTTACGGCTTCCAGTATGCACATGTAGTGATAACATTTCATGAAGAAAAGAAAACGCTAGCTAAAAAGTTCATCCACGGCGTTCAAAGTGGGGGAGCCGCGGTAGCGCAATGGCTAGCATGTTTGTCATGTGTTCAAATTTTGTTCACTGACTTGGTCTTCTAGACCGAAGCACCCTTCCCCAGCGAATATTCAATTATTCATAGCTTATATCTGACGTGAGACAGGGATGTGTAATGTCTCCAGATCTATTTTCCCTGCACAGTGAAAATATATTCAGAAATATAGTAGATATGGAAGGAATCAACATTGGGGGAAGATACATCAATGACATTAGATATGCAGATGATACAGTCTTGATTGCAGACAATGAACAGGACCTGCAAAATTTAGTAGATGCGGTTGTTGCACACAGTGAACAACTAGAGTTAGAACTGAATATTAAGAAGACATATTATGGTCGTCACTGGGAAGAAGGAAATACCACAATGTGATATACGAGTAGATGGGCATATTCTTAACCAAGTGAATCGATACTGTTATCTCGGCACAGTCATAACATCTGATGGGAGATGCCTTGAAGAGATTAGAACAAGAATTGCCATTGCGAAGGTAGCCTTTTACAAGATGAAAAACATACTGACCAATAAAACGATATCAATTGAAACAAGAAAAAGAGTGTTGAGATGCTACATAGAACCTATGCTTTTGTATGGATGTGAAGCGTGGACAATAAGCAGTGAAGCTGAAAAACAGCTGATGGCTGTGGAAATGTGGTTTCTGAGGAAAATGCAAAGAATACCACGGACGGACAGAAAACCCAATGAGCAAGTCCTTCAAGAGACAAATGAAGATCCTAAACTGATTAGAGTCATTAGACGTAGACAGTCAAATTTTTTGGGCATGTTATGAGAAGAAATGACTTGGAGAACTTGGTGACAACTGGCAAGATCGAAGGGAAGAGACCAAGGGGAAGACGGAGAAGTAAATACCTGGATGGATTGGCCACATGCCATGGTCGAGACAGGAACACGGAGCTGATCAACTACTCTGGTGATCGAGTGAAATGGCAGAGCATGACCGCCCACGCTTACCAGCATGGCACATGATAGGTGGATGAATATCTGTCGTTTAATGTGATCAATCGATGGGAGGAGACTGGAGCACGCATTGACCTCGTACATGTACAATAGAAGTTATCCTTTACAAAACAAGCCAAGCCTAAAGTCCTACTCTTTCTGTCTGGGCGAGAAGTGGCATAGAGACGCGGCATTCGACTCAAGGCTTAGTTACACCTGGAGTGAGTTAAAACACAATAAATCATGCTTGTCCTTTGCGGGAGGTTAGAATCACCCCCCCCCCCAGCCTCTATTGGCTGTTTGTTATTTTAATGGGTGTTCTGTAGCTTGCCACTGCTTTCTGAAGAAGTCAACGTTTAAATTCAACTGACCAGTGTGTAGAATCACCCCATTATCCCGTCTTCAGCACACATAATGTTTAAGCGAGAACGCATTAAACATCTCGACCGACCTCAAAATTACAAATGGACGTACGCTCTGACGTATATCTATAAATGTAGACAATGCTTACTTGTGCAGTCACATCCAGAACAACTAAATATATATAAATATGTAGCTGATTTCTGGGGATTTCCATTTCTGGTTTTCAGGCTCTAAGAATTATTCAAGAAAATAAAAATGTCGCACAACGTAAAGAAATCATCACTCACGGAAGTTTCCTAGGGATTTAGTGGAAACGTCCGTTAGTTATTGTTTTCTGATTTTGTATGGTATATTTTATTTGCGTGCATAAATCTTAGATCCCGAAAGCAAGATAAGGAAATCTCTCCAAAGTGCGAAAATCTCGGCGAAGCAGAGGCGAAAATCTCGGAGAACCAGAGTAAGTAAAGGACCCATTTACACCCCACAGGGCTCTTTAGACATACGGTGCTAGACCCATGTTTACAGACCAGTCGGCACCCAGTGCCTGATGCGTCCTTACTTCTCATTGAAGTACCGACATCTCTGGTGCCCGGGTCAAGTTTTACAAATTTGAACCCACCCCGGATTCGGATCACACCCATGACCACCGAGCCGGTAGGGGAAGGTCTAGCGGCTCCCTGTGACAGGGGCTCACATTACAAATCCGTTGGCAGTTGAAAATAGAAACGAGAAGGCAAATTAGGCCGCTGCCCAGGCTACATTTCACGCTTCCCATAAAAAGAATATTTATAGCGTGTGCGATTCGGGGATATACACACATCTGGATCACCGCCAGTGTTACGGAGTTCGTGCACTGTGATACAATTCTCCTTAGTGATCTATGGGAGGAGTCTGAAACACTTTAGGAGACATTTATGTACAGTGAAAGTAATTCTTACGAAAACCAAGACGTAGAAATTGGTTTCGACGCTTTTCACAATTCACAGCTGTGTTTAAAATCACATTCTTTGTGGCGGGTGAAATATGTGGGCATCAAACAGGTTAATTTGTCTGACAAAGCAGAGGCGCGCCTATACTTTATTGTGGTTGCCAAAAACAAACGTCACAGAAGTGTATTACGTGGCATAGATCTGTGTTTAGTAGAAAAACGTGAGGCGGTGATTTGTAGACTACACAATGTTTAGTCAAAGGACATACAAGTGTAATGTGTGTGAATATATTTTATCTCTAGATTGTAAGGCTGACTTAGACCGCACGTGGGAGATCTGCTTCATAAATTCAGTGCCAAACAAAAAAGTAAGTTTGTCCCAAACATGGTGCACCATCAAATAAACAATGAATGAATCAATAAAAACAAACAAACAAACAAACAAGAAATAGTCACCTTTACTAGAACACGATTACAAGTAACAAAATGGGCGTTGCGGTTAAAACCTTCATCAGCACAGAATAAACAAAGAATAAACCGACACACCCGCATGAAAATATGTTCGTCAATAATCCGTCCGAAAACAATGGGCGAAATCCGAAACCGACGAAAATGAGGCAATTATTTCCATATGAATCAATGTAAATCCAATTAAATCGTTCTAGACAGTCAAAAATACACACCAAAAACACATTTTATAGAGAATAAATATAGTGTTTAATACTAAAAACAATAAGAATTAATATAAAATGAATCTAAAAGACCAATGTCATGTCATGAATAAATGAACATTTAACATGGAATTTACCTTTCTGAAGACTTCTTGGCGTATGGAAGACGGCGTGGAGGGAAGAGAGAAGTGCTGATATTATTGTTTAGAATGGGAATCCTCCTCCATAAGGACCTCAGGTATCAGGGCATAATCTGGGGTCAATTCCCTTCTTTGTCCTCTTCTCTTTTGTATGACAGTGCGCCTCTTGAATTTTTCAAAACATCCTCTGCTGACCTTAAAATCACTAAGTACACTAGCACCTGCCCCGGGCATTTTCTTAATGAGATCGGCATACTACAGTCTGGCCTTTTCACACATGATTGCCCCCGGAAACATAATCGTCATCTGTTTTTGATTTATCCAAATTAATAACTGTAGAGGAGTGGTTGGCCGAGTGGCTAGAATGCCGGATTCTCCTTCGGGAGACCTGGGTTCGAATCTTCGGTAAGGTGTGGGATTTTTTTCTGTCGGGGGCAAAAAGAAAATCCTTACCTGCACAGTTCACAGAGACTGCACTAGCCAGGCGGCCTTAATTCCTCAGGCCCTGTCATACACTGCAAGGTACTATATTGGCAGTAAATGACAGTTGTTGTTTTTTTAAATAATAACTTTTCGGCATCTTCAATTGTTTGCAATGCCTGTTGCATTAGCGCACTCACGTCTTTCGCTACATTAGTTTCCTTTATTTCTTCCTTTTTCGCCACAGTGGAACTTATCGTGGATGACGACTTCCCGTATATATGGCCTGTTTCAGCAATATTAATGCCACTCTAGTATTTTTCAGTGATTTCCTTCTTCAACTCGATCGTGAGGCCTTCTTCTTCGAAGAGTTGCTGGCTCTGGAAACTTTCTTTGGTCCCAAGAAGGAGCTAATTAGACAGTGTTACTTATTAGCAAGTGATGCTTAAACAATGAGAAAAAATGCTGAATTGAGCAGAAGAACGCGTGGGCCTCTTTGTTTTCGCAAAATTAGCAGCGAGGTCAAGTGAGAAAGCTGACGAAATCCGAGGCAACCGACGAAAAAAGAGAAAAAATTTTCACAGAAAAAAATCGACGAAAACCGAAATCGATTATAGCCGAACGAAAACCGAAGTATTACTGTATAAATATAAAAGCTACTTGTCTGTGTCCTTGTTATGAGCTTGATATGTCTTTCAAATGATCATCGAGTATGACATAAATGGAGTGCTAAATCAAATAAACAAAAACTATAGTGTACATTTCCATTCATTGAGCATTAAGATTATGGAAGATACCGTGAAACGAAAAAAAAAATAACACGATGACCCTAGTGTGGAGATATATCGTCCTTCTGTCCAAATGGCAGATCACATTTGATGACATATTATCTTTGGGCACTGAATTTAACTGCTTGAGGATTTCACATCATCAGCAAATACTTAGCCCACATGAATGTGCAATCTCGTTTCTCTGTTTCATTCCATTCAACACTACTTTGTATTAATGTATGTGCTGATGTCTTTCCATGCTATGCTGCAAGCCAAGTTGTCTATAAAAAATAAAATGAGTCAATCTACAAAAATGGAAAGTGGAATTGTTCAGCCTGATTCACTGCCAAACAAAAAGTGGGTTTATACCAAACAGAAAATGATGGCAGAAAATGGGAAGTAGGGGTGTGTAACAGTAATAATCTAAAAATGGTTGAAATGGTAGCAGCTTTATTGTATTATATATCAAATTAAAGGAGATTGCACAAGGAACACGTCAGTATTGCTACTGTTTCTAGAAGTTAGAAATATCTTACAATAATGTTAGATTTTCTTTTCTTAAAATTTAAGACAGAGGTGACAATTATTGAAAATTTCCACTTAACAAGGCACTGCTTATTACTCATTGATGATAATCCAGTTAAACGTACTGAATAATGATAAATACACCTTACTTCACCAATATCACAAGAACTGCTCCTTAACATCAATTAAACACAATTAAAACTTCATATTTTGAAGCACATCATTTTCGCACAAAATAGAAAAAGTCAGGAAAATGTGAGTCAGATTTGTAATGAGAAACAATAAATACACTATTTTCTATTATTGAGTTATAATTATTATTCTTTTAAATTTAATTATTTAAATACTCATCAGCTTATTCGGGTTAGGCACAGCAAATTATGAGCAAAAGTGTGGCCCATTAGAGCGAGCATAATTCGACATGATGGTGAACTTTCACAGTTAGTTTTGTTATCCATTACGACCGTCTGCTAAATAATGTATTTTAACTGAATAACCACATTAACCATGTGCTATCAGTTTAGAATCTTTCACAAAGTCCTTTAAATCAGAATAACTATAATCTAACATTGTTTAAAACTATTATCTAAAGTAAATATGCGAGGCCGAAAATCAAAGGGCGTGCCATTCCTAAAATCAAAAAAGTAATCACAATTTAACTAGAAATTTATGCTCAAATTTTAGATACTTTCTTTCCCTCGTGGGCTGTTTTGAAATAATAGACCTTTTTCCGGTTTAAAACGTCATTTACATGGCGTTAGGCTACTCGTTTTTATCTCCAACGGCCAAGGGATTGTTTACATGAGCAACAATACACAAGGGCGTCCGATCTCACTACCCAGAGACCAGGGGAAATTTTGTTACTAGAATTCCACATGAAAAAATCCCGACCCTCACTGGAGCTTGAACTCGGGACCTCCAGCACTCGAGGCAGACACCATACCTCGAGACTACTCAGCCCCCCCCCCCCCCCCCCCCCAGTAAAACTAAACTTACAGGTAATTAAAATTAAGGAAGATACGCAAAATGAAACGAACAACGAACTGTCCAGAATCTGTCACTAAAGTGGCGCTTGGAAGTCCAGTGTTGATCGATTCTGTCACTTAAAGTGGCGTTTGGAGTGAATCAGTTAACAAGAACACAACCAGAAGAGATAAAATGACGTTGCGGCTAGAAATTCTTCGTCACCACACTAACGACAAAAAGACTGATACAAACTACAAAGAGGTCAATTAGCTTAGGTCCTATTGACGTCTGAATCCTAGAGCACAAAAGACAAACTATTTGAACAGACTAACTGACTGTTCAAAAAGCTCCGGAAGTCAACTAGCAGGAAAGTATTGAAGCATGAAGATTTTTTCCTATCTATAAATGATCCCAAAGGGCCCTGACCATATCCGCCATATCTTGCACCAATACCCCACCCAACAAGGCAGATCCAATCAATCTGTCCGTCTGCTCATTTCCCACCACACCAGCATGAGCTAAAGATCCAAAAGATGCTCCCTATCTTTGATTGTTTAATCGCCCTGGGAAGGTTAACCCGGTCAACAAACGCCCGCAGAAGTTGGATCTGTCGGCCTAAAGGCACAGTATCGCAGCTCAGCTGTAAACAGGTACAACGCAATCACATCCGAAAAAAAGACTCTGGATGAATGAATGAAGAAGAAGAAGAAGAAGAAGAAGAAGAAGAAGAAGAAGAAGAAGAAGAAGAAGAAGAAGAAGAAGAAGAAGAAGAAGAAGAAGAAGAAGAAGAAGAAAATCGTTTAAATGAAGCATGCCACTTTGCATGAAGTGTGCCTGTCTTCATCTTTTCCAGCATGTTCTGTGAGTCCATTACAATCATGACATGTGTAGAGGGAAGCCACATCTAGAGTGGAGTGAGTGATACATCTGATTGATTCAAAGACAGCTGGCGTGGTTAGTCTCCTTAATATAGGAGGGAGACTGACGACCAAGTCCTGAAATATAGTGTTAAAGAAACTCTAACACATTTTGTGAAGGACACAGTAAGCTGTTATGATGGGACTGCCTGAGCTGTCCAGTTTGTGTATCTTAGACAGCATATAGGTTGGTTTGCCTAAGCAACTTTTGTGGATAAATATTGAGGCAGCCTGGGGCTGGGCAAGAAAACCTTGATTGAAGATGGCATTGCATGGGTATTTTATCTTACATTTGTTGTCCGTTGTACCATCTTGTATAAGTGCTTGGTAAAAAGTTGTACTATGAAAGGATTTGTTTCCTTCCCATATACAAAGATCATTCCATCAAACTACCACCACCCCTCCTTTATCAGCAAGTTTAATAACAATCACCGGTGCCATGATGTTTCTCTCTTATTATATTATTATTATTACGCTCGCCGTCCAGTCAAACACCATCGCAGATCAACAGAAGCCAACATCAATAGTAACAAAAATGAGTTCAACAAAGTTGGCGTTCCACGTCGAATATATATAACTTTATTGGTGGCAATCGTCCGAACAGTCTCAAAATGTCACCGTTCCCATGTTAATGGGAGGGCCGGTGAAAATAGAATAAATAATTATTAGTAAATATTCAATGTTACTACCGGGTCCGAGTCCATCCTTTAGTTTGATAAATGACGAGAAACTACTTACGCCGAGCTATGTGTGTACTGACGCCATGACCTTTTTTTGACAATCAATCGACAAGTTCTTAAGCAGTACACTTTCTTCACTTTCTCTGCGTTAACGTTCTCCGAAATGCAGACTGTGCCGTTATTTCCTTATCTGCCTGTAGTGTTAAATAGCATGTCCATTACGTCCTTCAGTGGATATTGGTGTTGATATTTCAGTGTAATTACTTTGGCCGCCGTCCATATGTTCATCCCAAAAACCTGAGTTTAATGACGTAGTACGCCGTGACGTCATCTAGCAACTTGCGTATTATACCGCATTTTGGTTCTCTTTCTTGTTCTGTTTGCCACAATTTCCATATCTTATTCTACATTATCGTCCCTTGCCTCCGACGCTACATGGCAGTATGCCCCCCCCCCTTTTTTGAAAATGGTGTAACCATTTTAGTATGATCGGATTACAAACATGACATGTAGCGGGTGAGACATACTGAGTCATATCTTGTATCTATTATATATAGACACATTCCCACATACCTATAATTGTGCTAATATGATGGCATGGTCTCCTATTAATCACACACAAAATCATATTAAAAAACATTATTATATTACGAGCACGTGCTTCTATCTACACCCCTGATAGACGACGTGTAGCACCAGCCTATGGGAGGGCTGTGCTAACTAAACTATGAGCTTCATAAGGTCCCGCGGCCTCCCCATAGTAGTCCCTCATTTGCCCTAAAGGCAAGCATCCACAACCAAAGCTATTTAACCCGATCGAGGGGACGTGTGTGATTAAATGGTACCATTCCCTCAGTATTAGTATTGGAGTTTGACATGTGGAATGTACGTATACATCAATGACTTTTCTTTCCCCCATCATACTTGCTATATTGTCATTAGTGGTTACCATTTGACCTTTACTTGCTTAAAAAAAAATTCGATAGGTGGGGTTTTCTGCCTTCGTAGCTGTCTTTCAAGTGGCATCGTAGGAGTTCTCATAGCCTTTTTGTTTCCTCCAATTATATATGTGAGATCTGAGGTCATATGCGTTTTCGTTTCTCTTCTATTCTGTCGACTTGTTCATATAGCTCGATATTCCGTATGCCTATTAACGTGGATGGGTGTGATCAACACAATTCTAAATTCGTAATTGTTGTATTAGCACGAAATTGTGTCTGAAATTAATAACATTGTAACATCATATTGACAATCAGCAATGTGTCATGTAATATTATACAATGCAATAACAATAATTATAGCCTAATCTTCTTCTTTAGAAATATGATTGTGGGTGGTTTTGACTTGTGTGTCACCGTAGCCCTGCTATTGGGTATGTACACTTAGTTTGCCTCCTCAATAATACGTATGAGGTTAAATATTCACAGTGTTAATCACCATCAGAGTACCAGGAACATTATAAACTATTAATCCTATAAACTGAAATATTCGAACTTTAAGCATAATTCATAATAACTAAATAATTATCGTAATATTATCTCGAACCTGAAATTAACTGGAAAAATCATATTATATGCAAATGTAGAATATTCTTACTCAGTCATGCTATTCAGTCCTTGTACATATGTAGTTATGTATAGTCTGTAATGTTCTGTGTGTTTGTTGTTTTGAAATGAAATCGTATATGTACCATTGGACTGTGTTTTGCAATTAAAATTATCTCTACGATACCAAACAACAAATCTCTTGTTGTCATGTTCTGACATTGTAAAAGCTTATAGCTTTATATAATATTATCACTCGCTCCATGATGCATGAATGGTAAATGAATGATATATTAACTATATGATTGACATGACCCTCTCATCGACGGTGTGATGAGTGAACCATGACGTACAAATGGCAAGTGAATGATATTTTCACTGTTTAATTGACATGACACTCTTATCGACGGTGTGATGAGTGAAGCATGACATACAAATGGCAAGTGAATGATATTTTCAATGTTTAATTGACATGACCCTCTCATCGACGGTGTGATGAGTGAACCATGACGTACAGATGGCATATATGTGTCCGTGAAATGGTAGTATGATAATGACCGTTGATGCTACATAAGTATGGTTCATGATTTGAACGTGACTATGGAAGTAGATAATATGTACAATTAATATATTATAGTTCGTTATCTCGTAGTGTAGATGCCCGTTGGTGTTGCCCAAACTACCGCATCGACTTAGATCACGATCGACTCGAACAAAAGTCTGACATCCGTATAACACAACACTTGGAGTAGTGTCGAGCTGACAAGGTCCGAATGCCTTCTCAGTCGTCCTCTATCAATCTGGCAAGCAATCAAATTGGAAAAATATGAACCCATCTGACAATAATTATCCTAATTAAATAACATATGGCACACTGTCTGTTACTTATATGTAAACGTTCTATACGGGAGTTTAGAAGTGAAAATATTATTCAGAATACTGGATTACTCCATGTTAACATGTATGCACGCAGACTGTAACATGAAATGTAATATCTGTATAGGTTCCTATAGTCTACTAAGCAGATCCGCCAGGTTATTATCTTTACCCGGTATGTGACAGATATCAAAATCATAGTCTTGCAAAAGAAGAGACCATCTGTGTATTCTGGAGTTTTTTGGATGTCCATCTTTAAAGACTTGTAAAGATTTATTGTCAGAAAGAACAAGGAATTTCTTCCCGGGGAGATATTTAGAAAACTTATTGACGCTTTCTATCAGAGCCAAAGCTTCAAGTTCAGCGACAGCATATTTCTTTTGAGTTTCTGATAGTTTCCTACTAAAGTACAGAACAGGATGTAATTTACCATCATGAATTTGCAAAAGAATTGCAGAAATTGTATATAAGCTCGCGTCAGTCTGAATAATGAAGTCTTTCGAGATGTCAGGTAGTTTCAGAATTGGACAGTTACTGAAAAGATTCTTAATCTGTTGCAGAAGTTCATCATGTTTTTCAGTCCACCTAATTTTAGTGGGTTGACCTTTTTTCAATAGTTCTGAAAAAGTTGCTGTCATGTCAGCGAAATTAGAAATGAACTTTTGGTAGTAATTGATGAGTCCTAACACACTTCTAACTTCTTTCTTGGTGGTGGGAGGTTTAATGTTTATAATTTTGGTGACAACCTGTGGATCTATTTTACGAAATCCATCAGAGATTCTATGCCCAAGAAATTGAACTTCGTTGTAACCTATTTATACTTTGCTAAGTTTAGCTTTTAGTCCATATTGTTGTATTCTTTGGAATACCTGTTTCAGGATCTCAATGTGTGTATCGATATTCGTAGTGTGGATGCATATATCATCCATGTAGGTTGCTCCATTGGTAATACCTTGCAGTAAACTGAGCATCATCCGCATAAAGGTGCTCGGTGTGTTTTGCAGTCCAAAAGGCATGTACACCCACTCATAAAGGCCTAAAGGAGTGGCGAAGGCAGTAATGTGTATGGATTCTTTATCCATAGGGATTTGAAAATATCCCTTAGTAGGGTCTATTTTTGAAAAAGAATTTGATTTCCCTATGCCATCGATTAAATTGTCGACATTGGGCCTGGGTTCAGCATCTAATAAGGTTAGTGCGTTGACTTTTCTATAATCAACACAAATCCGTAACGAATTGTCTTTCTTCTTAACAATAACTAACGGTGAACAATAATTTGATGTGGACTTCCTAATTATGCCACACTGATCGTTCCGATATTTCAGCTATTACTCTAAGTAATGTACTGGAATTGGATAAGGTTTTACTTTGACTGGTATGTTTGATAGTAAAGTGATCTTATGTTGTATTAATGTTGTTTGTCCCGGTTTATCCGAGAAAATATCACCAAATTGTTGTATTGCTGCTGTTAACTTGTTTCTGTCTTGAGTCGATAAGTTTTTGTTAACCTGAACAGCCTTCCAACTATTAGTACCATTGATTGTTGGTGTCGGAATCTGTTGCGTTACTGCATCATCTTGTTGTTCATTAATGACTCAGCACGCTGCTGCTAATATGTGTGGTAATTGTTGGATTGTTTGTGTTTTGTCTGTATTACGATCCATGAATGGTTTCAGCATGTTAATGTGAAAAATTTTGTTTTTACCTTTTTTAAATAATCAACATCACTGATTTTCTTGACAACCTTGAATGGACCCTGCCATGAAATGACGAGACAATCTCTAAGGTCTGGTAATAATTGTAATACCTCATCTTCATCTTTCAAGACGATTGTCATGGCCTTTCTATTGTCATACTGTCTATATTTTTCACCTGCTTTCTGAAGTGCTGATTTAGCGAATTGACATGCTGTCATTATTTTCTCCCTTAGATGTGTTACCATCTCGTATGCCTCCCGTTTTGGTTGGTCATGCACTTTATTTGTGAGTACATCATTGTACAATGTCAATAGGCCCCGTGGATTTGCTCTGTACATGAGTTCGAATGGGGAGAAACCTGTGCTCACCTGTGGTACTTTGTGGTAAGCAAAAAGTACAGCTGGTAATAAAATGTCCCAATCTTTGTGCCATTCAGCCGCAACTTTTGCTAAAGTTCGTTTCAGGAATCCGTTGAAATTTTCGTTCACACCATTGGTCTTTGGGTGGTATGGAGAACTGAACACTTGAGATATGCCCAATATCTTCATGGCGGCTTGGGTTGCTTCAGAAATAAATTGGCTACCTCTGTCGGATAATATACACAAAGGAAAACCTATCCTGCTGAAAATTAAATTAACAGAAATGAGTCTATGATGGATCTAGACGTGATAGATCTTAACGGAATCGCTTCTGGCCACCTGGTGCAAAGATATATCATTGTTAGTATAAAGCTATTGCTTCGATCCAATGGTGTGTTAAGTGGTCCCACGATGTCGACCGCTATTGTCTGGAACGGTCGAGATGTCAGATCAGTTTGTTGAACTGGTGCCTTAGGATGTTTACCTTTCGATGTAGCCCTTTGGCATAGCTCGCATGATCGGACATGTCTACCAATATCCTTCGAATAGCCAGGCCAGTAGAATTGTGCCAAAATTCTGTGTGTAGTTCTGGCTATCCCCATGTGACCTGCAAATGGGGAGTCTTGTGCAAGCTTCAGTGCCTCGTTGCGATATTGACTAGGCAGCACTGTTTGGAAGAGTAGTGTTGCTCCCTTCATGTACCATGTTTGGCTGGTTTGTGTATGCTCTTGAAACATGCTTGTAATGTGGTCTTGTTTTTGTTCTGTGGCTAAGTCTTTCGTCAGTAACAAAGGGTTGTGTATTGTCCTTCAAAGAATGTTGTGATGTCGTGTGCCTATTTTCTTCTTTTTGCTTTCGAACCTGTGCTCTCGTGAGTGCATTAGTTGGTCTGTATTTGATCTCCCAGTCGACCGCTTCTTCATGGGTACAATCTCTCACATTTGGAATGTTCCCAATCATTAGACCAGCATATGGGTTAGGTAAAACTGCTGCTCGCACTCTACCTTCAAAGTATAGGGATTTTATTGTGACCCATGCAATCTTATATCTCTCTAGAGTACCGCCAAAAGTTCTACACGCAACACTCTTGCCTGTGTACTCTTTTGCCATTACAAACTTTTGGTCTACCCCTACAATGGATGCACCTGTGTCTCTGACACATGTTGTTATCGATCAATTGACCCATGCTTGATGGACTTTCAGTGTACCATTCTAGATATTGACTGCATTGGCCTCTTGTATTGGTACATTATGGCCACATGCCAGGTTACCATCTTCATGGAATTCTTTGCACACGTTACACGGTCTGTCGTTGGGGAATGTCTCTAACATGGCTGCATGAGTGTCTTCAAATTCGTCTGTTTCACTATTAGTAAATATGTATGCTGCACTGGCCTCTTTCCAGGTTTTTCTAATTCTACAATCTTTTGAGATACCCGTAAGAGTTACAGATGAAACTTTTAACACTATTTTTGTAAGAAGCATACTTACTGGCCTTCTTAGATGTTACGTTCTTGAGGTAAGAATCATAACTAGGGTTTCTATCGCACATTTCAAGGGAACCATGTTGCAATTTACAATGTGGACATTGCATAAAGTAACCCTTTCTAGGTTTTTCTGGTTCTTTGTGTGTGTTACCTCTCATGTGGTATGGCCCTCTACCTCTGTACTGCTGACCATATTGTGAAAATCTGTTTGGTCTACTGTGGTATCTTTAATTGAGTATTCTCGCACTTGCTCCTATAACTAACTCCGGTTGAGCTCCTTCAGCAAACACATCCCTATGAGCGTTATAATATGCCACACCCTTGGATTCCATCTCTGGGACTGATGTACACTTGTTCCCCACAAGAAATGTAGACATCGTTTCTGGTACTGAAGAAATAAATATCTCTCAGCATGAGATCACTGAGTTTCTCAAGATCCGAATCCACATCGGCTGATTTAAGCCACTTGTCAAAAAGTGAAGTTGTTTCTGAGACGTAGTCTAGGAACGTCTGGTTTGCCTTTGGTGCCAGAATTTAAAATTTAGTTCGTAACCCAGCTTCATCCAAAGAAAAATGTGACAAGACTCTGTCTCTAATATATGTGTAGTTGGTACTGTGACGAAACGGCGATCATCTGTCTGTTGTCGTCGGAATCCCGCACTATTTTGGTGTGTCATCGGGGACTTTCCCAGTTATAAATAGACAGAGAAGTTGATAGGAATTTTCCATCTAGAATCATCTCGAATGACCGGGATGTTGCTGTACCGGGTTGCCGGGTGCTTCAGCGAATTCCCGTGCAGAGAGATCTGGTAATTCTAGGCGTGGAATGAATGTGGTCCGAGAAGGTGACTTTTCTCAAGGAGCTCTCATTCCTCATGCGCATGAGTTTGCACGTTGGGGAAATGCGGCTAGAATAGGCATTCACTTCCTGACTCTCACGGAGAGAAGACGCAGGGCTCTGTTAGGCCATTTGTATAGCGTCCCACCTCAACCAAATTGCGGCTGACTGTTATCACATGCGGCAGATGTGCCCTTGAACAGTTCTGGTAGCTGACTGGAGGCTGGTTCTCTTTATTCAGGTATCTACTTGGTTAATTAATTTAACTTTGTAATTGTTCACAAAACGCAATCGTTCTAACCTCATTAAATATGCGGGTGTCTTTGCATTACTAATGAGAAACCGATCGATAACGTCGCTGACTACTAGGCCGTGTGTTGCGGTTGTTGACAAGCGTGTGTAGTGAGTTATCGGCTTGAAATGTAGGCCTGTGATGTTTGCGATTTGTGTTCAACTAGTATTTACCATGTGTGGCAAATCGTTCCATATACTATGTTGCTGTGTTATAATAGGACATAGATAATAGTGCATGATATGAACCTAGACTTGTGTCAGTCAGTAGCTGAAGCTAGAAGGAACTGTTAGATAGCAAGGTAAGTTGGTAGGTGGAGATTCAGACAGTGTTGTGCATAGCCACTACGTAAAGAGAGAACTTAGTGCTTTACCATAGTGAATGATGTAACTATTGTGTACTAATGTAATAGTGAATTCATTGTGTGGGACACTGGAATTCTGTGAGAAGGTAAGTCTTCATTGATGATATATATATATGATGTGGCATGATGTATATATATTAGGTCATGTTATGTGATACTTCTTGGAGTGATACTGAACGCCGAGTGGTTCCACGCGTGATCACAATGCAGACCGTCGTGATGTAAACATGTGTTCTAAATTCTTGTCTTTACTGTCCTGTTCTTTCATGCTTGCACAAGTGCGAGTGAGTGCTGATGTGCTAGAAGTATGGAAGGATAAAAGGAGGTTCCATGAGACACGGGGACATATGGGATATGGGGATTTGGAAAGCAAGTTATGAAAGTATGGTGCTGGCAGACCAGGCCAGCTATGAAGTTCAGTCTAGGCCAAGGCTAATCCACTTGGAAGGGCAGAGCTGGAACATAACCCTTGGAACATGTGGGGAACATGTTTTACCAAGAAGGCTTCTTGACTCTAGGGAAGAGTCTGATAAGAAGAGTTTTGCTAGAGGGTGGGCAGGATGTCCCACCAGCAGAACGGAGAGAGTAAATACTTGATGTGATCATGTATTATTCCAATATCCCGAGGCATGGTACAGTGATCAGTATTATGGTTATTATTGAACATGTCCAATGTAAGGAACGAGTCCAGGGACTCTTCACCTTAATGCTTAGTTCTGTTAAGTTTAGAACTATGATAACTGATTACTCTAATTAGTGGTGTTAGCGACAACTGGTAGATGATTAGGGATAGGTCAGACATACAATCAGACTCGTCATTCTGATTACTTACTCTATTTGACGGGCTGTTCTTTGTGGCCAGCTGACATTGACAGAAACCCATGCTGTACTACTCTTAATATAGAGATAATGCTTTAGTTATTTGTATAACTAAGTAGCATGACTGAGGGTTGAGTAGTCAGTGGTAGGATGCATGTGGACCAATGTTTGGGCCAGAATACTCTCACCGATCGCTCTTCCTTTCAGGAGTTGCCTGTTGAGGAACCAGTCGACTACACTTGTTGTCTGCCTGAAACCACTTTGTGTACCACAGCGAAGGGTAGAATCCTTTACTTACCCGGCCTGACTACACCACACCATGTGACAGGGTGAATCATCATTAGTGAAGGTTATCATCAAGTGATTTCGGTGCACTGAAAGTGCACATGTGGGATGTGATGGTTTGTGTGGTTTTTCTGACTTAGAAGATACTCTATCTCAGCAAGGAGAAGTTCAGCCACCTGAGCAATTATGCTCAATGATACGAGACGCCAGACTGTACACAGTCTATGGAGGTTCCGCCTAAACGTCAGAAAGATTAATCAATAGACTTGTGCTGTTCCTACGCCAGCTTTAGTGGCAGGTCATGATGCGACCTACACCGGCTTACGTATAGAGACTAAGGTCATTTGGTATAAGGTGTAAAGGACAACTAATTATTGTCCAGACTGAACAGTGTTGTCTCCATTTGAAATAGATGTGTGATTCTAATGATGTATTTATAGAGTATGAAGACTTTGAACTGTGTTTTCTTGTAGTACTCTAGTATCAGCAGAACTATCTGATTACCCAACCAGGGGTAATGTACTATGATTTAGAGACCATTAGATTGGTCATTGGCTTATTACCCAACCAGGGGTAATGTACTGAGACTTGGGGACCATTAGATTGCTCATTGGCTATTACCCAACCAGGAGTACTTGATATTAATGAGGGACCATTAGATTGGTCATTGGCTACAGACATTCATTGACATCAAGAGTAACTGGGGTCAAGTCCAGGAGGATTGTCTCCCAGCCAGGCTGTTTACAGAGAACTGTGCATTAACTTAGCAGTGACTCATTAGGAAGTGATGAAGTTGCGGTTCGCCCAGTTGAGTGAGGTCCAGGGGTAACTCTCTTGTTGTCGATCCAAGCTCTGGGGACGGAGTGGTCTCCAAGGTTCTAGTCATCTCACTGGAAGGAAGCCGGGTGAGTGGCGGGCCGACTGGACGGGAATCTGCTTCCAATCTACTTCTCAACCTTAGGGTGAAGTAACCATATCTCTGATTCTGTCTCTACTCTAGCCTCTATTTGTGTAAATAGATTATTCTATCAGGATGTTCCTTTCAGTTCTATATTCTCAAGGGTAGAATAAACTTTGTGTATGTTGACTGACTCTTTGTATAATTATTGAGTGTGGTCTCGGACGATGCCTCAGTGTTCATTGTTCCACGGGAGTTGGTAGCTAGTGGGGGTCTAGAATCTGGAGGGGCTTGTAGACATAATTAACTAATACGAGGTCAACCACAGAGTAAACAGTGTATCTACCTGTCCAACCCCCTGGGGTTAGAATACACGGGAGTGCTAGAGACACCTCGGGTGTGGTTAACTCTCACTACCCAAGGCGATCTTGTCACAGGTACGTAGGCTTGCTTTCAGGGATAACCTCTACAACCTTCAAAGGTTCAAGAGCCAAATGACGGTGAAATAGTATGGAAAACTCTTCAGTTGGTACTTTGTAATATTTCATTAGCACTTCAAAATTAGTAATCCATGCTGAAATCGAATCATCTTGTGTAAAATTCCTGATCAGACCCTGGTACCGTTTAATGGGGTCTACTGATTTCGCTTGAGCTATTTTGGCTTCCTTGTTTTTCTCAAGTCTTGACCTTTAAGTTCCCTCCTATCTCTTTGTCCTTCATTACCAACTCGGCTGCTAGTTTCTCTTTCTCAAATGCCAGTCTCTCCCTTTCTGCTGTCAGTTTTTCCCTTTCTATTGCAAGCTCTCTTTCTTTGATTTCTTTCTCTGCTACTAATTTTTCTTTTTCTAAAGCTGCTTGTAGTTCTCTCGCCTCTTTATCCCAAGCTGCTTTGAGTTCTCCATCTTCTCTTTCACGAGCTGCTTGGAGTTCTCTAGCTTCTTTTTCAAGAGATGCTTGTAATCCCTCAGCTTCTTTGGCCGTTGCTCTTTCTTCTCGTTGCTGTACCTGGAATTCTTTTAATTCCTGTTTAGCCCATGCTCTAAGTTCATGACCGGACAATCCGGACTTCTCTCCCATCTTCATAAAATCTTGTAATGAAGACAAGGTGAAATAAAATTCTGTCAACTTAACAACTGAAACAAAATATGTATGTGTGTAATGCTAGATCGTGTGGAAGGATGAAAGTAAATGCGTAAAAGGAGAGTAATAGACTGAATAGAATGCCAATATAATTAACAATGCTATAACACAGTGTTCGAGACTAACGATGTAGTAAGTCCGACGAGGAAATAAATATTGCCTTACCACGATGACCTTGTTATATTCCAAAGTGCTGGTACTGTAAATATATAAAAGAAAATCACACTACAGGACAGACGAAAACTACTACCAGAGACATAAACTAATGTTCATGTACATAGAAAGAAACACAGATGACGCATAGAAACAAGAGATGTAGACTATTACGAAACAAGACAGGTCCTAAACAACGGTGAGGTCGCTACAATATTCGTAATTATCTGGCCGCTGTCAGCACCGAACGTACATTTGTACCGATAAAAAAAATTATCTGGTACAAAGGTAGCCCTACTAACCGCCCGCACACTTACGACGTCGACAAAGAGGCCATGGAGAGCGATTCCGAAAAATAATTTCCAAACAACCGGATAGAACGTAAACAAACAACAACAAACAATTCAACTGGCCTGTTCTTCCAATCCGGTGTCAACTGAAGATCTGCGCTCTCACTTTGCTGCAGGAGATATCAGTGTTGAGGATAAAATTCACAACAAAATTTGAAATTTATGTCCAAAAACAAGATGGTATCCATAACTCATGACTGATTGTCCCATACATCCTATTATGTGAAACAAATTTTGATAGTGCTGGAAATGTAAATCCTCATCGTAGACTTGATAGTAAATGTCCATAAAAGAGTAAGTACAATTCAAATATTGTAGCACAATGTATATCCTGCTGACTAACTGTCCGTATCTGCTACTATGGTCGATCTGTTGCTTTCGTAAAATTGACTTTCCTGCCATGGTACTAATCCAATAACATTGTCCAAATTAGTGACGACTGAATAGTTTCCGTAATGTAGAAGTACTGATGCAAACATAATGGACGAGAAAGACGAACAAAACGTGGTCACGGTTCTGGGATGGATGTATTGTAATATATTGGAGACGGTGGTGTTTTCATGTTGATATCCAGGCACAATAATATAACAAATGGTGTCTGGCACGTCCTTTGGTAGTTAGGGCTCCCGTCCCTCGAGCCAACCCATGTCTGCTATGTTTCTTCTTTCTTATTATATTATTATTATTATTATTATTATTATGCTCGCCGTCCAGTCAAACACCATCGCAGATCAACAGAAGCCAACATCAATAGTAACAAAAATGAGTTCAGCAAAGCTGGCATTCCACGTCAAATATATATAACTTTACTGGTGGCAATTGTCCGAACAGTCTCACAATGTCACCTTTCCCATGTTAATGGGAGGGTCGGTGAAAATAGAATAAATAATTATTAGTAAATATTCAATGTTACAGTCAGGTCGGAGTCCATCCTTTAGTTTGATAAATGATGAGAAACTACTTACGCCGAGCTATGTGTGTGCTGACGCCAAGACCTTTGTTTGACAATCAATCGGCAAGTTCTGGTGCAGTACACTTTCTTCACTTTCTCTGCGTTAAACCTTTATGTTCCAATCGTTCTCTGGAATGCAGACTATGCCGTTATTTCCTTATCTGCCTGTAGTGTTAAATAGCATGTCCATTACGCCCTTCAGTTGGATATTGGTGTTGATATTTCAGTGTTATTACTTTGGCCGCCCGTCTCCATCTTCATCCCAAAAACCCTAACTGAGTTTGGTGACGTAGTACGCCGTGACGTCATCTAGCAACTTGCATATTATACCACATTTTGATTCATTCTTTCTTGTTCTGTTTGCCACAATTTCCATATCTTATTCTATAATATTGTCCCTTGCCTCCGACGCTACATGGCAGCCGGCTCTGTAGTGAAGGGGTTATGGAAGCAATTTGCAATCCTGCATACTGCATTTAAAATAGTTGCAGGCAATTTGGCAGCAGGCCACCTTGCGTTGGTTTTCAACAATGGTATGAGTGCTGGTAATTCAGATAGCAATGGCAAACTACTGAATGTAAACTTGCCAAGAAATCACAAACAGCAAAAACAATTATGCGATTGACTGCAACGTCTTGTAAAGGATATGCAACTAACTTTTTTAACAATAACAATTACAGCCTTTCAGTTGCAGAGCACTTGATGCTCTTCTGTCGAGTGGTTGAAATGCTGCAGTGGTTTGAGTCTCAGCTGTAATATAAATCCAACCTTATAGATGCACCCAGACTAGTAATCCAAGCAGACTTAGATTTACAAAAGCGAGAGAAATAGTCAGTGAAATGGCATGTGTCCCAGTAAGGCAGAGTGCTGCAGTAATACTTCAGCGTGAGAGAGCGATGGAAATGAAAGGCTTCCTAAGCAGGGAGTATCTATTACACAGAGAAGTACGGTGTGCCCAGTAACCTTAACGTGTGTAACAAGGTCTCTTACTTACTTTGCTGCCAGTGGATAGACAAGACAAACAACAGACACATCAGTTTTAAAATGTATTTTGGTTTAAAACAAGCCAAGTTTAAAGAAATCGATTATTCTGCAAAGATACCAGAAGCTATTTCCATTGCTTAACAAATTTCATAATTCAACAATTTTAGTTTTTAATATCATAATGCATCATCTATGATTCACTTGTTAGCATCCCCATTGCAAGATCAACAACTGCAACAACTGCATTACAAATATCAAATTTTATGAATACATGCCAAGAAACAAGTACTAATTGTTGAAGATATTACACACAATTTGTTCATTGAAGCAGCATGTTTTACATAGCTATTAAATGTCTTGTAATAACAACAAAACAATGTAAAAACCACCATCAAAGGCACTTATTTCAAGGCACAATGTCAAAAACAAAATAAAAACTCATATATATATATATATATATATATATATATATATATATATATATATATATATATATATATATATATATATATATATAGTGTGTGTGTGTGGTACTTTCAAAGTAATAATTATATTTGGTTTATAAACATATCTTTTTCTGTTACACAAGGCACATTTCAAATTATATAAATAAAAAATAAATACAGTCTATATTAATACCATCATCAAATTACACCATCTATGATCTAATGATTAGTTTCTCTTAACACAACATGTGTCAATGCATTCAGAGCAAACATATAGATACAGAGTCTCCCTCTGCAGATATCAATTCAATTTGTATACAGTTGCATACTACATACCTGTGTTTTTGCCGTTAACAGCCTGCATATTAATGTTTTTCTGGAGCGTGCTTCGTAAGTACCACATTATGCATTCCAAGAAACTCAAAATGGAAGCCAATAAAGGCTTTTGAGCTTAAATATAAAATAAAAGTCCTTAGAATAATGTGGATCAAAATAGAGGAGCAAACTGACATTCTACGAAATCTAAACATCAAAGAAAACTGGCTCATAAACACTACCATGTCTCAGAAACTGAAACACTGTGGCCAAATTGAATGTTGATTTATTTGGTTGTTTCGGGATTGGAGGTTTGAAGATTGAGCACAACCCACTATTGGCAACGCTGATCGTATTCGGGCAGGAACCTTGGGCCTTGTCCATGTCAGATTGGAAGCACTAGATTTGAGTTTCTCTCTCGTTTGAGCTCGTCAGTAGTGCATATCCCTGACTGGACCCGGGATAGAACTCCAGATCACTGATGTGTGAGGAGGGTGTGTAACCACTACAGCTATAGCCTACAATGAGTGACGTAATATTCTAGTATGATAATTTGGCCGTGTCTAGCATGAGCCACGTGGTCTAGTGGATATGCACTACTGACGAGCTCAAACGAGAGCGAAACTCAAGTCTTGTGCTTCCAATCTGACGTAGACAAGGCCCAAGGTTCATGCCTGAATATGATCAGCGTTGTCTGTAGTGGGCTGTGCTCAATCTTCAAATTAAATGTTCCAGTGGCTGAGAATGAAAAATGATGGAAGGCCTGGCTCATGAAGGACGAGGCAGAAGATGACCAGCACAAGGACAGACACAGGACAGTGGAGACACATTGGGTATGAGTGTGCTTGAGAAATGGCCAGAGATCAACGAGGACAGACACAGGACAATGGAGACACATTGGGTATGAGAGTGCTTGAGACATGGCCAGAGATCAAGAAACTTTATGGCAGGCCGGAACGAGAGTGATGTTCCACAAAGGACCTGCAAAAAGATGATGCTTTATAAACCTGAAGCCTAAATAAACTCCATACATGTACATGCAAAGAAACACAAGATACAAAGATGATATAGTCCCCTTCCTAAATTGTGCTAAGAAATTAGAAGGTTAATGTGTTCTGTCAAAGATACAGTGAAAATCACAATGTTTTTTCTGATCTTAAAAAAAAAATAATGCCCACAGACAAAATTATATGTCACCAAAATTAACAATCAGCAAGGAAGAAATTGACCCTGTCACAAACTGTGAATATCTTGACTCCACAACCAACAACAATGAGAACTATTCATAAGAAGTCAAGACTCTAGCCATAGAACGCAGAGGTTCAATGGTATTAAAAACCTACAGCATAAATTCTGCAAACAAATTAAAGTAACATTTTTTAGACTCACATCTTTCCCTTGGCGACTTACAGATGTGCATCATGAACCATTTTACAATCACTTAAAAAGAAAGTTTGAGCTTTTGAACTTAAATATTAAAGAAAAATTCATAGAATACTATGGATCAAGAGGAAGATAAATACTGACATTCTACCAAATATGAACACTGAAGAAAACTAGCTCCTAACAGCATCATGTCCCAGGAACTGAAACAATTGTCACATTACATGTCAGCTGTTTAGAAAGAACAGTAATGGAAGGCATGGCACCTGACAGAAAAGGCAGGGGTCAATCAGCACAACAATGGATACAAGACATTGAAGACATCCAGAGCATGAACATGTGAGAGGCAGGGGAACTGACAAAGTATCAAGAATCTATTCTGTGGCCTGTGATGAAAGTGACATTCTGCAAAGAGCCTGCTACATAATGACGATGATATATACACCGAATGGTTCTGCATTTATCATCATCAGCATTAGTCAGTCCAAAGACTGGTGTTTAAACTGTCTGATCATGCCACTTTTGTCCTCAGTAATTCTTCAGTCTGATCTTGCATGCCTGTGTTACGATGATATATACGAGGTGCATATTTTAAGTAAGTCCCGGTATAAAAAAAATTTTTAAACACGATTATATATAAAAATGATTTACTGCAGCCAAAAGTGAACCACACATTTACATTATTTCTCAACATAGTCACCATTGACTTCAACACATTTTTGGTATCGTGGCACCAGGTTCTTAATTCCAATGTCGTAGAAGTCTGCCGCCAGTGTCTTGAACCATTCATTAACACCTGTCTGCAGTTCATCATCAGTTTCAAACCGCTGGGATGCCAGCCACTTCTTTAGGTGCATGAAAAGGTGGTAATCACTTGGTGCCAGATAGGGGCTGTAGGGCGGGTGGTCAACAATTTCCCAGTGTTTTCTTGCAACAATTGAACAGTTCCATATGCCGAGCATTATTGTGCAAAAACACAATTCCAGAGGACAGCAACCCACATCTTTTGTTTTGGATGGCACGTGTAAGTTTTATCAAAGTGTCACAATAAGATCTGGCATTCACTGTCTTTCCACGTTCAAGAAAATCAATAAACAAGACCTCTTTTTTGTCCCAGAAAACAGTAGCCATGATCTTTTTGACAGAAGGTGCTTGCTTAAATGTCTTTGCTTTCGGGGACCATGAGTGTCGCCATTGCTTTGACTGTTGCTTTGATTCAATGTTTGTGTAGGAAATCCAGGTCTCATCTCCTGTAACAATGTGCCCCAAAAATTCATCTCCTTCATTTTGATAGTGCTGCAAAAAAATTTTGAGCTGAAGCCATGCGTTTCTGCTTGTGTTCATCGATTAACATTTTCGGTATCCATCTGGCACACAATTTTTTGTATCCAAGGATTCTTATCACAATGTCGTAAATCAGTGAACGTGAAACTTCTGAAAATTCTACAGACAATGCAGAAATTGTGAAACGACGATTTTACTGAATTTTTGATTCACATCTTCGACCAAATCGTCTGTCACCACACTCTGCCGTCCACTACGATCTTCATCATGGATATTTGTTCACCCTTCTTTAAACATTCATCACCATTTTCTAACCATACTATCAGTCATAATTTCTGGCCCATAAACCTCAATGAGTTGCCTGTGAATTTCTGCAGCACTGTTGTTTTTTGCTAGCAAAAAACGGATCACAGCATGAACCTTGCAGCTGGCGGGAGTATTTATTTTTGCACTCATTATAAATCACTCACACGCAGCATCAAACAAGATTTTGACAGTGAAAAAACAGCACACAGCTAGCTAATGAACCACATAAACATACTGCATATGCACATTACCGTTTCCAATTGGTGTATGTCAGTGTGGTCAAAGCGGTACTTACTTAAAAAATGCGCCTCGTACATTGAATGGTTTTGCATTTATCATCTCAGCGTCAGTCAGTCCAAAGACTGGTGTTTAAATTGTCTGATCATGCCACTTCACTCTCTTATCCTCAGTAATTCCTCAGTCTGATCTTGCATGCCTGTGTTATGAAAATGTGTCTTAGAATATCCTTTTCTTGTCCCCTGAATTGTTCAATCTATTATTTACATCAGTAGAGCACAATTCACATATTACAATCAGACCCAAAAAATATGCCAACCAAAAATTACAATCAACAATGAAGAAATGTTAAATGTCACAAACTGAATATCTTGGCTCCGTAATCAACAACAATGGGGCTGTAATATAAGAAAGACTTTTGATATTTTGTATCAAGTAGGCAAGAGCATAGGCAGAGAAGACATGAGCGCATTTATATTCAGTTAGCAATTGCAACAACTAGCATCTCTACATTCGTACATGAAGCCATGGTGGCACAGTTGATGGTGCACTTGTCTGCTAAGACAGTGGTCTGGGTTCAATCCCCAGCCGATCAGTGGTTGGTTTTTATTTCCCCGATCAGTGTGGCTCTGAGGTCAACCCAGCCCCAGACAAATGGATACCAGACAATTATCAGAAATTGTTTAGGAAGGAAAGGTGACAATGAAAGGAGCTGGCCACCCCACCCCATATGTTGTGGCCTAGAATATGAAGGCCTGACACTTCCCACCCCATATGTTGTGGCCTAGAATATGAAGGCCTGACACTTCCCACCTCAACGGTAGTATCTACTATGGGACTATCTGTACCTTTTACACACTGCCATCTGCGGAGACAGAGTAGACATGGTTGTGTCATGAGTGTAATTACCTTGGTGCTAGTTAATCAGTCAATCAATCAATTGAGGTAGGCCCCCCAACAGCCAACATCTTCTAGTCTAACCAAGCCATGATAGCCTACAATATTGTATACATTCAATAGTTACTTATGTGACCCATTGTCTTTAAACCATCAATCCTGTGACAACCACCGAGGCATCTCCTTGCTCTCAATTGCAAGAAAGATACTCTCCAGAATTCTTCTCAAATGCCTCACAGCCCATCTCGACCAATTCCTGAGAGTCAATGTAGCTTTAGAAAAGAACAATGAACTGTTGACATGATTATTGTTACAAGGCAGTTGCAAGAGAAATGTCAGGAACAGAACATTTAAGGTTTTCATTTGAACCCCCCTCATAATTCATTTATCTGTTATATAAAAATGATAAGAAAATATTAAGTCACAAAACATATATGTACAGCAATCCCATAATTTTATATTCTGAGTGTACATTTTGGAACTTTGAGATTCACAAGAACTGGCTTGGTTATTACAACAAAATCTGTTTCAGAAATGTATATTTAGATTCCTACAATCCATGTAAAACCAATTGGTTTATTAATCAAACAGGCAACAGTTACTTGCAATGCTTATATACACAAAAATGAAACTGCAAGATTCCCACTGTTCATACAATGCATGTAAAACCTGGTACTAGTTACAGATTATTTACATGCAATTACGAAAACATTTGCATTACAAAAACTGCAAAACACAAATTCTGTTTTCAGTTGTTATGTCTGTGAGTCAAATGCTGCTCGCAACAAAGATTCAATCTCCAGTTTTCTACAAAAACAATCAGGGAAAGACCTGGTCTAAAAGAAGACATTTCTCTTTAGGTATGGGCTGATCTGATATGCAACACTATTCTTAATTTAATCTCCATTTTTAATCCATTTCAAATTTGACCAATCTTACAATATGATTTGTTGTGTTTACCAATGAAAACAGATTACAAAGGTGAAGCACCTTGATCTTTTAGCAAGAGTAAGATTTATGTGACTTTGTAAGTATAAAAAGTGTACAACAAATCACTCCCTGTAGTATATACTAACCATCAAGTGAAATACTGAAAATCTATTTCAGTTCTTTTTCAGGTTTACCTCATAGATATATAACATTAGCTTTATTGTGTAATGGTATCTGACCAAATATTTACAACACTACTGTCAGAGCCTAACATGGGATAGCTATGCAGCAACATCGTTACGACACCCGGCGGACAAGAATTGTCGGCTGGCAAGATTGTTACCTGACACGCGACCAGCGGTCAGGCTGATGACAAGACGCACGCATGCCACGTGACGCCACTAGAGGCGGTCAGCAAGTTGCGCGCTAGCGACAGACCGAGCTGGGACCTGAGACTGGAAGGACGTGTGCGGTGAAAGCAAGGCGTTTGTGTGGATCTCTGTGGGTGAAAGCCGAACGACTGTCATCTTGAGCGTCAGACTTGTGAGCTGTATTGTGGTTGTGAGCGTCGTGAGTTATATATTGTATATTGTTGTAATCATCGTTCTGTATTTAATATGGCAATAAATCCATAAAACGTTGTGTCGTTGAGTCTTACGTCGAATCATGTTATACTTGTACTGTCTCACACGTGTTAGCCCAACGAGCCAATTCTAAGGTCCTGACAACTACAAAAGCTAAGGGCAATCCCATGGCATACTACAGCAGGGGTGTGATGTGTTAGGCTTTCACAAATACATGTTTATGGCATACCCAGGAAGGCTAACCCAGTTAACAAATGCCAGGAAGAAGAAAGATGTGTCAGCTGAAAGATGATAATATTGCTGCTCAGGTGTAAGCAGGCACAACATAATTAGGTCAAATACATACTCAGATATTGGACACATACACATACAAAAGAAGAAGATCATGGCGTAATGAAGTGGCATGACCACTTCCCTTCTAAAAAAAATTTCCGCAAAGTCATAAAATGATCTGGTACCCATTTTATGAGGCTGGCTTGACTCTAGCAATATTATTATCGTCATCATGTACCGCACCGAGGTGTTCATTTATCTCCAGTGTTCTAGATTAATACTACTGATGTTATTAATCAATGTCAAAGGCCATCCAGCATCATTTTCCTGTCTGCTTCTGTCTCTTCTGCTGCTAATCTTTCCAGTTGTCACAATATTTACCAACGCTTCACCTACATGCAACCAAAGAACTCTGTCTCTTTCTTACATCTAGTGATATACTAGTTCTGATAAACAGAATCCTGCAATTACTGGGGATTGAACTCAGACCACTGTTGGTAAAAAAGTTTTTCAACACTACTGCTATTAAACACACATCATCAATAAACTAAAGATAGGAAATACTGATGAATGTAACTGTGTAATTGGTAGAATGGTAACATTTGCTAAAAGTTTCCAACATGTGCAGGACAGAGAAAATTACTTTGCCCTACATCCACTCTATTTGAAGACAACTTTATGGAGATGTTAAAAGCCTCAAGTTCATTACTGTTTTCTTTAAATGTATTACGGTTGATGTCTGAAGGTGTACAAAGAAGGTGAAAAAAAAGAAATATACACACTAATGATACAGTGATAATTAAATATTATCAAGATATTATGATTCTTAAGATTGTTGCTGTTGTTATCAAAGCTTAGCAGTGATGATTAATTTTTAAAATGTACCTTTCTAAGATAATGAAAACACAACCAGAACAAATATATCATCATAAATAATAATTTATTTAAAGACTTACAACACTTTTAAAAACCTTACAACTTTGGAGGAATCTCCCAGAATTTAAAATGCATGCTAACTTTTCAAACACTGGAAGACAGAACAAACATGAATAATAGAAAGATACAAAATACAGTTAACAGATGTTACACAGGTCTATTATCTCACAAAGCAACAAGGACACGAGCTCGATAAAAACTTATCACATATGACAGGACATGTAAGATAAATAAGTATTTGATGCTGTCAGATTTTTAACATATTATACACAAAAGTGTAAAAAGGTATATCAAAAGTCACAGATTGACAGAAAGGTATACAAGTGTCAGACTATACTAACAGAAAAGTACATAATAATTAACATGTTCATTGCTTTTATAACAAATATGCATACCGTACCACAAACACATATAATATGCATGCCACCTCATAATCAAACATTAAAAGCATACAATAACTGTACCAGAAACAAACAACAGTATGCATACTATACCATGTTCAAAACCAAATATACAAACATTTCCTCAGTCAAACATCAACAAAAATACTGCATCACACCTAAATATAAACAATATACTACAATATTACAATAAATAAAAATTAACCAAATAAATACTCTTATATAATCTAACACTAACAAAAAAAGATACTGTACCACAACCAAGCATTAATAAAATAATACACATACATTTGAACAAGATCTTCTGGAAAAGAAACAGTAATATGACCTTAACATTTAACACAAGATTCATAAAAATATAGCCATTGGTTAACACTCAAAGAGAAAGAAGGAAAGAAATCGATTTCAGGACACAATAAATGTAAGAAAAATAGATTATATGCACGTTATATAATGAAACATCAAGGTGTATGTAGATCCTGCAGATAAACAACAAACATGTGCATACCTAACAGGGACATCAGGCCATTAGAGCAGAATTCACAATGGGAAAATGAATGAAAATACAAATAACAATAGAAATCATATAACTCAGAAAAGTCATAGATAAATATGTTAACATACACACCTGTCTGACATTTCATGACATAGTTATTGAAACTATGTCAAGAATACCACCAACATAACTCAGTATAAAATTATTATAAGTAACATCACACATTTTTTGAAAAAGTAAAAATAACAGGGTGATTTACAGATGGAAATTTGAAGAAGTAACTTACATATGACAGGGAGCTATGGTAGTGCAGTGGCTATCATGCTGGCTTCTGGCCCAGCACTCATGTGTTCAAAACCCCATCGAGGATATTTTTTTAAAAACTGGTCGACCCAGCTTAAAATGGGTACCAGGAAATGATCTGGTAAATAATGGTCACTGATATTATATCGACTACGTCAACCATAATGTGCCAACCAACCAATTAAATCATATGTAGCTAGCACCATATACCCAATATACCTCAAGGAGTCCTTTACTTGCTTCTTTACTTTCATTTTCTATGGTTCCCTAAACATTTTTGCAAGTAATTGGACTGAACAGCTTAAACATTTGATTATGTCTAGTGTTTCTGATATCTACTTTCTGTAGAATATATTAGTAGAAAGTATGTACTGCTTTACCTATTGTTGTTTCAAATGTTAGTTTTCTGGGTACTGAAAGCAAAGGAAAAAAACGTTTTACAAAATGCATACTTTAACAGTCAAAGGACATTAATTAAATCCCCACTATTAATTTTACTGACTCAGAAATAAACATTCTCCCAGCTCTATGTGAACAACTTTCTTGAGAGATAAAGTGAGTCAAAACACATTCAATTTCACATCACAATGTAGCGCTACTTAAATAGTGGCATTTTGTCCTAGGCTAGATTTTTACCCCAAAAATATATCAGAATCTAAACTGCTAAGGCTATAAAACATAGAAGAAAAAACAGCGGCTGCAGCAGGATATAACAATATGAATTGGAAACAAATAGGTATACTAAGCTCCTGCGAGAAGAAACGCACTAAACACAAACACGTTGCACATACCTTACGAGATCCATCGTATACCGGAATACAGGTGAAAATCCAAAATCAGAAGTAATCAATAAATATATAAAATGAATAATAAAATAAAATACACACAAAAGCGTACACTACGACACACAGGACGGCCGACGTTTCCATTCTCAGAATCTTCGTCAAGGACAGGACAACACAGATAGATAAACAACGAAATAAAATTTAAAAAAACAGCAAAAAGCACCACTATACCGTTTCCATGCGGGAGCAGAAAAGGCTTTTTGCTTTTTGATTTTTTGTATTTCGTTGTTTATCTATCTGTGTTGTCCTGTCCTTGACAAAGATTCTGAGAATCGAAACGTCGGCCGTCCTGTATATTGTAGTATACGCTTTTGTGTGTATTTTATTTTATTATTCATTTTATATATTTATTGATTACTTCTGATTTTGGATTTTCACCTGTATTCCGGTATACGATGGATCTCTTTGTAAGGTATGTGCAACATGTTTGTGTTTAGTACATTTCTTCTCACAGGAGCTTAATATACCTATTTGTTTCCTATAAAACATAAAGGAAAGGACCCAATTTCCATGGCATATTGGGGATATAAGGATTGATAATGAAGTGGGACAATATCAGCCTATTAAGAGAGGTCGTAGGCAGGGATGTGTAATGTCTCCAGATCTTTTTTCCCTATACTGTAAAAATATTTTCAGAAATGTAGAAGATATAAATGGAATCATCACTGGAGGATGAAACATCAATAACATTAGATAAGCAGATGATACAGTATTGACTGCAGACAATGAGCAGGATCTGCAACAATTAGTAGATGCGGTTGTTGCACATAGTGAACAACTGGGGTTAGAATTAAGTTGTAAAAAGACACAGATTATGATCGTCACTAGGAAGAACGAAATACCACAATGTAACATACAAGTAAATGGGAATATTTTTCAACAAGTGAATCGGTACAATTATCTCAGAACAATCATAACATCTGATGGGAGATGCCTTGAAGAGATTAGAACAAGAATCGCCATGGTGAAAGTAGCCTTTAGCAAGATGAAAAACATACTGACCAATAAAAAGATGTCAATTGAAACGAGAAACAGAGTGTTGAGGTGCTACATAGGGCCAGTTTTTTTGTATGGATGTGAAGCTTGGACAAGGAGCCGTCAAGCCAAAAAACATCTAATGGATGTGGAAAAGTGGTTTCTGAGGAAAATGCAAAGAATACCATGGACAGACAGAAAAACCAATGACCAAGTACAACAGGAAACGAATGAAAACTGATTAGAGAAACTATACGTAGACCGTCAAAATTTTTTGGACATGTTATGAGAAGAAATGAATTGGAGAACTTGGTGACAACTGCCAAGACTGAAGGGAACAGACCAAGGAGTAAATACCTGGATGGCTTGGCCACATGGCATGGTTGAGACAGGAACACTGAGCTGATCCATGACTCTGGTGATCGAGTGAAATAGCGAGTCATGATCGCCCACACTTTCCAGCATGGCACATGATAGATTGATTGATTGGGGATACATCCATCCATCATGTGCCATGCCGGTAAGCGTGGGTGGTCATGTTCTGCCATCTCACTCGATCACCAGAGTCGTGGATCAGCTCTGTGTTCCTGTCTCGACCATGCCACCAGGCCAAGCCATCCAGGTATTTGCTTCTAGGTCTTCCCCTTGGTCTCCTCCCTTCGATCTTGCCAGCTGTTTAATTCTAACCCTAGTTGTTCACTGTGTGCAACAACCGCATCTACTAAATTTTGCAGGTCTTGTTCATTGTCTTGGGGATACAACAAGACACATTTTCTTGCCCAAACAGCATTGATATCTCATGTGGTAAGTATCATGCTGACTGCCTTACCTCCCCCTCTTCTATGCCCATTTGATAAGGCTGGGAGCTGCAATAGACAAGTCTGCCAGCCTGGTGGCATTGGGTTTGAATTCATATCGATGGAGATTTTTAAAAGTGACCTGAAAGACCAGGCTGACCCAGTGTAAAATGGGCAGCAGAAAATGTGTGGGGAAGTAAAAGCAGCCAGCATGATAATGACCACCACATCCCTCAAGTGTCAACTGATCTATAAAAGTATGGGATTACCACATGTTCAACAGACCTCAAGACATGTAAACGGGAAGTTTACTTTTACTGAATTTTATAACGGGCCTACCCCTGAGCCATGTGATCACCAAAATTTCCCACGTTGAAGAGGGTTTTAACCCAGGACAGTGTGCACAACACTATTCTGCCACAGTTCTTTTTTAGGCTGTACTGCTATTACTTTAAGAATATGACAACAGCAAATATTTGATGAATGCTCTAGCTATCTATTCACAAAATTAAAAGTCAAGCACATTAATTCTTTTTTTTTAAATACCCAAGAATAGGACCATGTATGCATAAATAAAGTAAAATATGCATTATTGCAAACTGCAGTTTTGTCTGAAACAATAAACATGCTAGGCATTTTCAGGCTGTAAGCATCAATTCATTCTGTTTCAGGTGGTGGTTATCTTAAAGTAAACATTGTCTGGTGCAGAAAGTCTTAAAGAAACAAATGAAATTGAATGGGCTATTATAAAAAGTAGCTAGACCAGATGGGGTTATGGACATTTTGGTTGGCTGATATCACTTGATCATTTTAGGCGCAATTACGGTTGGCAATGCTCGAATAGATGAAGGTAAAGAGCACATTACAAGTTTATGCCCAAAGTAAGCAAACAGGAAATATACAGGCTGAAAGATTGGCTGCTGCCAAAAGCTAGATTCAGAGAAAAATGAGGTGGTGAAGACTCTCTGGGGTCAAGTGGAAAGTGCAACAAAACAATGGACCCACCTCTTGATATGCTGATTCAGCAACGATGAGCAGAGGATCTGGATGACAATCAATGAGGACATTCAATGAGGCTGCCTGCCACTGGACCACCAGCATGGGAACTCTTTGTTGGCTACTGAAGAAGGGGATGGAGTTTGTCTGGGGATGCCCAAATTGCAATGATGCTGATTCTTAATTCGATATTTGATATTAGTGCTGGCAAAATAATTCATTTCCTTGTTCCTTGTTCAACAGTAACAACTGAAAAACTGAAGACCAGAAAATAAGACCACACTTGAGAAAATATGTACAGTGTTTCTGGATGAGTTCTGTAGTTAGTCGTGTTTGTTCAGCTTCCTACTCTGCTGTTGAGCTATTTCTTATAAGCTAGAACTCTCCACACAAGTTCCCTAGCAAGTAAGGGCATGAAACAATGTTCATATTAACAGTCTTCACTTCTACTATTTAGAAGCACAAATGTAAATGAGTTTATATTATCCTACAACATTTAGAACACAATCAAGAACTGGACCAATCACTATTACAATAATCTTGTTCAAAAATCTCAGTGAAAAATAACCAACATGAAGAAAAGCTGCAAGCAGAACAAAATACATGCATAGTTTGCTAAAAACAAAACAGTAAAAGCCAAACAGTATAATTATTTTTCTAAGGAATATTCACCAACCATATCAGTACAACGTAAGAAAATTAGTGATAATGAGTCGCACATGCTGTATTTCATTAATGAAAGACTATTGAGGGAACGAAAATGATTCGGTAAGAGTTACACATATTGAATTAAGTTTATAATTTCCCAATCAGCATTAAGTTGAAGCTGTTGACAATGAAATGCCTGATACCCGTGGAGGAAACATGACGAACCTAGGCCTAATCTCAGCAATTCCATATGAGCTGTAATGAATCATGACCTGGTTACATGCTAAATATGCCTCTCCACGGATGTGACATACCAGAGGACATGCAATGTTTCTTTGGGTATTCTGTGTGTGAACACAATTAAAAGCTAAGGGCAGTGCTGGCAACTTTATCATGACAAACTTTCACAAAAACCAAATAGTAATAAATAATTTTCAAAAATCAAGCTGCTTCTATTGACTTCTACAAAAATATTTATGACAGTGGTAACCTTATGAGTGTAAACATAAAGAATGAACCAACCAAACTTATTGAAGAATGAAGTGTTTTATATACATCTGTACAATGTGGTGAATGAATAGAGAAATGACAGAAGACACTTGTTGCAAAAAGGCACTTGAAATATGGACTGATTTACAATAACACAGATAACTACCAAGAATAGGGAGCCACCATGGCACAGTGATTAGCACGCTGGCTTGCTGGCCTGGTGGCTATATGTTGAAATCCAAATGTAACCGGCCTAAAATGGGTATCTTGAAATGTCCTGGAAAGTGAAGGCTGCCCACACAGTGTTGACCACATCTCTCATCAAATGTCAACGATTTATTAAAAATATGGGCTAGCACCATATACACAATAAAGCTTCAGGCGTGTAAATAAGAGTCCTTTACTTCTTTGATTTTACTAAGAATGATCAATATGAAAGACTTCCCAAATTTTCTATACTAAAGTATAATATTAATGACAATTATACAATTCTGACAAGTGAGCATTTACGGATATACAAAAGAAACTGCTTGAAATCAACTAGAATGAAAAAGTTGAAAGACATTGGACAAGGAATACAAACAATAAATATGGGAGGAAACAAACATAATTAAGAGTGTATGGTGTGCTAGATATGGGCCATAAAATGCTATAGTTGAGTTAAGAACCGACATCACTGCACTCAGGACATTCCCATACGTGCTCCATCCCCTCATTCAACAGCCAGCGAAGAGTCATACTACTAATCGTTCCCACTGCTATCTGATTAAATGTTCTCCTAGTCTTCCCTCTCAGTTTTCAGATTCTTCCAGAACCCCTGCCCATCCCCCGCAATAAAAAATGCTATAGATCTAGTATAATCTATTTTTGGTGTGGTGACAGCTTTAATTAATCTAATTTTTCACAAAACTGTATCCCAATGGGTAATAAAACACAACTGAGTGAAAGTCTAAGTATACTGGAAACTGACACCACGCAAGCTGTGGCAAGCACATAGAACTGTGCAAAACATTCAGTCTACTTTCTTTTCTGTATTTTCCTTGTGTGGCGGCTGCTGTGTTTTTTCAGTTTCTGAATTCTGTTGTGCATGTTCATCTCCATTTTTCAGTACTGCATCCCTTTTATCTTGGTACTGAAAGATGCGTTTGGCCAACTGGGACCTTGTTGCCAGGTTTTGAGACTTTCTCTCAACACAGCGTTCAAACAAGGGAGTTGGACTACTAGGTAGGCAGTCTAGATGCATATAATAGTGTTTAAATTCTGGTTCAACGGCACGGAAAACATGAAGTTTACCATATCTCACAAACATTTCATAAACATCATAATTTAATAACTCTGCCTCTGTGCTGGACTTTCGAGCTTCTTTATAATCTGAGTTGTAAAAACTCCCATGCTCATATGATAGCACATCATAATGTCCAGTCTTGCTGCTGAACTCAATTTCTGTAGGGAAAGGCTTCTTTTCATAGATGATGTTTGGTTTGTACTGCCAAAAGCCTACAGGGAAGAACACTTGCCAACCAGGGATGGTGTTTATACGCACTCGGTTGAGTAGCTCAACATTCAGCAACATGCCGATTGTGCACATGAATATTAAGGCATCATTGTCAAGTTGACTGCTCACCTGATGAAGATATAAATATGCTCATTAAATGTTATAGAAAAAAGAAAAAAAAAACTGTTGAAGTGACTCAAACATGGTTTTTCTGCCCAAAGCTTACATGCCATGAAATAGATATAGACTGGCTGCTGCCACAAGCTAGATTCAGATAAATAATGGGGTGTGAAGACTCTGGGGTCAAGTGGAAAGTGCAGCAAAACAATGAACCCACATCTTGATATGCTGATTCAGAGAGAGAGAGAGAGAGAGAGAGAGAGAGAGAGAGAGAGAGAGAGAGAGAGAGAGAGAGAGAGAGAGAGAGAGAGTGAGTGAGTGAGTGAGTGAGTGAGTGAGTGAGTGAGTGAGTGGAGTGAGTGAGTGGAGTGAGTGGAGTGAGTGAGTGAGTGTGTGTGTGTGTGTGTGGGGGGGGGTGAGGAGGGGGGGTGAGGGGGGGGGGGGTTGGTTGGTTGGGGGGAGGGGGGAAGCAGATTAACCAAATTATTTAAAGTGGTTCCAGTAGTTCAGATTAAGTAAAATGTACGGCTTGCATTCATTCAAGTTACTTCTGGTAATATCTGTGCTGACAAGTCAGTGATCAGTTGATCTGTAGCAATGATTATTTAGGTTATGTTTTTGAGCTCTGCTCAAGGATCACTTCCATTGCACATGTATATCTCCCAAAATGCCCCTCAGCACAGAGCAAAACCTCTACAGCACAGGTGAGGATCCAGATGTGTGTATACTACAATCAAACAAGCCATAAATATTCAGTTGTGAGTTTCTAATTGTGAAATTTAGCCTGGGCAGCAGCTTTTTTAATGAGGGGGCTTCAAATTAAAACCTTACAAGTGTGTAGAAATTATAATAACCATGTCATTATCTTGTAACCTGTTAATATTGTTGTTAAGGATGTTATGAGTGATAAACAATTTAAAGATGGCTGCTCCACTTCTGCCTCACTTTTGACATGCACCACAAAAGGAGCAGCGTTCTGTTATCCGTTTTTCAACCAGTTACCTCCACTTTCAGTGTGTACCATATCCCCCGTACTCACCATACCTAGCCCCAAGTGATTTCCACCTCAAAGAGTCACTGGGAGGACAGACTTTTTTGGTCCGTGGAAGATGTACAACAGGTGGTGCATGAATGGTTACACGCACGACCAAGATAATGTTTTTCTACAGGAATCCAAGAATTTTATCGACGCTGGAGAACTTGTATTGAAGGCAGTGGTGACAACATCGAAAAATGATACATCTGTTCTTTACTGTTTCAGAATATATTCACCAGAAAACAAAATACATTTAAGGTTTAGTTTCTAGCAGCCAAGGGATTATTAATGTGTGTAATGTGCACACAACTATCCAAGATTTTCACACTTGTCTAAGAAGGATAGACATCTGATCCATCCCCCCACAGGATTAGGAGGAGCATACCATCTTTTCCTTATTTTTAAACATCCACAGTCTACAAGAATTGAGCCAGGTCAGTATGGGGCAAACATGGTAATCTGTTAACTACCCTACAACACACAACCTGTAGCAATGAGCTTTAAACTACAATTACTAATCATAATTCAAATTTACACCCAAAAATGGTGGCTGGGCCATGCATCTCAAATGGAGGATGAACATATTCCCAAACATCTCCTATACAGAGAACTAGCAAAGGGAAGAGGCCAACCGGAAGATCCCAAATGTGTTATAGGGATGTGTGTTAACAAGATACGAAAACCCTTGGCATAGATCCAAACATGTGGGAACAAGTTGCAACAGACAGATGTTCCTGGAGAAGAGATGTACAAAATGGACTGGTGCACTTTGAGCGCAATCTGGTCCAACAAACTGAGGATAGGTGGCACAGGCATAAAATGCAGCCAACTTACTGCGGGACGTGCCTCGTCTTACAGATGCAGAAACTGTGACAGAAATTGTCACTCTCACATTGGACTATACAGTCACCAGCTGTGCTGCCAGGCACCTCCCCAGCGGCACAACTCTATAGTCCTTCAAGACTGAAAGAGGCTTACTACTGCTACACTAAGGGTGAAGCCACAGTAACAAAGTGCACTTGTCTGTTAGACAGTAGTCTGAGTTCATTTCCGAGCAAAGGCAGGATTATATTTGTCTGACCAATATGACTCTGGGGTCAATACAGTCTCCTAATAGTACCAGAAAATGTACAAAATTGTCTGTGAAGAAAATGTGACACAGAAGGGAACAGACCACCCCACATCATAAACTATGACCTAGAATATATGATAGCCTAATGGTTCACACCCCAACAGCAGTATCTGCTTTGGCATCACCTTTTCCTATTACACTAAGAGTTAATTTACTTTGGAGTATTTAATTTACTTGTTTGTTTTGTTGCATATCCCTTACATGATGTTGCAGTCAACACCAGCATCTTTCAGCAGCTGTTGATGTACTAGGCAAGATTACGCTCAGTAGTTTGCCACTGCTTTCTGAGCGACCGGTTCACATACCCCCGCAAGTAACTCAGCAGTGCTAGGCTGTCATCAGCAGATACACCAGCAGTATTGGACTGTCATGAGTAGATAACCCAGCAGCATTGGACTGTCATGAGTAGATAACCCAGCAGTATTGAACTGTCATGAGTAGATAACCCAGCAGCATTGGACTGTCATGAGTAGATAACCCAGCAGCATTGGACTGTCATGAGTAGATAACCCAGCAGCATTGGACTGTCATGAGTAGATAACCCAGCAGCATTGGACTGTTATGATTAGATAACCAGCAGTATTGGACTGTCATGAGTAGATAATCCAGCAGCAGTGGGATAAACAACAACAATGCTGTGTAATGGAGGAACAGAAACCACTCACCGAATCGAGGAGCTTGTATTCTGGTACATAGGTTCCATTGTTGGCAAAGTTGATTGATACGGTTTTGATTCCACCTTCATTTTTTTCATCATAATATTTGGACATGGACTTGAGCACTGAATAGATATCATCCTCGCCAGCCTTTGGGAGTTGTTGGTAAATGTAGATGATGATGAGAGCTAAACTGTCCCCTGCATCTGCCTTTATAAATGAAACAAAACTAAATATTAAAATAGTGTTTAAAGTTGAATCATAAATACAAGTACATCAAGGTAATCCCATCTCAGATGCAGATGCTCAGATGTCAAGTGTAAGGCCTCAGATTCTAAACCATGACATGAGGCCGCCAATTTTCCTTCCCTTTCCAGAATATTCCCAGAAAATTATGAAAATACATGTACATAGATGATTTATATGTATTATAAAAATGCATAACAACCACATTATATTGAGCTTTGAGGGTGACGAAGACCAAGAGGCAGACCTAAGATACAAAATTTTAATATATGTGCAAAAATTTCACCAGATTATTTTCCTATCAGCACAAAGGACTGGAATGAATATTCATAAAAATTGCACTGCAAGCTGGCCATCTCTGTAACTGCGCATTAATATGTGAATGTGCCCTGTAAGAGAAGAAGGAAGCTAGAAGACAAGCTCAAAGCCGTACAAGTGCTAAAACTGGCAACTAAACTGCAGGGAGCTGAGGTGGTGTAGTGATTAGCACAGTTGCCTGCTGAAACAGTAGTCATGTGTTCAAATTCCCATCGAGGCAGATTTCTTACAAACTGAACTGGATCATAGGTCAACCCCTAAAATAGGTACCAGGAAATAGTATGGGAAGTGAAGTTGTCCGGTATGATATTAACCACATCACCCACTGAGTGTCATCAAATATGGGGCCAGCAGTATACACCCAATACATCCAAACGGACCCTTTATATTACTTAGTAGTGCCTTAGCAAAGTTGATAGGGAACTGCACTGAGCAAAGTGGATGCCTGAGCTCATTGCCTGCTAAGTGAGGAAAAGACTGGCCACCTATTTCTCTATGCATTCAGGCTGATGGAAGAAACAATAAAACTTATAAACTCATCATCATCATCTAGTGCCTTGCCGGAAGGTGTGGGCAATCATGCCTCTCCACAAATTACAATCAACTTTGTGGATCAATTCATGTGCTGACTCCCTCCCGTGCCATGACACAAGACTGTCAAGAATCTTCTCACGCTGTCTTCCTCTATCTATCTTTCTACAAATCATTTCGGTTGTCACAAGATGTTCAAGTTTTTGTCTTCTCAGAACGTGGCCAACAAACGATGACTTCTTTCTGATGTTTGTGATAAGTTGTCTTTGCGACATAGCTTCCCTTAAAACGTCCAGATTGCTAATTTTGTCTGTCCAATTAATTTTAAGCATTCTTCTATAAAACCAGATCTCCAAGGCTTTCTGGGATTTTTTTCGCCTGTTTACTAATTGTCCAGGACTCACAGCCGTATGTTAAAACTGGTTCTATGTAACATGCAAGAACTCTTTTTCTGACTTTCAAAGACTGACTTATTGTACAAAACATAAACTAGCGGATTAAAAAATATGCTGTGGCAGAATTTATGTATTTCTTTTTTCTACCAGAAGGAGGGTGCTTATAAATTTCAACTCTAGTTTATCAATTTTCAAAACACTTGTTCTTGTAATGTGTGAATAGATGTGGATGAGTTACTGCTTATTCTCAATTCTTTATCTTTCCAACTGCATAAGTATTGTCTGTTAGTGGATTATAGTAGTTAATGAGTTAACATTATGGAAAGATGATAAAAGCATGGACACAACATTACATTTCTTAATGAAATAAAGGTCATATATAATAAATATTTTAAAAAACATTAAAAAGAAATCTGATAGGGGATTTGGGGTAAATATGTGAAGTGCACTAAAACCATCATCATTATCAAGTGGAATGGATGATTATACTTTTCCACATTTGCAGACTCCACCAGCATGTATCAATTTGTCTGCCCAAACCTTTCCATGCCATGATAAAGGGCAGTCAAGAATGTTTTCCTTGTCTTAATCTATCTCTCTTTCCATAAATCTTTCCAGTTTCTCTTATCATAACGTGGTTAAATAAGTGACGACAACCTGTCTGATGTTAATGATAAGTTGACGTTGTATTAGCCTTTTTCAAAACATTTGGATTACTCATTTTGGCTGTCAAAGGAATTTTTAGCACTTTTCTGTAAAACTCAAGGGATTTTTTGCTCGTTTACTAATTGTGTATGTCCTGGAATTCATCTTGCGATTCCTGTGGCCCAAATTATACCCTTAAAGTCTTCTACATATACAAAATGAATAATCTAACCAGTTATAAATGATTTACAAAGAAACAGTGGATAGATTCATGATAAAATATATATAAATAAAAAAAACAAAAATAAAGATAAGTTAGTTGCCACAATATTAATGTGCAACATGCAGTGATAGAACAAAACTATTTAACTACCCGAGGTACAAAGAAGAAAATAAATTTTTTAATTAGGAAAGTAGTTGTCATATTGTTATTCTTCAGTGTGACTGGCTATGTCAGTCACTATAATATAAGAAAACTCACTTGTAATCTGGAATAGTTCTCCAAGAAAACACCCCAGCCATCCATATCTCGTACCGTGACAGGCAAGACAATGTTGATCCTTGCCGACTCTGTGACATAAGGCATGGGAACTATCTCTACCTGCAGACAGCATCAAAACAGAGTGAATTTCATCTATAAATAAATACGAAGTACAATCAACCAAATACTGCTGTAACAACAGCTACTGCATCTGAATAACACAGTGATGAACTTGGTTTCAACTCCAATAGATGAGAAAGAAGTAAATGGCTTTTTTTATTTTTCAATTATGCAAGTTAAATGTGGTAAACATGTTGGACACCTCATTGCATAGTTATATAAAACAATGAATCTGTTGGATCTTTTCTCCAGGACGTGCTGGTGTGGTGAGAAGTGAGCAGGCGGACAGATTGGCCAGGTCTGCACCATCGGGTGGGGTAATGGTGCACGATAAGTGGACATGATCAGGGACTTTTGGAATCATGTGTAGTGTGGGGAAAACAAATAAATCACCATAGCTTGGAGAGAATGGTGCAGTAGGGAGTGATTAGAGGATATGGCTGAAACTCAATACTCCATGGAAAGACCAGACATAATCAGACTGCTACTGATACCATTAATACTGGGACACTTCACTGGCTGTTGAAGATGAGGGCAGGCACATATGAGAATGTTCTGAGTGCTGTGATGTCAGTACTTGACTCAATTGAACTCAACAAAAATTTAAATGTTTTCTTTAGTAATTGTCACCAGTGAACTGTGACTTAGTAGTACTATCACATGGTAGATCTGAATAGAATGACAGTGAATTTGCACATTCAACATTGTGCAATCCAGTTATATTCTCTGCATTAGACAGCCTGCTGAAAAGGACCAAACAGTGAAAAGAAAAAAAGTCAAGTTGGACAAGCAAAATACCAACCAGAAACAAGCAACATATGAGGTAGCTTGTAAGGTACAAGAAACAAGAACAATGAGAAAATCAAAAACAATTCTAAATAAAGAACTTGGAAAAGAAAAATAAAGTGTAGAGAAGAGTCTGTTGAGAAGTAACAGAAGACAAGATTCTGAAAAATGATAAGTACCCAATGTGGATTGTGATGCACTGACTGGTACCTTGCCACCTTGACAGACAATAGTTTGTAAAATGGAGTTATTTATCTCCATAGCACAAAGCCTGGGTTGAATTTAGAGACCATGTGTTGCCAATGCAGCAGGATCCCTCTTGGCCTGCCTAGTTTGCCCCAGGAAAAAGGTAACACTAATACATTTGGAACAAGACAAGCTGCAGAAGCTGCAGGATCAGCAAAACAATGCTCTAACTGTCTACCTGTAGGAGCAGAGCTTCCATATTATACCAGTTGCCGACTAAGGCTTAGGACCTGATCTGTCCAGCCATGATATTTAGTCTTTAGGTTGCATTTCCTCATACTAGGGTAAGGCTAGTACCCTCTCAATTGCGCTCCTCCACCCAAAGCTGTTGGCACAATATATATATTTCATACAATAGAATGAGTGCCAGTCATTCACAAAGCAAACTACTTAAACGTCAACTTCCCAAGAAATCACAAACAGCCAAAAAATGCTGGGGTTCACTGTGACATCCTGTTAAAAAAACTAACTTTTTTTTTTAAATCTGGAAAGAGAGAATGCACGAATCTGCTTTCCAACCATGAATAACAAAAAAAAGTCCCCCTTACCTCTCCCAGTGGCCTCACAAGAAGAACTCGTTTCTCTACAACCCTCTTGTTGTAGTTATGTTCTCCATCTGCCTCATTAGGCATGGAAGTATCTTCAAGAGCCAGGTCCAGTACGTACTCCATGCCTCGCTGGGGATCAAAACGTCTGTAGCCATTGATGAGGGACGAGTAAAGGTATTTGTTACTATGCTGCTCATTTAGTCTCTCCATGGAAATCTTTATTATATCTTGCACGTCCAGTTTGTCAACACCTGTGTGAAAACATTATGTCAAATAAAATATCACAGCAAAAGTCTCAAGTAATTTCATATTTATTTATTGGTTGTTTCGGGATTTGAAATTTAAATATTGAGCACAACCCACTACTGGCAACACTGATCGTATTCTGGTATGAACCTAAGGCCTATCCACGTCAATGTGGAAGCACTACCACTACTATGGAAGCACTTCCATATTGACGTGGATAGGCCTTAGGTTCATACCAGAATACGATCAGTGTTGCCAGTGGTGGGTTGTGCTCAATATTTAAATTTCATATTTAAAGAAAATGTTTAACTTCTTGATTTAATTCTGGAAATTCAACAGTGCTTGCAATATCTGCACCTTAAAATAAAAAATAACACAATATATATATATATATATATATATATATATATATATATATATATATATATATATATATATATATATATATTATAATTTTGATCTGTCTAAAAACATATATAAAGCTCTCAGAACAGATTCCAAACTTATACTGACTTACAATTACAATGTCTGGGAAGTATAACTATACTAAAATGTCTGTTAATGCTGTACTAATGTTGAAGATGAACCAATTTTTACAAAATGATATAGGAAGTCACATGGTTGGCTCTACCTCAGAGGTGTCAAACAATGGGACATCACATATATTAGGTCACTGCACACAAGCTATGACGATAATTTCTCTTCAAGTGTCACTTTTACATTCCAAGAGCAATCTCTGGTGCACTACTCACTTTGCACAAAGAAAATGTGCATGTTGTGTGGAGTCAATGTGGTTGACGGACAGCCAGTCCGCTTTGTGCCACTGAGGATTGACCTACTTCCACTTCGTCACGACGTACCCAATGTCGGACAGTGCTAACATCCACTGCTGAATCTCCATAAACAATACTCAAACGTTCATGGATGCGAATAGGGGTGTCACCTTCAGCATTGAGCAATTTTTTGACATTACGTTGCTTTAACCAAACTTCTTTGGTGGCCATTTTTAAACTGTTACTGTTGTGCAACCTGTGACTTAAACAGGTTGCTAGTCATACACAGTGCAGAAGAGTGTTGGAGGAATTACGCTAAATTAATAAACTGCACACAGATAAAGTATTTACATAGATAAAAAATAGGAGGCATTACTTATTGACAGCCCCTCGTAGTATTCACAAGTCTGTCCAAGACGCAGAGCTTAGTCATATGGCAGACACTGCCTCTGGGGTGTGAAGTGCTAGGTCTCTATATATTCTAGGCCATTTCCCTTGCTCACCAGCTGTCCTGTCCAGACAACTCCCAGAACATTCTGGAAATGATCTTAGTCTAGTGTGCACTGAACTACAAGTGAGACATACCTGTAAGTTCCCTCACATTTGTGAAGTCGTCCTGGAAAAATATTTGCGTCTCTGTGAAGTAGTCCCAGCGTATCACATCAAACCTGTTCTTGGGTTTATAGGCCTCAGGTATGCCTAAGAGAACAATTAAATGGACACTCACATCAAATAAAATTCCAAGCAAACAATGTGGATGTAGCTTGTCAATGCAATTGTGAGAAAACAGTCCACACCTTAAGAGTTTTTAAAAAAAGGTAAACATGAATTACGAATACTAAACATAAAAGTACACAATACCAATAACAACAATGTATCTTCTTCTGCTTCCTATTTTGTCATTTTCCACATTGTGTTGTATTGTTAGATGTTGCGTAGAAGTGCAGTTTCTCTCATGGGTCACATGCACAAAGTTGTGAATCTATGCTTATGAAAGCTTTCCCTAACACCATCAATCCATCTCTTTCTTAGTCATCTTCTTGCTCTGCTGCCCTCATGGTGACTGTAATATACTTGTGAAGCTCTATCATAATAGAGATATCCTGCCTCAGCTGCCAACATGTGTAAATTATCTATCATATCTTAAATTCACCAATGTTGTCGTCTTTCTCTTTTATGCATCTCAAGTACGCTCCCCTCCATAATTACCTTTTCTAGACTTCCATTTTTTACACATCCAAAATATTAAATTTTCCTCATTTTTGTTTACCTTGTTAACCAATCTTCTTCAATATTGAGTTTTTGTTGAATAGATCTTTTTGTTCTTCTTAACATTTAATGAAATTCAACACTTCTTACTATTTATACTCAAAAATGGATATGTGCTTTTCAGCTGACTTGCTAAATATCCAGGTTTTCTATGCATTTGTTGCCACAGGCAATATGCATGCTTTTATCAGACAGTAGATAAAGTGATTGACTGGTGCACAGAAATGAGCGCTGTCATCCACCCGGAAAAGGCGGCTGTTTTGTGGTGCTCTCTGGACAACAGGATTGTAAGAGCTGATGTCCCAAGCCTCACGATAGATGGTAGAAATGTCAGCAGAGAGAACAAACTGAAGTATCTGGGGATCACATTTAACAGGAGCCTATCCTTCAAGGACCATGTGGAGACGGTTGTGACAAGATCTCAAAACGGACTCAGTGCACTTAAATCTTTGGCTGCAATGGACACAGAGCAGAGAATGCTTTTCACACTATACCAGCACTTGATCCTCTCAGTAATTGATTATGGATTAGGTCTGCTCACTGTCTCAGAGTCAGCTGGTGAAGTTAGAGCGCATACAGAACGAAGCTATGCGGGTCATTCTGGGATGCACTAGAGACACCCCAGTAGTGTGTATGCATTACATTCTTGGTCTGCCGACTGCTGCTGGTAGGCCAAGATGATGCAGGCGAAGGCATACCTCAGAGTAGCTGCAGACACAGACCACTCACTACATGAGGTGCTGGACGCAGTTAAGGGTCAGCGACTGATAAGAGGGAAATCATGGATGGCTCAGGCAGAGGATACGATCAGACAGGTGTGCCCCTTGGAGAACATTAGGCGAGGAGAGGAGTGGGTCAGAGTGCCAGCGGAGCAGTCAGACTTGTGCAGAGTTATAATCACATTAAGCCGGGAGTGCAGGGAGTGGCCAGCAGGGGCCACGGAAGTGGAAATCCAGCAACTAATTCAGAACAATGCTCACTTGGGTGATGTGATTATCTACACAGATGGTTCGGTGTCAAGAGGTGAGAGAAGTGGCTGGGGGTTCAGAGCCAAAGCTAATGGTCGATGTTTGGGGCAGGAGAGCCTGGCATATGATACCACAACATCCAGCTTAAGAATGGAGGTGGAGGCAGTCACTGCGGCTCTCCACTGGATGGAGAATACGACACACACACACACATCGTGATTGTAACTGACTCAGAAAGCATGCTGACGAGTGTGAGGACGGGCAGGCTTCATGCGGAGTGGCTTGCTTCGCTTTGGAGGTCACGGGTGACAAGCATCGCCTGGATCTTTTCTCCGGGGCATGTCGGTGTGCTGGGAAATGAACAGGTGGACAGATTGGCTGGCTCTTGCAGAACTTGGTGGAGTATTGATACATGACAAGGCAGACGTGGTTGCGGCCTTGTGGGAGCACGTGCACACCTCGGAGGAGCAAATGGATTACCATGGTCTGGCAAGAATGAGACAGTGAGGAGTGACGAGGGGATCTGGCCGATGCTCAACGCTCAGAGGAAAAGCAAGACGGACTTATAATCAGACTGCTACTGGTACTATTAGAGTTGGAACTCTTCGCTGGCTGCTGAGGATGGGGACGGAGCACTTATGGGAATGCCCCGAATGCTGTGATGTCGATTCCTAAATCAATCAATCAATCAATCAGAATCACACATGCTGTCAATATTCTTTTTTGTGGTGGGTTTTCTCATCTCTACATTCAGTCTGCTTTTTTAAATTTCCAGCTGCCAAGGCATGCGTAATTTGGACATAAAGAGTTTTTCACCCAAAGGCCAGACATTTGATCCAATATCCCAAGATCAAGGTGAGCACACCATTCTTTTCTTATAAAAAAACCCAGTGCAAGACATGAAAGAAACCTGGCCTGCACAAGCCATAGGTTCATAATCTCCAAGCCACTATGCCCTTTAAACATTTTTTATTTCTCCATGTAGACAAGCCATGATATGGACAAAGAAAAAGGTAACTCCAAAATGTGAAATGGAAATCGAAGGAAACATTCTTAACCAAGTGAATAATTTTAAATACCTAGGGGTATTTATAACATCAGATGAGAGATGCACAACAGAGATTAAGAGCAGAATAGGGCAATTAAAAGCTGCATTTCAGAAAATGAAGAGAATCTTATGCAATAAGTTACTATCATTTAAGGGAAGAGGGTGCTGAAGTGCTATATAGAACCCGTTTTGCTGCATGGCAGTGAATCTTGAAATGTAAATGAACAAATAAGGAAGAACTTGGAAGCAACAGAGATGTGGTTCCTGAGACGAATGTTGCAAATTCATTGGACTGCTAAAGTAACTAGCAATGATTGCCTGAAAGAGGCTAATGAAACTAGAACATTATATACAACAATAAGAAAGAGTCAAACATCTTTCTTCGGTCATGTGATGAGAAGAGAGGTATTGGAGAATGCTATGACAACTGGAAAGATCGAGGGGAAGAGAGGCAGAGGCAGACCAAGAGAAATGATGCAGGATGGATTGAGATGGTGGCATGGAAGAATATCAACAGCAGAGTTGATCCAGAAAACCAAAGACCGAGATCTGTGGAGAGTCATTAATGCCTACGTCAGCTGGCATGGCACTTGATGATGATGATATAGACAAGTAAAACTGCATAATGGATATCATATTTGTGCCATCAACGAGCGGAATGGTGTTGTGATGTTTTGTCAAGCCTGCGGCTCAGTACATCTGACTGTGACCAGTATTATTTTGGGTTTGCCTTCCCTAGCCTGTCTCCAGTCTACCTACAAGTTTGAGTATCATTTTGTCTGGTCCCTATGCCTTGACCTGTCCAACATCTGAGATCCTACCAGTAGCTGTGCTACTGGTCGGCATATCTCTTGGGGGTCACGGGAACACGCAAGCCCCTCTGCTGCTAGAAGCAGATAGATACACAACATAGGGCTATATCATATTACTAATTGTGACGAAACGGACTAGATTCCGTCTGTCCTCTGCATTATTTCCCTTTGGTCGGAATACGACGAGTTGGTCTCCCTTGAAATAGTGACTTTAACTAGGGAAATCCCTGGTTAAAATAGTTCGTGATGTCATAAGTCCGGTGAGTTCAAGAAGAATTTAGATTCTTTGCGAAGGGACTGGCCAATGTGCGTACGTGATGTTGCTGTCACGCTGGACCCACAATTGCATCGGGGAACACGGGATTCTGAATTTTTCCGTGACCCATGGGATTTTCTAGGCCCGAAATGTAATTGTGACTGCGCACTTAGCTATCCGCTATCAGTCGCCAGTCCAACATCGTCAGATGCGGCCGCAGTTACTTACTGCTAGAAATTTATGTCTGTTATCGCTGCCAGTGCGGGACATCTGCAGCTAGCCAGTAATGTGTTGTTAGCTAATAAGTGCTATAATGTATGCCTTAAGTAAGTGGTGTTTATTAATTCCTGGACTCAAGGCGTTTGGATTTCCATTGGGAGATGAAGGTAAGTAGTTGCTACGAGAGGCAACCAGTGCTATTCCACCTCTAGGTAGAAATGTTTTGTATTTACTTGATAGAGGTAGATGGGAATTATCTGTGGATTTCTGATGTTACTTCTTGTTTATATGCCCACCCGCCAGAGTGAATATGTGTGCCCGATCGTGCGTATAGTGTCTTCTAGACCGACTGGGTATTTGGCCTGTCCGACCAAAGTGATTGTGCGTAACCGATGGTTGAATTAACATACCCGACGGAGAGCGAGGCGACGCTCTGTAATCGAGGCCGTTGCGCTAATGATGATCTGAACTTCGAACAGAACCTTGTCTGTCTCTACAGCTCTTCTCTTTTATAACCATGACTCTGTAGGTGGGATAACTTAACCACTAGGATGTGGTAGTTATATCCAAGCCATTTAGACCTTACTTGAGGGGAGACTGGAGATTTAATGGATGAGGGGCTGGATGCCACTCTACACTGGACGACGTGGCCTAACTCGCCACGGAACAAGGTTATCTTTTGCCACAGCAGCTGTGAGGAAGATTATTCGGTGGATTGCCACCGTATCTGTGATAGACCTGCACAGACTTGACCGTCATGGGTGAAGGTCAATTAATAAAGGTCAAACCTGTTCTGGGACAGAGATCCCAGGACGAGAAACCTGTTGCTTTTGTTTGAGTTTGTTAATTAGGTATTAACAATTCGTGTTTATAGTTTGTTAATGCTATGTTAATGAATTATGATGTATATAATTTATTAATGTAAAACAGTCATTAATGAGTTATGTTTAATTAATTGATCAATGGGTTAAGTGATTGATTAATGGGTGAGTTATGAATGTGAGGATATATCCGGCTGGACACCTCCTAGATAAAGTAATCTATACACTGAAAGTGAAGTAGGTGTATTTTATTATTGTGGTTAGGTGAAGTGGAGGAGTGGTATAGCACCAGGTAGAGGATGCATGACAGAGTCAGTCTACTCTGGTGCTATCGGGCCAGCATTGCCCAGACGAGTTACTCAACTATACACTTGTGTACTATTGCTGTCTCTTGCACCCTCATGCCTGTACCTTGTAGTCACGAGTTGATCTATGATGTTAGTGATCTCATATATTCTATATGATATATGTATATTATTCTGATGCATGAGTCAGGGTTGAGATGCAGTTTAGTCCTTGTTGTAGTTGAGTACTCACACCGCCCTCCTTGTTTCAGAATCTGTTATATATAAGAAGGAGATTCATGAGTTAAACCATAAACTCAATGGGGCAACTCACTCCAGTGCCAGTCCAAATGATGTGTGAGGCAATGCTGGGAGCGGTCATCTGAATCTGCCAGAGTCAACGCATGAGAGAAACTGAGTGTAGAATGATACGGTGGGTCTAAGCTAAGACCACCGCCACGAGTCTGACGTAGATTTAGTCAACCGATCCAGGACTGAAGCATTTCTCGAGTCACACCGGTAAGATACTGGTGCAGTTCTACGATTACTCAGTGATGACCTGTGAACTCTCAATGAAATGAATTCCAGTTGTGTTGATGAGAGTGAACCCTGTTTACTAGTCACGACCATGGCCAGTTTATTATGCTTCCGGCCCAGCTGGGTCGTCATGGGACACATTGTATGAACTCATGTTAACTACGGTGTGAATCTACAATTGTGAACCGTACTGAAGCCGAAACTGGGTCAAGTGACCTATAACAGTGATTTGCTAGTCTTGTGAACACCGGAGTGACATTCTTGTTTGGGTAGGGATTTACCCCATTCCTAGGTGTTGGTGGACAATGACATTGTTAATTGTGAAGGTATTAGATACCTACAGAACTGTGCATAATAGGTCAGTGTGAAGGTACTAGATACCTACAGAACTGTGTAGAACAGAGACATGTGAATTAGTTGAGTTCTTACATTCACCTGTTGGAGCATTCAATTGACATTGTTGTTATATGGAGCCAGTGCTCCAGTTACAGGTTGCAGACAGTTTTCCCATTAATTTGAGAAGCCGAAGAGCACCCAGGCTCTTAGATACGAGTATATTGTGCTACAGTACTTTTCTTCAGTGGGGACATCTAGAATTCTAGGGTCGGCCCAGATGTCATCAGCGGAGTGGAACTTGTGAGTTATTACGTCATCGAGGGATGACAAGCGAACTTTGGTAAAGTGTCAGTCAGGCATTAGTCATACGCCTGACCAGTCCGAGATCTTACTCACAGTGGAAGGAGAGAACTTCAGAAGGGTCTACGCCTTGGAGTTTCTTTGCACTGGAGGTTCCTCGGGTGAGTCGTTAGCCACGACAGGACGACAGCACGAACTGAAGTCACATGCTCCGTTTTGAAGAATGATCATCCGTAGATCTTCTTGCTGTTCTCCAGCAGCTGTGTACATATTGTCTTCTATCCAGGCTTTTTAGCCATCCCTCTCTTAGTTCAGTTGACGTATTCAGAAACTAAACTTTGCTTTGTTAGTCATGGCTTTGAGTACTAGTATGACTGTTGTCTTGGCCGAGCCCCCTGTGGGTAGGAATCCATAGGTGGGGAGGGGAAGGTCAGCTGTACCGGCTTGTGTGGGGCCTTGTAGATGTAAAGTCTTATTGGGGTGGTCGGAGCAAAGGCTGGGGATATTAACTATAGTAACATACCTGTCCAAGCCCCGGGGGTCTTGTTACACTAATAACTTGAAAGTTGGATAACTTTTAGTTTGAGCAATGACTTACCAAACTACTGAGCGTAATCTTGCCAAGAGATCAACATACAGCTGAAAGATGCTGGTGTTGACAGCTAAGTCCTGTAAAGGATATGCTTTAAAAAAAAAAAAAAAAAAAAAAATTACTTACCAATAGGCCATGTTACACTTTCCTGGCCTCCTGGGGCAAACTGGCTCATAAACAGTATGTTGTCTTTCATTTCTTGTATCTGGTGTCGAGTTGAGTTTAGCTCCACCTCACAAAAATACCTAATGAGGATAGTGTTTTAATGAAGTTAAAAGGTGCACATGTGAAACAATAAAATATTGCTCATAACTCATAAGATAAAATCTCAGGAGAATAAAGAGTGATGACATAGAAACCAGGGTTTTGTGTTGGTGACGGTTTTCTTCAATGAGAATAGTTTATAGTTAAAGTATATAGAGCAATATTATAAACATGTGGATATTAAGTGTTTAAAGGAGAGAGAGTTGCGTGGTAATGTATTTGAAGTGACAGAATGTTAGGCTGGGAAGAGAAAGAAACAAAGAAATAAACCACTTCTCTTCTTTTTCTCTTTCTCCATTTACCTCATATCAACCACTGCATGTGTGTTATGGCAGTCCACATAAGATTTTCAAGGTGGGTTATGTTCGACATGTGTTATGTGCTTATGTTAAATTAAATGCCTGTTCGCAGAAAGCCAAGTGGTGCGTTGTCCATGAAGATTCTCATTCTGGGTGTGTTTCTTATAAGCCATATGTTGTAGGTACATGTTGCCCTAGATAGATAGCACACACTCTGTGACATAGTCCCATAGTAGATAATGCTATTAGGGTGGGAATTCTTGGCCCGCATAATATTCTAGACCATGACATGATGAGTGGGGATGGCATATTTCTTACCCATATAATTCCCAGAAATTATTGAAAAATATCTGCCATCCATTTTATTAGGAGAAATTAATTGGGTTGAACTGCTGAAGGTATTGCATTTGCTAGAATATTCAGGATTAGTTGGTAAATACTGTATATGACAGAACATTTAGGAATAATTTGTATTTAGTGCACATGTCAGAACATTCAGGATTAATTTGTAAGTATTGCTGTGTCAGAATATTCAGGATCAGTGCTTCAGTGAGTACATTAACGTCAAATAAAGAACCCATTTTCAAAGGTTGATTCTGGAATAGCCCTCGTTGTTAACTCACAGTCTTCCAGAGGATTCACAACTAATCAATTGACAGTCTCACTTTTAACATTACACCTGTTTCCATCTTCATTTTTATAGCTGTTCATTGAAGGTGTTATCACAATGAACATTTATCTTGCTCTGTATTTGTTGAAACTGCAGAATCAAGCACACTCCTTTCTAGCAAACAACTGCAGCTAGATGATTACTTCACACAAGAAGATCTTTCACCCCATACAATTTTTTAGAAGTTCATTTCAATGAACAACTGTCAGGAAACCTCATCAGATATATCTACACAGGATTGGAAGATGATAGCTCACGTGTGTTGGTATCTAGACAGTTATGCGTTGAAGTACATTTGTTTATTCAGCAACGTGCTGTTGTCATTTGAAGGTGGCATTTTTAAATCCTACTTTGCCTATAGATTTAATTTTTGTATTTTATTGTCAAGTGTGTCTTATTAAGTGGCCATGGTGGCATAGTTAGTAAACTTGTCTGCTAACACCATGGTCTGGGTTTAATCCTCAGAATTAGCAGGATTTTTTCCCACCAGTACAGCTTTCATGTCAACCCAGCCTTGTTAGAATGCGTACCTGCCAATTTTCATAAATTTCTGAAAATGTTCCAAGAAGGAAGGGAACTGGCCACTCCACCTCATATGTCATGGCCTAGAATATGTGATGTTATTCTGATGGCAGTATCCGCCATGGCACTATCTTTTTATGTCATTACATGGCACAGCAGTTTAGAAAAAGCAGTAATGGATGAAGGGGCAGAGGTCAAACACAATGACAGTAGGCACAGGACATTAAAGACACCAAGGACATGAAAACGCATGCGACAGGGGAAATGACAATAGAATGATAATCTTTCTGGCAGGTTGTGATAAGCAACATTCTCTACATAATTTGCTAATGATTTCTTATTTCTGTTTCTTTTCCTCAATATTCTATGTGTGCCAATCATTATCTGTGTATGTATTTCACCAATTATGGGTTTTAGTGCATTTCATACAGTCATATATATTTAGACAGCATACAGTTCATAAAAAAAGGAGAAAGAACCCAATTAACAAACAAACCTGTGACGCTTGTAGCAGTAACGATTTTTTATTTCTGGTTATTTTCCTTGATCTTCTATGGTGCCAATAATTATCTGTGTTTTTGTATCCCATGTTCTTTCACTGGCCTCAAGGATTTACCAATTATGGTTTTCTAATAGCATTTCTTATAAGTCGGCTATATTTAGACAGCATTAGAATAACAACAGTCCCATAGCAGAAACCTGCTGCAGAAATGTAAAGTGTCAGGACTATCACACTGTGTTGGCCTGAGTGCATGCAGGGATAGGTGACCAGTGTCTCATTCCCGTTGCGAACGTCGTGAGCTACATCGAACCCTCATCCAAGCTTGCTCATGCCATTATCTGCATAACATCCTAACAATTATGCCAAAGTTCTCGCTATTTAGACAGCATACAGTTCATTAAAACTCCAAGGAGAAATAGCTCAATGAATCTAACAAACCTGTGAAGCTTGTAGTGGCTAATGTCGTCTGGCATGGGGAACACAGACAGGGACTTGTTGAAGGCAGTCTGCACTTTCAGGGCTCCAATATCCTTGTCAAAGTTGAAGTCCTTCACTGGGTATGCTGAGAAGACTTTGTTCTGAAAATTATACAGAAAAATTTAATTCAAATCCTTGAAATTATAAAGGCAAGTCTTGTGTCCCTGCTAGATGTTATATTAACCCATTTCTGTCCTAGTTTTTTTGTTTTAATTACCCCTGATGCTGACAGTTATAATTAAGCCCCTTGCAAGCCAGATAGTTATATGCTACACAGACAGTTGTGTGCAACTAGACAGCTGTGTGCAACTCAACCATTAAATGCAACTCCAACAGTTATACAATTAATACTATTACTATATAGTGCAAATGAGCATTGTTTCTTAATTTATTAAACATGAAAGAAATCTCTCAAGAATCCTCTACAGTTGATACCATCTCACTGAAACACAATTATACCAACTCCACATTAACTCCAATGCCTGCCCCCCCTCCCTCCCCATCTCTCTCTCTTTCTATGTGGAGCGGTGTTTATAGACTTTAGGAAAGCATTCGATATGATAGATCATACTATTCTAATTAAAAAACTAGAAACAATGAAAGTAAGTTTTAATATAGTGACATTAATAAAATCATTCTTATTAGACAGAAAGCAAGTAGTATCACACAATAAAGTTTTATCTCAAGCCATTACCATTAATATTGGAGTACCTCAGGGGTCTATTCTTGGCCCTCTATTATTTGCCATTTATATAAATGATCTTCCATTAAATCTGTCGTCGTCCTGCGATCTATTTGCTGATGACTGCACAGTATATACAAACGCTGTTGATCGTAATGTGCTAGAATTATCCTTACAACAGGAAATAAATAGTGTAGTTAACTGGAGTCATGCAAACCGCATGCAAATTAACATTACTAAAACAAAGTCTATGTTAATAGGAACCAGGCAAAGACTTCACACTCTAAACTCGCAGAGAACTCTTCAGCTGCACATTGGCAGCACGCCTGTAGAAAGTGTCACCGAGCACAAGACACTGGGTGTTATCATAGATCAAAATCTAACTTTTAACTCACATGTTCATGCTCTAGTTAAACAAATAGCCAAAAAAGTATACCAACTTGCCAAAATTAAAAATTTCCTTGACGAAAACACAAGAAAGATATTCTATACTTCTCATATACAAACACATATTGATTACTGCTCCACAGTCTGGGATGGATGCTCCAAATCAATAACAAAACGCCTATATTCACTCCAGAAAAGGGCAGTGCGTTTAATTAATGGTGAAAAGCTTACCGACAATTCTAACCTATATAAACGTCTCCGGTTACTGCCACTCCACAAGCGCCTGCTTTTTAATAAAACCAAACTAATTCACAAAATCCTATTTCAAAATGCTCCAAGCTACCTTTGGCCATTGTTTAAATATAACGCTAGACATAGCGAACGACTAAATATACTTCATGTCCCTAAACCTAGGATAGACTTATATAAAACAAGCTTAGCATACTCTGCCGCTCAGTTGTGGAACAATCTTCCACAAGAAATCAAAGACACCACCAATCATGATACATACATTCGCAACCTGTTTGAACACTACCTTAGTACAGACTACATGCCCCCATAACAAACAACACAAAAAAGACAATAATGGTAACTTATCTCAAACGACAACTAGCCAAAAAACATTCCCTTATGTATGGCACGTTACACCCTCCTTAGGTATTTATAATGCCCATGTTAAACACTGCTTCAGTGAGTCATTTGTTATTGATTATTTTTCATGCGTTTTAATGTTCTTTTGTTGTCAAAAGTTGCTTCATAAGTGATGTTGAATGAAAGAATGTATGAGAGGAAATAGAGAAGAAGGGCAGAATGTCAGACGGGCCTGCGTGCCCAATTCTTAACCCTTTGAAAATAAAGACTTATTATTATTATTATTATTATTATTATTTCTCCAACACACCCCCATCTTGTTCACAATTTCAAACTGGTGTCAACTATATCAAGGAAATGTAGGTCAGATTGACTGAATGGATAAGAACACAGGTTCTTAAATATCCGGTGTGCTGATGCCAAGGTAAGGGGTTCAACCCCTACACCGGACAGTTGGACTGAAATGTTGACCTATCGTCCTTAACTTGGGGATGTAAAATACAAGTATCTCTGAAGTCGGAGTGGGTTCACCTGATGGCGAGGGACACTGTTAATAGGGAAAGCTAATCCACACGCAAAATTCAGTCCAGCGCACTAGAAGTAGTGTGTATGGACTACGATTGAGCTCAAAGCAGGAAAGCACACACACAAAATATCAAGGAATAATGTTCAGCAGTATGCAGCAGGAATCCCGAGTAACTTCTTTAGGTGCTTGGTCAGGAGCAGACAGATGTTCATGACTCCCCGTTATCTGATATTTTAATGAAGTTGTCGTTGCTTACATTATTTAATGCCCAGCTGTTTAAGTTTACATATGCATCTTTCTTTGTGTTCCTGCATTTCTTCTGTCAAGAATTTTCCCACATAAGAGTAATTTTTATATTTCAATTCTTCTGTTGAATTCATTTTTTTTTTTTGCTTATGGTGTTAATAAGTGACCCAGAAACACTGGCAACTGTCAATATGTAAGAGTTTGTTTTCCCACTATATTCTCAACATTCTTCTTAAACACCACAATTTCACAACCTCTACTTTCTTCACCATTTTATTTTTACTCATTGTCGTCCACTATTCACATCCATACAGAAGAACAGACCACATAACCTTTCAATCTGTGGATTTTCATGCTTGTCCTATATCTGATATCTCAGGTATATAAGAGATCAATCTTTTTTTTCATGCTTGTCCTATATCTGATATCTCAGGTATATAGGAGATCAATCTTGTTTAGGAGATGAAGATAAACCAAACACATTCATTATATCTTATTCTTTTCTTCTTTCGCTCTTTATCCTCCTTTAGGACAGTTCCTCAACCAACTCACTCCAAGCCATCTTTTGATATCAGATGTAGCTCTGCCCATGTTCTCCTCATATTCATCTGTCTTTAATTCTCATCTCCATGTGTTTTAGAACATCTATTTTGTTTGCTTGTGGGTTCCAGACAAAAGACTTTTTAGTTATACTAATCTTGGCTTCTTTCAATGTATATTCTATTCAGTACCACAGACCTCTTGATTCACTGGTATTTGTTTAGTTCTCTCCATAAGCTCCACAGTGGTGATTCTGTCACACCATTTTAGTCCTATATTGTACAGGTGTCAAGTAATGACTGTTTGTAGTTTATTAGTAACTAGCTGACCCGGCCCGGCTTCGCCCAGTCCCTGGTGGGGAGCATCTCATTTAATTCATATAAGTAGTCATATAAGCTCCCGTTTTCGTTCCCGACTATCTATCTGTCTGTCTGTCTGTCTATATGTCTGTCTGTCTGACCCGGCCCGGCTTCGCCCAGACCCTGGCGGGGAGCGACTCATTTAATTCATATCCGGCCCCTGCTCCCGTTCCCAAATAAGAAGCCTGGCCTGGCTTCGCCCAGCCCCTGGCAGGGAGTGTCTCATTTAATTCATATTCGGCCCCTACTCCCGTTCCCGTTCCCAAAAAAGACGACCTGGCCCGGCTTCGCCCAGTCCCTGGCGGGCAGCGTCTCATTTAATTCATATTCGGCCCCTGCTCCCGTTCCCGTTCCCAAATAAGAAGCCTGGCCCGGCTTCGCCCAGCCCCTGGCAGGGAGCGTGTCATTTAATTCATATTCGGCCCCTGCTCCCGTTCCCGTTCCAAAAAAAGACGACCCGGCCCGAACTTACCAAGATATCACAAAAACGCAATAAATGCTGGGATGACTGTATAGATGTCGAAGAGAAATAAAAAAATGAGTTAGAAAATTTTCATGTATTTAAAATAGATGCATTATTTATATGAAAACTTTGAAAATGCCTTAAAGATTTTATCATTATATATTATAACGCAGCAGAAGAAAAAGGAGGAGGAGGAGGGGGAGGAGGAGGAGGAGGGAGAGGAGGAGGAGGCGGGGGGCGGAGGAGGGGGAGGAAGAGGGTGGAGGAGGAGATGAGGGGGAGGAGGGGGGAAGGAGGAGGACGGAGAGGAGGAGGAGGGGGAGGGGGAGGAGAAGAGGGGAGGAGGGAGAGGAGGAGGGGTGGGGGAGGAGGGGTGGGGGAGGAGGGGTGGGGGAGGAGGGAGATGGGGAGGAGGAGGAGGATTATAACATATATGCCTGTAGATAACTGTAGCGAAAAGGTCCACCTATTTGAGAAATATGCAACAATTTTACAAATATAGCAATGCTATTAGAAGTTATGTCCCCTCGCTATATATACATTATAATGTAAATTAAAATATTAAATAATATTAAGTAAATAACTGCTCCCAATCCCGTTCCCAAATAAGAAGCCTGGCCTGGCTTCGACCAGCCCCTGGCAGGGAGCGTCCGCGTCTCATTTAATTCATATTCGGCCCCTGCTCCCGTTCCCGTTCCCAAAAAAGACGACCTGGCCCGGCTTCGCTCAGTCCCTGGTGGGGAGCGTCTAATTTAATTCATATTCGGCCCCTGCTCCCGTTCCCGTTCCAAAAAAGACGACCCGGCCCGAACTTACCAAGATATCACAAAAACGCAATAAATGCTGGGATGACTGTATAGATGTCGAAGAGAAATAAAAAAATTAGTTAGAAAATTTTCATGTATTTAAAATAGATGCATTATTTATATGAAAACTTTGAAAATGCCTTAAAGATTTTATCATTATATATTATAACGCAGCAGAAGAAAAAGAAGGAGGAGGAGGAGGGGGGAGGAGGAGGAGGAGGGAGGAGGAGGGAAAGGAGGAGGAGGAGGGGGCGGAGGAGGGGGAGGAAGAGGGTGGAGGAGGAGAAGATGAGTGGGAGGAGGAGGAGGAGGAGGGGAAGGAGGAGGAGGAGGAGGAGGGGGAGGGGAGGAGGGAGGAGAAAGAGGAGGGGGAGGGGAGGGGGAGGGGAGGGGGAGGAGGATGACGAGAGGAGGAGGAGGGGAGAGGAGGAGGAGGGGGAAATATGCAACAATTTTACATATATAGCAATGCTATTAGAAGTTATGTCCCCTCGCTATATATACATTATAATGTAAATTAAAATATTAAATAATATTAAGTAAATAACTGCTCCCAATCCCGTTCCCAAATAAAAAGCCTGGCCTGGCTTCGCCCAGCCCCTGGCAGGGAGCGTCTGCGTCTCATTTAATTCATATTCTGCCCCTACTCCCGTTCCCAAAAAAGACGACCTGGCCCGGCTTCGCCCAGTCCCTGGCGGGGAGCATCTCATTTAATTCATATTCGGCCCCTGCTCCCGTTCCCGTTCCAAAAAAAGACGACCCGGCGCGAACTTACCAAGATATCACAAAAACACAATAAATGCTGGGATGACTGTATAGATGTCGAAGAGAAATAAAAAAATGAGTTAGAAAATTTTCATGTATTTAAAATAGATGCATTATTTATATGAAAACTTTAAAAATGACTTAAAGATTTTTTCATTATATATTATAACGCAGCAGAAGAAAAAGAAGGAGGAGGAGGGGGAGGAGGAGGAGGGGGAGGAGGAGGAGGAGGGAGGAGGAGGGAAAGGAGGAGGAGGAGGGAAAGGAGGAGGGGGAGGAAGAGGGTGGAGGAGGAGGAGAAGATGAGGGGGAGGAGGAGGAGGAGGAGGGGGAGGAGGAGGAGGAGGAGGGGAAGGAGGAGGGGAAGGAGGAGGGTGAGGAGGAGGGGAGGAGGAGGAGGGGAGGAGGAGGGGAGAAGGGAGGAGAAAGAGGAGGAGGGGAAGGGGAGGGGGAGGAGGATGACGAGAGGAGGAGGAGGGGAGAGGAGGAGGGGGGAGTAGGAGGGGAGGAGGAGGGAGGAGGAGGGAGGAGGGGGAATAGGAGGAGGGGGAGGAGGAGGGGGAGGAGGAGGGGGAGGAGGAGGGGGAGGAGGAGAGGAGGGGGAGGAGGAGAAGTGGGAGGAGGGGGAGGGGGAGGAGGGAGGAGGAGAGAAGAGGGGAGGAGGGGTGGGGAGGAGGAGGAGGATGGGGAGGAGGAGGATTATAACGTATATGCCTGTAGCGAAAAGGTCCACCTATTTGAGAAATATGCAACAATTTTACATATATAGCAATGCTGTTAGAAGTTATGTCCCCTCGCTATATATACATTATAATGTAAATTAAAATATTAAATAATATTAAGTAAATAGCTGTTTTTACACTAACAAACTATGACAGTTGGCAGCACGGGAATGAGAGGAAGACGTATAGAAAATTTCATCTCAATCGGATGGACCGTTCGCGAACGCATAAAGGACATGCATACAGACATTCTATTTTATATATATAGATTTTGTCAAAGTCTAATATGTGGTTATATTTTGAGCCCCACAAATTCTATATTTGTTGTGCTATTTCACTCTGATGTGTTTAATATTATGTAAAATATAATCACAATTACATTTTTAAACATTAAAACCAATAGAAATTACACTTTAAAAAGTCGCTGAAAAGTGGACAGGGTCGACTTCATTGCACCGGGTTTTATCCCATATGGCTCTACCTCTTTCCGCAACGTGGAAAGCGTCGCACAAAGCACGAACTCCGTAGCTCTGGGGATGACCCACAGGAGTCTCCGAAAAAATTTCACTCATGAACCGAAGGACGCGGCTCGGAATCGAACCCACAACCTTCGGAGCCTGAGTCAAGCGGCTTGACCACTTCACCATGGAGACTCCAGAAATTACACACACTGAACCATATTACTGAAATATTATTAGCAACTGTGTGTCTGTATTTCCTAAAACTCTATAAATGTATGTTAAATACATTTAATAACATAAATAATAAAGAGAAAATCAACAAAGCAATTCAGACAAATATTCCATGTGCTAACTAAGCCAATTTGTGTTACAATCCTATACTTATGTAAGATGGTACCGACGCAGAAGTAACATTTTAGCCAGGCCTTTTGAAAAGATGGATGTATCGATAATAAAAACTATATTGTAAAAAGTACTATGTATGGAATAATTTAGTACTCACAGCTGCGGTACTCTGACACTCAAGGTCTGTAACATGCAGGAGACACTTGCCGAAGTTTAAACTCTGATCCGAGTGATGGCAGTTGTCAGAACACCACTTCATGCTGGCATTGACTTGAGACAGGATTGACTGTAGTAGAAATGACACGATAATATAAATTCAATGAACGAGTCAGTAGTGCAGACAGCTGATGTAATATAAAATGCAGTAAATGAAAGTTTTTTCAACTGTAGTAGCTTTGAAGGTTATTATTGTATACTTCTATATAAGTGGAGTCAACTTCTGTCTTCACAGACACTTCTTAAAATAAAATTATCTTTCTAAAGAATAGGTCACCTGTAAAGCAGTTCAGGTTAGAAAACAAACATTCTACGCTGACTGAATGGTAGAACAGAACAGGACCCTTTACCATGCCTTAAAGCACATTAGGCTTATGGTTCTAGACTCATATATTTTATAGACCAACCAGCACTTGGTGGCTGATGTCGTCAGTATCCCACAAGCAGTCTTTACTTCCCAAGACATTTTCTGGTACCTATTTTAGGCTGGGTCGACCTGGTGGCCCAAGTAAATGTTAACAATCCGCCTTAATGCAGTTTTGAACCCATGACCAACGGGGCCAGCAGGTGAGCATCTAGCCACAATTCTACCATGACTCATGGAGAGTGTTTTTGGAAATGTGCCTGTTAGGCAAAAAGAATAAGGAAATAAGACTAAAAGGGTAAATTTCATTTCTATGAACATAATTATAATGTGACAATGTTCATTTCTATGAACATAATTAAAATGTTGTAACAAGGTTCATTTCTATGAACATAATTAAAATACTGTGACAAAATTTTGATTTGACAGTTTAATATTTCTTTAGAAGTTGAATAATTAACAGTAAATATAATAACAGTAATTTATTTTAAAAAATTTAATCAACCCAGAATGCTCATTTATATTTGATATTAAAAAGATTTATTGATCATCTCTTCTATTTTATATCATGATCATATTCCATGATGTATTTAAATGGGGGGGGGGGGGGGCGCGAGAGAGAGAGAGAGAGAGAGAGAGAGAGAGAGAGAGAGAGAGAGAGAGAGAGAGAGAGAGAGAGAGAGAGAGAGAGAGAGAGAGAGAGAGCTAGTATATTCCAAAGATGTCAATTTCATCAACATCCTGGTTGTGAAGTTTATTAGATAAGCACAGGTAGCCTGCCGAACCCACAATCAGAGTAAACAGATTCTTTCTAGTGCATGCTTCAGCTGCTTCACATAAGTGCAGTAGTTTAATGCGATGTAACTGGCCATAAAGCAATGTGCAGGCAAGCGACAATGCTTGAATGCAGGGTGTCAAATGTGATTTGAGCCAGAGATAAGTGATTCTCTGAAGCTTCTTTTATCCACATTTGCCAGATCTCCACTGTTCAGCCATTCTTACACCTGGTATTCATCTTTCAATGTCAATGAAATATAAAATATGAGTCTATTTTAGGCACCATAGTTACAGTGTTGTCGCAATAAAAAAGTTAAGTTTATCTTTTTGTAAATTTCAAAATACAATTTAACAAGTCTAAAAATACTATTCAATTTAGTTACATGGGACTTGATAAACATGACAAATTATATGTGTATTATATTAGCAATTCATACAAAATAAATCTGATGTTTTTATAAGTATTGTACTTTTCTCTGGTTCAGATTTATGATGTTGCATGTGTTTCTAAGAAGATTCAGAAGATCAGAGAGAGAATCAATTATATCATCTTTCTTCAGAAATAAACACATTTAATTAGCATTATCACCTAATGTTTATGTCTGACGTAAAACATGAAAGTTGCAACAGTTTCTCCTCCGTCATGTCTTCTTCTTCAGTTGCCTTTCAAATCCCTATGGAGCATAGGCTCCCCTATCATTGCTCTAGGCTATTTATTTTTCCAGATTGATCAGTCATCCCTATCCACTTATCCTCCTCTTTTATGGTCTTTTTTTTTGGCTTTCACACCCTCTAATTTCTCTGTGTATTCCAGTTTGTTACTTTTTAAAACATTTTTGTGTGTTCTCTCATTGGCTTCACTCGCCCAATGGTCATGTAATTCCCATCAAGGCAGATTTTTAAAAAAATTGACATGTCCTCCCAGGCCGACCCAGTTTAAAATGGGTACCAGAAAATGTTCTAGGATGTCAAGGTGGCTGGCATGATATTCACATCAGCCATTGAGTGCCATTTGGTTTAATTTAAGTGACTTAACTGTTCACCTCATTTTGATTTCATTTAAGTAACTATTCACCTCATTCTGGTTTTATTTAAGTGAGTTAACTGTTCACCCAATTTTGGTTTCATTTAAGTGAGTTAACTGTTCACCCCATTTTGGTTTTATTTTGAGTTAACTACTCATCCCATTTTGGTTTCATTTAAGTGAGTTAACTGTTCACCCCATTTTGGTTTTATTTAAGTGAGTTAACTGTTCCACAAATGTCCGAAAGTTTGCAACAGATTCTAGCTTTATTAAGTTCCTTTCTACTTCCCTGTTAACAGTTAAACCCATTATTCTCAAATGGAGCTAGTGCATACCAACCAAGTTTTCTCTTCTGCCTATGTTGTAAACTGGTTGCAGTAAATGTTTAGCTGGCATTTTATCACACCAATTCAATCAAAAGTGACCAACTTGATATGGGATTTTCAACCAGCAAAAACAGGCAAACACTAAATATCTTAACTAATTCTCTATTGAATACTAGCCTGGTGTGACAACACTACATTAAAGATTGTATGGAGAAAAAAAAAAGGGCAGCTAAAAACAACTTCACTAAATCCCGAGAACTTGTCTGTCAGTGTAAACATGAAAGAATGTAAGAAGAAGAAGACTAATTATATACCAAGCAAATCATCATATGATCATTATTTACACTATAGCACAAGCTTTTTGTAATAGAAATGTTGTTGTCATGAGTAACAGATCAACATATGTTTATTTTAGCTATAAAGTGAGTAACATAACATCTGAGAAAATAGATGTTTAAGTTTCCAGAGAAAGTAACAACCCATCTGGTACTCTTAACTCTGTAAGATGTGTAAACTTTATAAGCCAATCAAACACACAGGAAACATACCTGAGAAATGATCACTCCACCATCTAAGACACAATATGTCTTCCCGCCTTCTACCCCCTTTGGTGCTCCCAAGTGGACATGTCTGCTGACACTGATAAGACTGACCATGTCAAAGACATTCTCAGCTCTCACATAGCCCTTATCCGAGAGGAACATGTAGTAGTCAAAGTCATGCCCATACTTCTTGATCACATATTTCAACACATTGATTGGCATGAGATGGTTGTAGCCATCATCAAAGTTGACTATGATCATTCCTGGCGGAATTACTGGAGCTTTCTGGTCAATAAAGAAAATCACTTTTGTGACGTAATGGCTTAGAGTTTTGTTCACAGCAATGGCATGGGTATTTAGAGAATCTTTTGATGAGAGAACAGCCACAAAGAGTTTCTGTCGTATACCCAGCTCTGTAGCAGCAAACTTTGGTCTGTAGAATTTTGAGCTTGCTTTTGTATCCAGTTTATAGGCAGACTGATCTATGTTCTCTATATCGAGTTGTCGTGGTTCATACATATCATCCACGATGTCAACTGATTTTGTATCTCTGAGCTTGATCATCTTCTGGGGGTCCTGGTTGGCAATGTAGGTCTCGCAGCTGTCTTCGCTGAATGGTGCGTACATCATACTCAGAGTCATCCCTAGACAGAGACCTACCAAGGCAGGCAGGAAGGATTTGGACATGCATTTGATGTCTTTGCATCGTGTCAGGATACGCTGTATTTTCCACAACCTCATCGTGGCTATGGTTTGATTAAACCATAATCAGAAATCTGTAGAATTAAAAAGAAAACTATATAACATCACAACAATGTACTTAATAAGCCATGGAGAAAGTTCCATTTATGCTAAACATAAATATACTTCAGAAGTAATGAGTCACAAATAAAGGTGAATGAAATGTCAGAAGAAAATGAAAAGATATGGATTAATGGATGGATGGATGGGTGGATGGATGGATGGGTGGGTGGATGGATGGATGGGTGGGTGGATGGATGGATGGATGGATGGATGGATGGGTGTGTGTGTGTGCATGCATGCATGTATGCACAAGGGTAAGTCAATAAGTAGGTCACAAATGGCTGTAGAAAAATAACTAAATATGATAACAACTTGAAACCAGTTTATGTTTATACATACATTGTCCCTTTATTTCTCAACATAATTTCCACCAACATTGATGCACTTATCCCATCGTTTTATCAGTCCTCCCAAACTGGCTGCATAGAACTGCGTGCTCTGTTTTCTAAACTACGTTTTCACTTCACATTCAACTTCGGCATCATTTGCAAAATGTCTCAGACCAAGATGGGTTTTCAGCAGACCGAAAAGGTGGAAATCGCTAGGGGCTAAATCGGGGTTGTAAGGTGGATGCTCCAGAACTTCCTACCTTAGTTGGTTAATTTTCTCCCGAGTTAATCGAGCCGTATGTGGTCTGGCATTGTCATGAGGAAGCAACACTCCTCTAGTCAACAGTTCTGGAAATTTCAATCGATCATGCATTATGCTGTATGTTGAACCACATGAGCACCCTATTGCAGATGCTACAGTCTGTCGTTACTCGCCTGTCACCTCTAATCATCTCCTCCACCCGCTGCACGGATGCTTCTGTTGCAATCTCAACAGGACGACCAGATCAAATTTCATCAACAATTTTAGAGCGTCTTTGAGAACATTTTTCTACCCAGCTATGCACCGCTTTACGAGACAAACATTTGTCAGCATAAACAGGAAGCATTTCCTTATGAATGTCCTTTGCAGGCAGTCCTTTTGCCCACAAAAAAAAACGAACAATGGCACGTTGCTCTTTGGTTGTACACTCCTTAAGTATAGTCGCCATTTTGTTTATGAGCTGCACATGTGCATGAGACACCTAGCTCCACCTGACGAATGGGAATATAAAGTTTGATGTTGCTGTCACCTAATGACACCTGTAGAAAACACCAACTACATTTATCTGCCATCCCACAGAACTGTGTGACTTACTTATTGACTCGCCCTCATATATAGTAAAGAATAATTTTCCATGTCTTATTCCATACTGGCTATATAGTAAGTTAATTAAGGACTTCTTTACATGCTTTCAGACATACTGAAATCCTTATTTTTAATAAACCAATTGGCACTCCAAGGGTGATATAGTCAGTATGATGCCGGCTACCTTCAGGTCGATGCAGCCTAAAATAATGGACACATCACCCATGAAATGCTGATAGGTCTGTACAAATATGGATCTAGCACCATATGCCCAATGCCCCTTCATCATCATCATCATCATCGAGTGCCATGCCAGCTGGCGAAGGCGTTTATGACTTTCCAAAGATCTTGGCCTTTGGTTTTCTGGATCAACTCTGCTGATGATATCCCTCCATGCCACCATCTCAATCCATCCAGTATCATTTCTCTTGGTCTGCCTCTGCCTCTCTTCCACTCGATCTTTCCAGTTGTCACGATGTTCTCCAATACCTCTCTTCTCATCACATGACCAAAGAAAGCTGTTTGTCTCTTTCTTATTGTTATATATAATGTTTTAGTTTCATTAGCCTCTTTCAGGCAGTCATTGTTAGTTACTTTGGCAGTCCAAGGAATTTGCAACATTCGCCTCAGGAACCACATAATGCGTCTTAAGGTGTGTAAAAAGGTTTATTGAGAGAGATCTAGTGACAAAAACACCATGATCTTACTCCCCTGAATTACTCTGTTCATAATAGCAATTTCTAACTGCACTTTTTATTCCCCACTTTAATTGCTGCTAACCAGATTTTCTCTCATATGGCTCAGTTTCTTTCCATAGAGCAGCTGGCCGAAAGCATCACACAAAGCACGAACTCCGTAGCTCCAGCGACGAACCCAGGAGTCTCCAAGAAAATTGCACTCAAGAACCAAACAATGCAGCCCAGAATCAAATCCACGATCTTCGAAGCAGAACGAACAAACGAACGGACTATTTTCAAAGGGTAACAAATTGAGCACGCAAGGCCCGTCTTACATTTGGCCCTTCCAATCACTCATCTTTCGTTCATCAACAGTGCATAGGAAAAACACTGTCAAATGAATTTTGTAAACATAAACAATGCATGTTACCATGTTATGAGACACATCCACCACCCACCCACCCCCCATTCATCCACACATCCCCCACCCAACCACACACACCCCAGGCACACACACATCCCCCCACCCATCCACCACATACCCACACCTACACATCTCCCCACCCACACACATTCCCACCATCCACACATCCCATCCACCCACACCCCAACCACACATACATTCCCCAACCCACACATCCCCCACCCACACACATCTCCCCATCCACTCACATATCCTCCACCCATCCCATTACCCACCAACAATCACCCACCCACATATCCTCCTCATCCCCCACCCATTTCATAACCCACCAACAATCATCCATCCACATATCCTCCTCCACCCACTCACCCACAACCGCCTAGCCAAACACACATCCCCCACCCACACACACATCTCCCCGCCAACCCATACAACCCGCATGTACCCACACAAAAACCTCGCACCCACCCACACAATCCCACCCCGCCCACCCACACATCCTGAGCCCACCCACACACACATTCCCCCACCATCCCCCAACCTACTAATATGAACAAACTCCCACATTTTACACACACATACAGTGACGCTTGTCGTGAGCATTCTCGCAAAATTGTGGAAAAATTGAAAAAAATTGTACATATACATTTTGTAACGTAAAAATTAGTGATGCAATTCAACTCTCTCTCTCTCTCTTTATCTATCTCTCTCTCTCTCTTCTTACACACATACACACACATACATATATGTATATATACACACACAGACACACACACTCACACTCCCTTACTCACTCACACTCACTAACGCTCTCACTCACTCTACAGTAGTGTGCATGCGATTATAGTATACATGATAAAATCAAGGTTCATACCTCGTAATATGAAAGATGAGAATACATAAAAAAAATATGGAATAGCATGTTACATGACATGCTTGCGCTCAACTCTCTCTCTCTCTCTCTAGATATTCACACACTCTCACATTCATTCACTCTCTCTCACTCACTAACTCCCTCACTCACTCTACAGTAATTTACATGTTCATTTTATACATGTTAAAATCAATTGGCATTCAAAATGATATGAAAATGAGAATACACAAAAAGTATGGAATAGCATGGTAGATGACATGCGTGTGCTCAACCCTCTCTCTCTTCTCTCTCACACACGTACCCCAACACACACACACCCACACAACATACACACGCAAATACACACATATGTCCATGCACATACACACACCTACACACATCCACACCCGCATACACATACTTTTGCACACATACTCACATAACACATGAATACATACTCCACTGCATTCATGCACTTACACACACAAACATATACACATACATACACGAGCACACACACACACATGCACATACATATAAACACACATGTACGCACACCTTAACACATGTACAGACATACACACACAAGCACACACATACACACATGTACATATACATATACACCCATACATACACACACATATAAACATATACACACATACAAAGCCATCCATCCACACACATACACGCTGCCTCACATAATCACTACAACTAATATGAATAAACTCCCACACTTTTCACACGTACACACTGTTGACTATCGTGAGCATCCTCACAGAATATTCAAAATCGGGAAAAAATTGGAAAAAATGGAAAATATGTAAAATGGTGATGAAAATATGGTATACATTGTGTAACGTAAAAATAAAATAGTGGTCCAATCCAGTAAGATTCCCGGAATTGACATAAACATGATGAGATAAGCAGTGCATGTTAAATTCAATTGGCAGTAAAAGGCAGGAGGCGTAGCCACTTCACCATAGAGACTCCCAGCGCTGCTACTTATTTCCATTAAACATCCGTTATTATTCCGAGATCTTTTCCATCAATTGTAATATCTTCAAGCACTTTGATTATTTCACCATGTTTCACTTTATCAAATCACTTGGTATAATCTATAAGACATAAGCATAAGTTTTCCTGTGTCTCTTCTGATCTCTCTATTAGCGTTCACAATGTGTATATTGCATTACTTGTACCTTGCCCAGTCGACACATTCAAGCCATTCTTCACCAATTTCCATCATTATTTTCTTTCTTGTTCTCATTACAATTTTGATTAAAAGTTTGATGACATAATTAATGAGTTTGACTGTATTAAATTTATGGCCTTTTTAGCAATAAATGCAGCAAATCACTGGGTACAACTGTTGCAAATATTATTCAAAACCGTGTGAGCATAGAATTGTAATAATATACAATCCTATGTATGTATACAACACTATTTATTGGTTTCAACCGCACCATGAGATCCACCATCGAATCTTAATTGTCTCCACTTCTCCTGCCTCTCTCTCTCTCCCCCCCCCCCTCATGTGAACTATCCATGTACCTTAATTTCCTGATGTGTTAAATAAGACTACCAAATGACTGCATATACCTACCACCAAATGACTGCATATACCTACCACCAAATGACTGCATATACCCACCCTATCTGCTAGAGAAGCTACTTCTGTTAGCGGTCACCTTATCTCATTTCTGGAGCATCTGAGGTAAGTACTACAGATTGTATTTCACTCTGCTTATTAATATTAATTATGCCTTAATGAAGTCACTGTAGAATGTCAGTTTGCAGCCTTTTTTAATGGGGGGGGGGGGGGGGGGGCCCCTCAGTGGAAGGTGTTTTCACAGAAAATTTTAATCGACCTATTGGTGACTTCCTGTACTTACCCACGCCTGCTTCTGATTCGATGTATTCTAAAACAACTGTCACATATCGCAGGAAACTATTCTGATAAATGCTACTGTGATCTGTCTGCTAGGCTGCAAGCGTTTGTCGCTTAGAACTTTCTTCTCATTAAGTTATTTACATTTTTTTGGCATACGGTAAGCTAAGTTTTCTTATAACTCCTGTATGTTAAACCAACCTTGACTTTTTGATGCATTTTTTTTAATTCTGCGTTCATTTTTACTTTACATTTTTTTTTGCACTCGCTCACTTTGAACTCAAGCGTAGTCCATACACACTATTTATTTACAGTAGTGATGGACTGAATTTTGCGTGTGTGTTAGCTTTCCCTATTAACAGTGTCCCTCGCCATCAGGCGAACCCACTCCGACTTCAGAGGTACTTGTAATTTACGTCCCCAAGTCAAGGATAATTACATATATTTGAAGGGTGTCAACTACACCCGCTTTCGACCGCGTTCAGGAAAAAATGTTTAGCACAACCATGAAAATGAGATAGTGCAATCATAAAACAAAATTAAAAATGGAGGCGCCCATACCATAGTACTATACTATAGCGGACATGTATTTATTTATAATTAGAACTGACAATTTAACTAATAAAATTAAACAGAATACAAGTTTCATTTGTAGCAGTAATTTATCTGTGTACTTGTATAATTGTTCACCAACTCACATGACTGAAAATAATTTTGAAAGCCAGTTTTCAGACCTGTCTGTCTAAACTTGTAAGGAGTACTTTTTTCTTAGCAGCGCAGCAGTATATACTTATTTACATTTAAATAAAATACTATGAAACGAGTTATGTTTTTTTTTTTTAATGTTAGTATTTAAATATTAATTGCTCACATTTAGGAACAGAATAGTGTAATTATAGAGCAGAAGTAGAAATCAATTATTAGCGAAAGTGACTGCTTAATTTCTGCAGTAGTTACAAATTTATTTACTTACATTAACATTATTGCATGATATTTAATCAACAAAAGAAAGCTGTCGCAATGCAGTAGGTACATCAAGACAAAGTGAGAACATTTTCATGAATTGTTCTTTGACTTATGACAAACATTTCACATGACATTTAATTAATATAAAAGGGCAGCTATTTTTAATCATTAATTAGGTCACAGCACATCCTATCGAAACAGGAAAGTGACCGTGACTTTCCTTTTACCAGTCCTCATACTAAAATGTACATCGTGCTTGCTTGTTTGCTTGCCAATAATTAGCTATGAACATGATATTTAATTAATATTAATCAATTTGTGGCTATTTTTATTTATTAATTAGGTCACGGCACATCCTATTGAAAAATATATGTCAAGTTAGGCCTCGCCACCAAGGACACAATCAATGATATATGGTACTATGTGGTTCGTTTAAAAATAAACAAGCCATGGTAATAGCAGGTAGAATTTCTTAGTTCCCAATTTACTGGGCAACTACAACTACACCTGACCTGGCTTTTCATTCACCAGACCTGGACTGGAACATTACACGAATTGTTGGGAAACAACTAGGTGGCAGTGACCATCGACCAGTCTTTCTAACTGTAGAAAATGAGCTTGTAAGTTAAAGCAGCACCCTCTCGAGGTGGAACTACAAGAAAGCAGACTGGGCAGTGTACAAGCATTGCACCAGCATACTGGTTAGAAACCTGAACACGGAGAAAGACATAAATAAAGTAGTTGAAGAGTTTGGGAAATGCATACTACAGGCAGCGCGAGAAACAGTACCAAGAGGAGCCCGTAAACAATATAAACCCTACTGGAGTAGTGAACTGGAACAGTTGCATAATGATGTGGAAGTATGTAGAAAGCAAGCAGAGGCCACACCCAGCCAAGAGCACCACAATAAATTCCAGCATGCAAAAGCCAAATTTCAAAGGGCCAAGCTGCAGGCTAGATGGAAAAGCTGGCAGGAAAAAACAGAGTCTCTGAACTTTGAAAGAGACACAAGGAAATTGTGGAAGCTAATAAAACAACTTAACGATGAGGGCACAGGGAGAAACTCAAAAATTGCACTACATAAAGATGGAAACATCTTAACAAGAAAGCAAGCAGCTGACCATTTTGCAGACTCATTCGCACAAGATAACAATATCAAAATCAGTCCAGAGAAACAACAAGAGATTCAAGAGAAACGGCAACATACAGGACAGAAGGAAATAGTACATGAGGTTCTGGAGGCACCCATCACAATCAGCGAACTGGAGCTAGCCATATCAAAACTGAAAATGAGAAAGTCACCAGGAGCTGATGGTATCTCCAATGAAATGATCAGGAACCTAGGAACAGAGGCCAAAGCAAAGCTGTTGCAGATCTTCAATAACAGTTGGACCTTAGGCAGTGTTCCACAAGCCTGGAGAGAAGCAATCATGATACCCCTCCTAAAATCAGGGAAAGATAGTTCCATTGCCTCTAGCTACAGACCAATTAGCCTCACCAGCTGTCTCTGCAAAACACTGGAGCGCACCATCAATCACAGACTGCAGTGGTACATTGAAAGTAAAAACATCCTTGTGCCACAGCAGGCTGGCTTTAGGCAGTGCTACTCTACGGAAGATCAGACAACCTAAGTCTCTCAAGAAATTGAGGATGCATTCCAAGAGAAGAAGCTGGTGCTTGCGGCATGGATAGATTTGAAGAAAGCCTTTGACAAAGTCTGGAAAGAAGGTCTGATGAATAAACTGAGAAACTGCAAAGTCAATGGAAGAATGTACAAATGGGTGAAAGCATACTTGCACAACAGAAGAGCCTGAGTACAGATAGACGGACTAAAGAGCAAGTAAGTACTACTGCGTCACGGAGTTCCCCAGGGCGGAATATTGTCCCCCACACTCTTTCTAATCTTCCTCAATGATCTCGTTGCTAATCTACAGCATGGAATTAAAGCCGCAATGTATGCCGATGACCTGGTTCTATGGAGCACAAATGAACATGCATCAGTGGCCACCAGATTACTACAAAGAGCTGTAGATACATTTGTTGCATGGGCAAATAGATGGTGTGTCAGCATAAACACTGACAAGTGCAGCACCACTCTATTTACCCTCTCTCCAAAACAAAAGGCAGGGACCATCCAGATAAATGGAACACCCCTACGAGAAGATAAAGAACCAACATACCTTGGAGTAACATTTGATGGCAGGCTGACATGGACAAAGCACATCAACAAAGCAGTAGCAAAAGCCAGAAGGAAAATAGCCATCCTGAGAAAGTTAAGTGGAACCACATGGGGAGCCAGTGGGAAAATACTTAGCAAAGTTTATCAACAGAGCATACGACCACACCTGGAATACGGGTCAACTGCATGGTGTTCGGCAGCAAAAACCACACTACAAGAGCTGGACAAAGTGCAAAATCAAGCACTTAGAGTCACCACAGGAGGGATGAGATCAACCCCTATAGTGGAAATGGAGAAGATGGGGAGGACACAAGCACTGAGTGAGCGCAGAGATACGAAAACGCTAATACAAGCAGAAAAGTTCCTCAGCTTGCCAGGCCACCCTATGAAGAACAAATTTGAAAACCTAGCTATGGGGCGGTTGAAAAGAAGTAGTTTTATCCACCAGGCCAAACGACTCTGCAGAGAAACAACCGATCTGCCCACAGTTGGTATCCCCCTAACAACTATTCCAGAGCGAACTCCATGGAAAGATGAGCATAGACTATCATTACAAATCCAGAGAAAAGTGAGAGGAATATTTGACAAGGAAGATCAGAACAGTGTGCAGCGCAGAACAGCCACTCTCAGCTTCCTTGATGAAGAATACCCACAGGACCTCTGGATCCGAGTCTACACAGATGGGTCAGCACAAAATGCTGTTCGAAATGGAGGGGCGGGAGTGTACATAGAATACCCAAATAATACCAGGGACACAGCTAGAGTACCGACAGGAAAGTACTGCCATAACTACGATGCTGAAATTGAGGCAATCAAGATAGCAACAGAGAAATTACTAAATACCAGCAATGGTACACAACCCGTGGTGCTATTGACAGATGCAAAATCAGTACTCGAGGCGCTCCTGTCTGGGAAATTGCCAGTACTAAGGACACTACTTTCTGAACTTAGCAGTCAGCATAAGGTCACCATACAGTGGATACCATCCCACTGTGGAGTACCCGGGAACGACAGAGCTGATCAATTGGCTAAGGAAGGAGCCAAGGAAGAACAGCCTGATGTGCCTGTAACATACCACCAAAAGAAAAGAATGATCAAATCAGTAGGAAAGCCACCAAAACCTGCTCAAGATGACTACCACGTTATGGATAGACCAGAACAAGTAATTATTCTGCGCCTCAGAACAGGGCACAATAGATTACGCAACCACATGTATACAAAATTCAAGATTGGTGAAACAGCCATGTGTACATGTGGATTGGCGTCGCAGACAGCAGAGCACATACTCCAAGACTGCCCAAAATATAACATATCTAGGCAAACCTTCTGGCCTAGAGAGACTACAGTGGAAGATAAACTCCATGGACCGCTGTGTGAACTGAAAAAGACAGTTCAATTCATACAAGAGACAGCACTGCAGTTAAAGACATATTTCAAGCGAACGAAAGAAGAAGAAGAAGACTGGGCAACGAGCAGAACTGCTCATTTGCTCGGATTCCTTTGCATTTTCTGGTTGTAGATCACGAAACAAAAATATTAATAACTCCGCTTAGAATTGATGTATAGTCATCATCATCAAGTGCCGTGCCGGCTGGCGTAGGCGTTCATGGCTCTCCACAGATCTCGGTCTTTGGTTTTCTGGATCAACTCTGGTGCTGATATTCCTCCATGCCACCGTCTCAATCCATCCAGCATCACTTCTCTTGGTCTACCTCTGCCTCTCTTCCCCTCGATCTTTCCAGTTGTTACGATGTTCTCCAATGCCTCTCTTCTCATCACGTGACCGAAGAAAGATGTTTGTCTCTGTCTTATTGTTGTATATGTTCTAGTTTCATTAGCCTGTTTCAGGCAGTCGTCGTTAGTTACTCTGGCAGTCCAAGGAATTCGCAACATTCGTCTCAGGAACCACATCTCTGTTGCTTCTAATTTCTTCTTAATTTGTTCATTTACATTCCAAGATTCACTGCCATACATCTAAACTGGTTCTACATAGCATTTCAGCACTCTCTTACATTCAGTGATAGTGACTTATTGCATAAGATACTCTTCATTTTCTGAAAAGCGGCTTTTGCCTGCCCTATTCTACTCCTAATCTCTGTTGTACATCTTCCATCTTCTTCTTCTTCTTCTTCAGCGTTCCAAGCCATTGAGGTTCTTTGCTGCAAATACAATCCGTCTCCATTCGTCTCTCTGGTGGACCTTCTCTTGCCAGTCGTTGATTCCAAGTGCTTGTAGGTCTGTACATGTATTATCTCTCCACCGCCTTCTTGGTCTACCTCGGGGTCTACGGTCATTTATTTCCTGAGTGTAAGCGAGTTTTGTTTCCCTATTATCTTCCATTCTTTCTATATGCCCCAGCCATTGTAGTCTATTAGCCTTCATGATACCAGTGATTAGCGGGGACTTAAACAGATCATAAATGTCTTTGTTACTTCTTCTTTTCCACTCTCCACTTTGTGTATCCCTAATGGGTCCAAAGATGCGTCGTAAAATTTTGTTCTCAAAGGTTTGTAACAAGGCTTCCATCTGATGTTATAAATGCCCCTAGGTATCTAAAATTATCAACTTGGTTAAGGATTTTTCCCTTCTATTTCTATGTCACATTTTGGTGTCACCATTTTCTTTGATATTACCATTGTTACTGTTTTCTTGATATTCAAGGAGAGTCCTTTCCTTGCACTCTCTGTTACTACAACGTCTAATAATTGTTGTAGGTCTGTTGAATTATCCGCCACCAATACTGTGTCATCTGCATAGCGTATATTATTTATATTATAACCTCCAACTAGTATTCCTGGCATCTCTTTGATCTCTCTCATTATTACTTCGCTATACAGGGAGAAAAGATCTGGTGACAAGACACACCCTTGTCGTACTCCTAGCTTTATCTGTTCGTAACTACCCTCTTTATTTCCCATTTTAATTGCTGCTACTTGGTTCCAGTAAACATTCTTTATTATTCTTAAATCTTTTCCATCAATGTTGATATCTTCCAACATTTTAATCAGTTCATCATGTTTTACTTTATCAAATGCCTTAGTATAATCTATGAAGCACAAATATATGTCTCTCTGTTTCTCTATTGACCTTTCTATTAGTGTCCGTAATGTATAAATTGCATTGTTTGTGCCCTTTCCTTCCACAAATCCATACTGTTCTTCACTAATTTCCATTTTTATTTTCTTTTTGATTCTTCTCATTATGATTCTGAGTAGAAGCTTAGTGATATGGTTTATAAGGTTAATTGTACGAAAATCTTCACAATCAATTGCTCCTGGTCTTTTTGGTATAGCTATAAATAAAGATTTCAGCATATCACTGGGTAAATATCCACTGCTGTAAATATCATTCAACATTTTGGTTAATATATCTACTCCAAATTCTCCCAATACTTCTAATTCTTCTATTGTGATTTCATCTGGCCCAGCTGTTTTTCCTTTCTTCATATGTTTCATAGCGTCAGCGACTTCTTCATTCAGAATAGGTGGACCTTCTAAGTTACTATCTTCTGTTAATTCTCCCCTTTCTCCTTCATATAATTCTCTTATATACTCATTCCACCTCTTCATTATAGCATCTTCCTCTAATATTATCTTTCCTGTTTTTGATTTCAAACACCCTGTATTTATTCTTATTTTTCTTCCTGTAAGCTCACTGATTTGTCTGTGCATATTTTTTGTATCTTTAATGGAATTTAATTCAATTTTTTTGCATTGCTCGTTTAACCAACTTTCTTTAGCCTTCCCACATTTATATATATAGTATATATAGATATATATATAGATGTATAGTATCCACTGAAATACCGTTGGATTTGTCTTGACAAGCTGTATCCAAGTGTGATGGTTTCATAAGTAAACACCCAACTATTAAATGTTGACTAAATTTGCTAGTAGAGCCATCTCCTCCTTAGTTTTTATGATTCTATGTTTTCTTCTTCTTGTTAGCTAATGAAGGCTTGTCCCACAACATCTTCTAATTATCCATAACTGGAAACACTGTAATGTATAAATTATACAGCACATTGTCATATGTATTTTATTTTGTGAAAAGCAAAGCAAAGCTGCCCTACACTGTTTTTCAAATTTTTTTACGTTTACACAGCTTTACCTATTTCATTTATATTATAATTTGTTTTTGTTGCATATCCTATTTACAGGACATCGCTGTCAACACCAGCATTTTACTGCTGTTGTTGATGTCTTGGCAAGTTTACATTCATTCAGTAGTTTGCCATTGTTTTTCAAAAAACTTTTTGAACGACTGGCTCCCATATATACCAACACGTTAAAATCCAGCCCGAAGACACTAAATAAAATATTGATACCTAATTTAGAATTAGCATACAGGTTTCATTGAGGTACTGTTAGGGGGGATGTTTTAAGGTTAAGGTAAGGCCTATCCTCCTATATTCAGAATTGTGAAGTGGTGGTGTGGTAGTCTCTGTCAATGTCTATGACACTACTCATAGTTAGTTGCTAAAAAAGAAGTTAACTAGAGAGTAAGAGACATTTTAAAAAAGGGCCTCCTGAGACGATATTATAATTATAAAATAACTTTCAGATAAACAAATGTTAAAAGAAACGAAGAGGTTTAGTATCATAGTCTAATAATAGTATTCATAATAGTTAATACTGTACAAAACTGTACATAATAACTTCTGAAACTTTTATGTGAAAACACACCAATTTCCGCTACGAATTTCACGAACTTCGTCTGGCCCGAAACTGCTGTTGCCAGGTAAGTTATGACATGTCAATGCATTCTTTTTATCGCCCAATGTTTCCGGGATCATGTTAATGTATTTTATTATATTTCCTCTACCTGATCCAACATCCCTAATGCACGTTGTCTGCCTGCCTGCCTGCCTGCCTGCATGCATGCATGTATTCATGTATGCATGTATGCCTGCCTGCCTGCCTGCATGCATGCACCCATTCATCCATCCATGCATGTATGGATGGGTGGATGCTTTAGGCCCAGAGGGACCGGGTTTGATTCCAGCACCAGAACCATTGGTATCTAATCATATCACATGTCCTCCTGATCTCTTGGGTAATGAGATCGGATACTTAGCCTTCTAGTATAAAGGCGTGAAGCAGGATTTCCCGCGTGCACATTAAAAATCCCATGGCAACTGGAAATCGCAGACAGTCGGCTGTAAACTGCCACCCTGGTAAAATTGGTAAGAAAGAATACCTAAACACGAGTTGATATAGCTCATTACCTTGAATGGAATATCTTCTTCTTCTTCTTCTTCTTCTTCTTCTTCTTCTTCTTCTTCTTCAGCGTTCCGAGCCACTGAGGTTCTTTGCTGCAGATACAATCCGTCTCCATTCGTCTCTCTGATTGACCTTCTCTTGCCAGTCGTTGATTCCAAGTGCTTGTAGGTCTGTATATATATTATCTCTCCACCGCCTTCTTGGTCTACCTCGGGGTCTACGGTTATTTATTTCCTGAGTGTAAGCGAGTTTTGTTTCCCTTTATGTCTAGAGAAAACACGCCTTATACAAATGCATGCCGAAGTTGTACACATTGAAAACAGAAAAGAATAATAACAGGAAGAAGAAACCTTAGTTTTCATTATTGTCGGATTTACTCCTTATTTAAAATAACAGTTAGTTCATCATCAATTTTTGGGAATGCGAAATGCCACATCGCAGTTTGAAGACTCACATTAACAGATCAAACAACATATTTCAGGATGTTTGAGTTTGGCTTTCACTGTGGCTTCAGCAAGAAGGGGCGTATGGGTGGACTAATCTGATATGTGTACAATCAGTGTGTTACTGGAACAATCAGAATCGTTGCTCACAGACATTTTACTGAGAAAGACCGATCTTCTCTGGGTTAGCCCGGAGTGCTGTGATGTAAAAAGGAGAGTCTGGCATATGAGACTACGACATCCAGAATGAGAATGGAGGTGGAAGCAGTAACAGCGGCATTCCGATGGTTAGAGGGGAATGATTAAGAAGGTAAAGGGCAGCAGTTTAAAAAGAGAAAAGTCGTGGATGGGTCAAGCCGAAGACATTCTTCAACAGATGTGTTCACTTGAGGACTTATAACCTGGCGAGGAGTGGGTGCGAATGCCAACATATTTCTGTACGTCCTTTTCAGTTTGCATCCAACTGGACAGAAAAAGCGGACAAGAAAATTCGGCTGCTGTGGAAGCGGAAGTACAGGCCTTGATCTTCGAGAATTCTTTGGAGGGTGATGCTGTCATTTACACAGATGGGTCGATCGTGCGACGAATGAAAAGTTCATGGGCTTTTACGTCTCAGGCCGGAAGGGGAATTGTGAAGGAAGATTCTGGTGCTTTTGCTTTGACCACAAGTAGCCTGACTATGGAGGTCATGGCAGTAAGTAAAGCAATAACATGGCTCGAGACACCGACATTCACCAGGGCATGTTTCCTTAATGACTCAATGAGCATGCTCAAGAAGATAGAGATGGGGTGGATCCGAAGAGAGTGGCTGCTGTATCTGGAGTGGTCTCGGCTGGCAAAGATTAGTTTCATTTTCGTGCCAGGGCATGCGTGTTTACGAAGAAATAAGAGGGCTGACAAACTTGCAAATAAGGCTATTGTGGAAGGCGGACGAGCCATGGACCAAGCTGACATTCTGAATTCTCTGCGATAAGTAAGACTTTTGCGAGAACCAAGCGCTGACTATGAATTAACAACCATGGTCAGACTGCGAGAACAGCAAATTAAAAGATGTGTGGCCAAACAAGAACGCTACGCGGGAAGCCAAAGAAGATTTTTTTTTTTAAACTAGCACAGAACAAGTGTCATCAGTTGCTACACGCTGCGGGATTTACTAAGGAGGGGATCCGAGCACTTGTGGACTGAGTGGTTGGATGTGCAATGGAAATGATCTGTCGACTAACTAACTAACTAACTAACCCACTCAATCACTAACTAACTAACTAACTAACTCACTCACTGCAACACACACTGCATTCGTTAAGAACTCAAGGAGAATGCTTAGTAAGGTAAAGCAAAAAATGTTTCGTGTGGAATGGTTTTCCTCGCTTCAGAGGTCACATATTGTGAGAATTGTAGGGATATTTTTGCCCTGGCCAGTGTGTGTGTGTGTGTGGGGGGGGGGGGGTGAACAGGTTGATAGGCTGGCAGGGAATGCACCTCTTGGTGGTAGATTACCAGGCTTGTCCATGGGACACATTTTTCAGTCCCATCCCATCCCATCCCATGGCAATTTATGCCTGTCCCATCCCATCCCATGGGATACCCATGATAATATTAATATGGAAAACAGTTCAAATAAAATTATAAAATTTATGAAAGTTTAGGGTTAGTGTCTACTAAATATGACTACATGTACAAAGAGACATATAAAACAACAGAATTTATTAATTTTAATATTCAAGAATATTTTATTAAAACAAAGTTTAATCTAAATATGAATGAGGTGAACTGCAGTAAAGCTTAAAAAGGCAATGAATGAATCACCCAAATAAACGAGAAGTAGATTGTGAGCTTTACTGAAACACGACTACAAGAGACAAATTGGACGTTGCGGCCAAAGCCTTCGTCAGCACAGGACAAACAAATACAAACCAACACAAAACTACATGAAACACACTATGACAATATTAAACTATTAAACTAATTAAAATTGAATGTACTCATCTGAATACCGTGTCCTAGCTTGGAAGGTCTGACACACGTAGGGCGCCAGTGGATCAATAGACCGGATGTATGGTACACGGGTCAAAGGTCAAGTTTGTCCTGTGCTGACGAAGGCTTTGGCCGCAACGTCCAATTTGTCTCTTGTAGTCGTGTTTCAGTAAAGCTCACAATCTACTTCTCGTTTATTTGGGTGATTCATTCATTGCCTTAATCTAAATATGACAATTCATTGTCATTCTGACACTCTCATTCTGTTTCTGAGTCACTCTGCTCATTCAGCACATTATCAATTTCCTGCTGATCGACTGTTTCTAATAATTCAGTTAATCCAGGTAATCCCGGAACCATTTCCACAATTTTCATCTTACATGGAAATCTGATATACACAAAGTTTATAACGAGAGCTGGTAACATACGTTTTCGTAACTTACTCAACAACAATCCAGCTGCACTGAATAAGCGCTCTACTGCTGCTGATGACACTGGTATGGCCAAAACAATTTTCGCACTTGCTTTTAGCAGTGGAAACCTATGTTCATTTTTCCAATAATTTAATGGTTGTGAAGTTGATTGCCGTAATTATTGAAACATGGTGACTTCATCCTCAAGGTATTTGTTTCTGGGGTCATCAAATTTAAGTGCTTTGTTTGGTGGGGGACAAAAAATACGTCAAAATCACTTTTCGGCTTTTATTCTTCAATTCCTGCTACTTCACCTACAGCAGATGATTCAGAAGAAAGATTTAAATCCTTGATGAATGAAATAACAGTTGGAACAACAGACTTAGAAAAAGCGATCCAATCATTGGCCCATTTATTGGTGTCCACATTCCCTTTCTTCTTAGTAACAACTGACTTGACCATGTCTTCTATTTAATGTCAACTCCAGTAAGGAATGCTGCAGTAACTGCCAGAGAACTGCAGCAATATGGCTAACGTTTTTCTTCAATAATTTGCTGGCAATAGTTCTGGCAATATTTCTTCACCATGCTGCTGGAAGTTTCTTCATCAATATCAACAAAATTAAATGAGATGTGGCACCATCAATTTCTAGTTTGTCAAAATAAGTTTTGAATTGCTCATGTACGCACAGCATTCCTTTAATCTGAACAATATTCGGAATGTAGTTTAATAATTCTTCATCATCTCCATGAAAGTAATTCGAGTAATTTTTTTTTAATGGGTATTGAAACGTTGGTAATATGATCGCCATTCACGTGTTACAGATTTTGTTGGTATGGGAAATAAATGGCAGTTGCGATGCCTTTGCCTGATGTGTATTGAAATATGTTTCAATGAATGAAAGTTGATCCATGAGTTCAAAAATCACGCCTCTGCTGAATCTGTCAGTAATGCATATTGATAACCTGTTTATTTTAGTTTAGTCGTTGGATCAACAGCACGGCACACGGTTTAACCCATAAGTGCTCCGTTTTCCTCCTAACTCAAACCTGAGTCTGGAGAAACTCAGCTCAATGCACGAACTCCGTTGCATCGGCGAGGATCCTGAAATACTTTGGGTAGATTTTTAACTCAAAATTTTGCCCGGGCAGCGCCGTTAGGCTACTCTTTTTCGATTTCCAACTGCCAAGGGATTTTTTACGTGCGCAACAATACACACGGGCGTCCGATCTCACTACCCAGAGACCAGGGAAAATTTTATTACTGGAAGTCCAGGTGGATTTTTTAAATAAATCCTGGTCCTCACCGGGGTCTGAACTCGGGATCTCCTGCACTCGAGGCGGACACCATACCTCGAGACCACTCAGCCCCCCAATTGATAACCTGTGTTCAGTACAACCAGATCGGTGCATTTCTGTATCGGTATCAAACCGTCCATCAAATGCTGCCGTCATGCTTGCTGCATTATCAGTACACACAAACAATGGACTGGAGAATGTGGTAGATTCGGAAAGAAATTCACGTGCAAAAACAACTGTGCGTAAATTGTGCAGTATGGGATTGATTACTATCAATGTTTATAAGAGACAGAGGAAAAGTAATCCATTCCCAATTTTGATCTAGTCCACACGCAATAATTCCCCCATATGGCAAACGATATGTTTGTCTTGCAGACGAAAAGTCAACTATTCCTGAAATTGCACATCCTGGATCTTGTGCCATATTTTGAAACAACTTTTGAAACTACAGTTTGGCCAATTTTCCTTGCACCAAAATATAACGAGTCACTGTTTGCCGTGATATAGTGTAATTATATACCTTGTTTGCAGCGTGAGTAGATATTGCAGCACAGTTAACAGCATCACATATCATATAATGTCACATCCAGCCGAAATCGATACTGTTGGATGAGATGTAATTAGTTCAACAACTGTGTTTTTTTACCACGCATTTGACAATTTTGGTGGTGGTTCTGTTACTTCCCGCTGCTTGGCTTCAAACAATCTTTTGATGTTAGTAGAACCACCGGAACTACATTTCATGCTATGCTGTATTGCAACTCCATAACCACTTTGATTAATCCATTTTTCATTAATCAACTTATATCAATTGTATAGCGTTTTGCACTTTGCACAGCAAACAAATGGTGCTAAAATACTTACAGATATTTTAACTGCTTTAACATCAGCTGTTGAAGACTTTACAAGTTCTTTTGGAACATCAATCAAGTGGCATTCTCCCCCATTCAACATATTAGCAACAACAGTTTTAATAAGATCATGGTCTGCCCCTGCCTTCCCTTGAGGGCCAACCGCGATGTCGTTGATCGTTCTATCTTGACCAGCTGAGATGTGAGCGGCATCACAACAGTCCAACGTGCCTCGAAACCATAGTAAACAATATACAATGACACAAAGTGGTGCAGCTTTACATAACAGAGTTACGACACGTACAGAACGTTGCGGCGGTTAGCCTTCATCAGCAAACAAACACATTCACAAACACAACATACAGTCAAGGAGAACTCCGGTGACTACATTAGAAGGTGATGACAGGACGATAGGAACAAATGCATGGAAAAATAGAAGCAATGAAGAGAAAATGAGAATTGAAAAAAAATGTTAATTGAAAAGAATGTTAGTTGAAGAAAATGTTTAATAGAAAAACTGTTAATAGAGAAAAAAAAAACTGCATACTCACCTCACGTACGGATCTGTAAATGACTACGAAAATCTCGGGTGTAGTTATATACGGTGCTGGATGTTACGGTTCAGTGAGCACATAGAAAGAAGGGGGCGGGGTAGGAGGCGTGTAAGATTGAAGGTAGTATTGACCAAGACCCCATTGTGTTATTTAAGGTCTTGGTGGACTGGTGTGCATGAACACGCGTACATACATAGACACACTTCATCAGACAAAATGCTAGTGTATGTGGACATATGCACAGTATATGCAAGAAGAGAGAGAGAGAGAGAGAGAGAGAGAGAGAGAGAGAGAGAGAGAAGAGAGAGAGAGGAGAGGCGAGAGAGAGAGGAGAGCGAGAGTGAGACAGACAGAGAGAGACAGAGAGACAGAGAGAGGAAAAGTGCCTGCGACATACCACATGGGGCATACTGTACCCTACGAAATAGTCAGTATGGTTGCTTGTCATACAACGCGCTTCAGGAGCCCCTCGCCCAGTGCTCGAGTTGTTGGGGCTGTGTAAGATCCAACCACTGGCAATGCACGTGAAGAAGGTATGCACAGAGAAGCCAGGTGTAAGGGGAGAGAGAGAGGGAGAGGGAGAGAGAGTGAGAGAGAGAGCGAAAGGGAGGGAGAGAGGGGGAGAGAGAGGAAGAGAGAGAGGGAGAGAGAGATAGAGAGAGAGGGAGAGGGAGAGAGAGCTAGAGAGAGATAGAGAGAAAGGGAGAGAGAGGGGGAGAGGAAGAGAGAGAGGGAGAGAGATAGGGGGAGGGAGAGGGGAGAGAGCGAGAGAGGGTGAGAGCGAGAGAGGGGGAGGGCAAGAGAGAGATCAAGAGAGGGAGAGAGAGCGCGAGAGGGAGTGAGAGAGAGCGAGAGAGAGGAGGAGAGAGAGCGAGAGAGGGGAGAGCGAGAGAGAAAGGGAGAGCGAGAGGGTGAAAGAGAGAGAGGGTGAGAGAGAGGGAGAGAGCGAGAGAGAGAGAAAGAGAGAGAGAGAGAGAAAAAAAAACGTGCCTGTGATATACCACATGAGGCATGTGGGGCGCGTCAGTCTACGCGTACGACGTTTCCCTCGAACTGTACCCTATGAAATAGTCAGTATGGTTGATTGTTACACAGCACACTTCAGGAGCCCCTCGCCCAGTGTTCGAGTTGTTAGGGCTGTGTGAGATCCAACCACTGGTAATACAAGTGAAGTAGGTAGGCACAGAGAAGCAAGATGTAAGGAGAGAAAGAGAGAGAGAGAGAGAGAGAGAGAGAGAGAGAGAGAGAGAGAGAGAGAGAGAGAGGAAAAGTGCCTGTGATATACCACATGAGGCATGTGGGGCGCGTCAGTCTACACATACAACGTTTCCCTCGTATTGTACCCTATGAAATAGTCAGTATGGTTGATTGTTACACAGCACACTTCAGGAGCCACTCGCCCAGTGTTCGAGTTGTTGGGGCTGTGTGAGATCCAACCACTGGTAATACAAGTGAAGTAGGTAGGCACAGAGAAGCAAGATGTAAGGAGATAGATAGATAGAGAAGAGAGAGAGAGAGAGAGAGAGAGAGAGAGAGAGAGAGAGAGAGAGGTTGGAAAACTGCATGCGATATACCGCATGAGGAATGCGGAGTGGGTAGGTCTACAGATGCGAGGCTTCACTCATACTGTTCTCTATGGAATCATCCTTCTATCAAACTCACTTCCCATATTTCCTCTACTTCTGTCAACTTCTTAGACCTTACCGTTTCTATTGGGACCCATGGTCTCACCACGACGATCTACTACAAACCGACTGACTCTCACGCCTTTCTACTCTACACCTCCTCTCACCCTCCGTCCTGCAAAGACGCAATTCCTTATTCTCAACTTCTGCGCCTTCGACGACTATGCCAAAATGATGAGGATTTTCGCCACAGTGCTCAGGAAATGTTGGACTTCTTCAGGCTTCGTGGCGGCTATCCTGATCATGTCCTATCATCAGCCTTCCGCCGGGTTCTACCCATTAGCCGCGCAGAGGCTCTCACCTCTTCACCTAGACCAAAAAACCTTCGACCGGTACTTTCTCTTACCTACCATCCGCATAATATTTCAGTCAAGAATATCCTGTTTCGACATCTATCTATCCTTCAAGCTGACACTACTACCAGCGCGATATTTTCAGAGAAACCACTAGTGGCCTACAGACGTGACCGCAACCTCAGATGTACTCGTCCACAATAGAGTACAGGGATTTCCACCTCCACCATCACAATTGGGAACTAAGGCTTGCCTGAGATCTCGGTGCAAGACCTGCCCATATGTGATCCACACTCCAGTAGTGCGATTCCCCAAAGGTAATTTACGCATCACAGAAGAATTTTCCTGCACCAGTCGCAACATCATTTACGCCATAATATGCAAAAGGTGTGATATGAAGTACATTGGGAACACGGGCCTCATGCTAGCCGACAGATTCCGCCAACATCTGATGGACATCAACACCAACGAGCGCAAGCCTGTCTCCACCCACTTCAATAGCGCCAACCATCAAGGTGCTTCCGATGTCCAGGTCACTGTCATCCAGTCCTGCTCCTCTGGTCCGCAACATCGCAAGAATACAGAAAACCGGCTCATATTCACTATGGGGTGCCTAATACCACACGGCCTCAACACCCAACATAGTTTCATCTAATCGTAGTCATTTCCCCTCCCCACTCTGTTGCTTCCACACCCTCCTGATATCACCCTTGTCCGGCCTCCAACTTATCCTCTACCCTGTCCCCTATGCCATGTGTGGCGTGTCGTAGGCTCTTTTCCAATCTCTCTCTCTCTGTCTCTCTCTCAATCTCTCTCTCTCATTCTCCCTCAACAATCGTGCTTCTCTGTGCCTACCTATGCCATGGGTGGAGTTTCGTAGGCTGTTTTCCAATCTCTCTCTCAATCTCTCTCTCTCTCTCTCTCTCTCTCTCTCTCTCTCTCTCTCTCTCTCTCTCTCTCTCTCTCCCAATCTCTCTCTCTCATTCTCTCTCAACAATCGTGCTTCTCTGTGCCTACCTATGCCATGTGTGACGGGTCGTAGGCTCTTTTCCAATCTTCTCTCTCTCTCTTTCTCTCTTTCTCGGTCTCAATCTTTCTCTCTCTCTCTCTCATTCTCTCTCAACAATCGGGCTCCTCTGTGACTACCTATGCCGTGTGTGGCGTGTCGTAGGCTCTCTTCCAATCTCTCTCTCCCCCCCCCTCTCTCTCTCTCGTTCTCTCTCTCAATCTCTCTCTCTCATTCAATCTCAACGATCGTGCTTCTCTGCGCCTACCTATGCCATGTGTGGCGTGTCGCCCCTATGCCATGTGTGGCGTGTCGTAGGCTCTTTTCCAATCTCTCTCTGTCTCTCTCTCTCAATCTCTCTCTCTCTCTCATTCTCCCTCAACAATCGTGCTTCTCTGTGCCTACCTATGCCATGGGTGGAGTGTCGTAGGCTTTTTTCCAATCTCTCTCTCTCTTCTCTCTCTCTCTCTCTCTCTCTCTCTCTCTCTCTCTTTCAATCTCTCTCTCTCATTCTCTCTCAACAGTCGTGCTTCTCTGTGCCTACCAATGCCATGTGTGACGGGTCGTAGGCTCTTTTCCAATCTTCTCTCTCTCTCTTTCTCTCTTTCTCGGTCTCAATCTTTCTCTCTCTCTCTCTCTCATTCTCTCTCAACAATCGTGCTCCTCTGTGCCTACCTATGCCATGTGTGGCGTGTCGTAGGCTCTTTTCCAATCTCTCTCCCCCCTCTCTCTCTTTCTCTATCTCAATCTCTCTCTCATTCAATCTCAACAATAGTGCTTCTCTGTGCCTACATATGTCATGTGTGGCGTGTCGTAGAATCTTTTCCGATCTCTCTCTCTCTCTCTCGATCTCTCTCTCGATCTCTCTCAATCTCATTCTCTCTCAACAATAGTGCTTCTCTGTGCCTACCTATGCCATGTGTGGCGTGTCGTAGGCTCTTTTCCAAACTCTCTCTCTCTCTCTCTCTTTCTCTCTCTCTCTCTCTCTCTCTCTCTTCTCTATCTCTCTTCCATCTTGCTTCTCGGTGTCTACCTATTCCAATTATATTGCTGGTGGTCTGATGTTATACAGCCTCAATAACACAACCACTGGGGGTTGATCCTCATATACGTTGTATAAAAATCAACCTTGCTGGCTCTATTTCATAGGGTACAGTATGAGTGAAGCCTCGTATATGTAGACCGATCGACCCCATATACATCCGGTGGCGTGCCTCCAATCTCTCTCTCTTTTTCCTCTCTCTATCTCTCTCTTTCTCTCTCTCTTTCTCTCTCTCTCTCTCTCTCTCTCTCTCTCTCTTCCATCTCACTTCTCTGTGCCTACATATTCCAACTATATTGCCGGTGGTCTGATTTCAACACAACCACTGGGTGATTTGATCCTCAAATACGTTGTATAACAATCAACCTTACTGCCTCTATTTCATAGGGGACAGTATGAGTGAAGCCTCGTATTTGTAGACCGACCGAACCCGCATACATCAGGGGCGTGTCGTAGGCACTTTTCCATTCTCTCTCTCTCTCTCTCTCTCTTCTCTCTCTCTCTCTTCCATCTCACTTCTCTGTGCCTACATGTTCCAACTATATTGCCGGTGGTCTGATTTTAACACAACCACTGGGTGTTTTGATCCTCAAATACGTTGTATAACAACTAACCTTACTGCCCCTACTTCATATGGAACAGTATGAGTGAAGCCTCGTATTTACAGACCGACCGACCCCACATACATCAGGGGCGGGTCGTAGGCACTTTTCCTCTCTCTCTCTCTGTCTCTCCCAATCTCTCTCTCTCATTCTCTCTCAACAATCGTGCTTCTCTGTGCCTACCTATGCCATGTGTGACGGGTCGTAGGCTCTTTTCCAATCTTTCTCTCTCTCTCTCTCTCTCTCTTTCTCTCTTTTCTCGGTCTCAATCTTTCTCT
>OY992877.1:154460061-154596965 GCA_963921405.1 Cepaea hortensis | reverse complement strand
GAACAGTATGAGTGAAGCCTCGTATTTGTAGACCGACCGACCCAGCATACACCAGGGGCGTGTCGTAGGCACTTTTCCAATCTCTCTCTCTCTCTCTCTCTCTCTCTCTCTCTCTCTCTCTCCCTCTCCATCAGGCTTCTCTGTACCCACATATTCCAACTATATTGCCGGTGGTCTGTTTTTAACACAACCACTGGGTGATTTGTTCCACAAATTCGTTGTACAGCAATTAACCTTACTGCCTCTATTCCATAGAGAACAGTATGAGTGAAGCCTCGCATTTGTAGACCTACCCACTCCGCATTCCTCATGCGGTATATCGCCTGCAGTTTTCCAACCTCTCTCTCTCTCTCTCTCTCTCTCCTTACATCTTGCTTCTCTGTGCCTACCTACTTCACTTGTATTACCAGTGGTTGGATCTTACACAGCCCCAACAACTCAAACACTGGGCGAGTGGCTCCTGAAGTGTGCTGTGTAACAATCAACCATACTGACTATTTCATAGGGTACAGTACGAGGGAAACGTCGTATGTGTAGACTGACGCGGCCCACATGCCTCATGTGGTATATCACAGGCACTTTTCCTCTCTCTCTCTCTCTCTCTCTCTCTCTCTCTCTCTCTCTCTCTCTCTCCCCTTACATCTTGCTTCTCTGTGCCTACCTACTTCAATTGTATTACCAGTGGTTGGATCTCACACAGCCCTAAAAACTCGAACACTGGGCGACGGGCTCCTGAAGTGTGCTGTGTAACAATCAACCATACTGACAATTTCATAGGGTACAGTACGAGGGAAACGTCGTACGGTCGTACGCGTAGACTGACGCGCCCCACATGCCTCATGTGGTATATCACAGGCACTTTTCCCCCTCTCTCTCTCTCTCTCTCTCTCTCTTTCTCTCTCTCGCTCTCTCCCTCTCTCTCGCCCTCTCTCTCTCTTTCACCCTCTCGCTCTCGCCCTCTCTCTCTCTCTCGCTCTCCCCTCTCTCACTCTCTCTCCTCCTCTCTCACTCCCTCTCTCTCGCTCTCTCTCCCTCTCTCACTCCCTCTCGCGCTCTCTCCCCCCCTCTCTCTCCCTCTCTTGATCTCTCTCTTGCCCTCCCCCTCTCTCGCTCTCATCCTCTCTCACTCTCTCCCCTCTCCCTCTCTCTCCCTCTCTCTCTCCCCCTCTCTCTCTCCCTCTCTCTCCCTCTCTCTCCCTCTCTCTCCCTCTCTCTCTCTTCCTCTCCCCCTCTCTCTCCCCTTCTATCTATCTCTCTCCCCTCTCTCTCCCTCTCTCTCTCCCTCTCTCTCTCGCTCTCCCTCCATCTGCCTCTCCCTCTCCCCCTCTATTTCTCTCTCCCTCTCTCTCCCTCGCTCTCTTCCTCTCTCTCCCCCTCTCTCCCTCCCTTTCGCTCTCTCTCTCACTCTCTCTCCCTCTCCCTCTCTCTCTCCCCTTACATCTGGCTTCTCTGTGCATACCTTCTTCACGTGCATTGCCAGTGGTTGGATCTTACACAGCCCCAACAACTCGAGCACTGGGCGAGGGGCTCCTGAAGCGCGTTGTATGACAAGCAACCATACTGACTATTTCGTAGGGTACAGTATGCCCCATGTGGTATGTCGCAGGCACTTTTCCTCTCTCTGTCTCTCTCTGTCTGTCTCTCCCTCTCTCTCTCTCTCTCCTTGCATATACTGTGCATATGTCCACATACACTAGCATTTTATCTGTTGAAGTGTGTCTATGTATGTACGCGTGTTCATGCACACCAGTCCACCCAGACCTTAAATAACACAATGGGGTCTTGGTCAATACTACCTTCAATTTTACACGCCTCCTACCCGCCCCTTCTTTCTATGTGCTCACTGAACCGTAACATCCAGCACCGTATATAACTACACCCGAGATTTTCGTAGTCATTTACAGATCCGTACGTGAGGTGAGTATGCAGTTTTTTTTTTCTCTATTAACAGTTTTTCTATTAAACATTTTCTTCAACTAACATTCTTTTCAATTAACATTTTTTTTTCAATTCTCATTTTCTCTTCATTGCTTCTATTTTTCCATGCATTTGTTCCTCTCGTCCTGTCATCACCTTCTAATGTAGTCACAGGAGTTCTCCTTGACTGTATGTTGCGTTTGTGAATGTGTTTGTTTGCTGATGAAGGCTAACCGCCGCAACGTTCTGTATGTGTCGTAACTCTGTTATGTAAAGCTGCACCACTTTGTGTCACTTTATATTAGGAACAGCTCTGACTGCCTAGTTTCCGAATGCCGCTCTTGTTCGGAACAGCTCTGACTAGGTAGTTTTCCGAATGTCTGTCGTGCTTGGAACAGCTCTGACGGGCGCACCGACAAGCACATTTCCCAAAACTCGCTGAGTGGATACCGTCTGCAGACCTATCTGGTTTGTGCGGGAAAGGCCCGGGGCGAACAAAATGCCCAATATATTGAAGTGAGGAATTAAAGCAGTCATGAGCAGGACGTGACGATTCCCTTGGTGAGCCCAGTACCAGGGCGCTATGTGTCGGCCCTGCAACTATGGAAGCAACCTTGGATGGCGGAAAATGCTATGGACTGTCCCTTCCTTCTCTTGAGGGATGACCGATGTCCTCGACTGTTCCAACTTGACCAGCTGAGATGTGGACGGTACCACAAAAGTGAGAGTCTCCCAGGAATGCTAACCTGGTCAAAAATGCACGCATAAGCCGGATGTGTTGACCTAAGGGTTTTCAACCCAAGGGTGCCTAACGCACACCGCAATAACATCTGAAAACAAACACTCCGGATGAACGAAAAGAAGAAGATCATGTAACTCATATTTTTGGTTGGCCATTTTAGGGTACCGTAGGCTTACATAGCTTACACTCAGTAACACCGTGACTTCAAGTGACTGCCTTCACAAATTATTTGAAATTAGGACTATCATATATTTATAGACTATAAATATAGTACCTAATAATTAACCAAATAAAAATACCGCAATTCAGCAACAAAACAACTTCGATTACAGCAGATTAAAACTAGCTTCGTATTTACAAATCGCCAAAGACGCCAAAACAACAACTACAGCAACAAGGGCTGACTAGTAGCGCGTATGCGCGCATTTATTTATTTATTCGGTGTCTCACAGCGCGATAAAGAATTGATCCAAATATTTCAAATATATAAAGAAAAAAGAAGGATAAAAGGCTTTAAAAGGGTATTAAAAAAAAATAAACAAATTAAGGGTAGCTCTGACGTAGATCAAGTTGCTATGACATGGCTGGCTACTGTCCCATGTGTCCCATGGGAAATACAAATGTGTGCTATCCCATCCCATCCTATGGGACGTTTCCCATGGGAATCCCATTCCCATGGACAAGCCTGTAGATTACCTATGGACAAAGGAGAAGTGGTCACGCGCTTGTGGAACCAGGTGTAGAAGATGGGGAAACAGACTGAGAACCTGTGTGTGGAAAGAATGATATGGCGGTGATCGGCAGGGGCGCTAGAAGAATCTCACAACTGAGAGTGAAGATCAGGAGAACTTTCAATCTGGTGATATTGGTGGGAACGATTCATAGTATGATTCTTCGCTGGCTGTTGAACTGGAGGGGGTGTATAGGAATGTCCGGAGTGCAGTGATGTCGGTTCTTAGTTCAACTCAACTCACCTCAGCTACAATGTCGATTCTTAAAACAAAAATAAAATTATGTCTGTCTGCCTCTCTATTAAAATAATTGAATGTTTGTCTTTGTTATTTATTGCTAGAGTGGTTTGACTTTACACAAAACACTAAGTGATACGTCATCTACCCTTGGTTTATCTTGTTTGTGTCTTAGACTGTACCATATATTAATTATATTGGCAAACCAGCCAAAGAAATAAGACAGCGGCGTTTATACAAGAAACAACATTGCAGAAATAGTCAATCAATTTCAATTGAACGAAAGAAGAAGAGGAATGTATTCGTTCGCTCGCTTTAAATTCAATGAATGAATCACCAAAAAACGAGAAGTAGGTTGTGAGCTTTACAAAAACACGATTACAAGAAACAAATTGTGCTTTGAATTCAAGCCTAGTCAATACACGTGCTACTACTTCTAGTGCACTGGACTGATTTTTACGTGTGAATTAGCTTTCCCCATTACCAATGTTCTTTGCCATCAGGTGAACCACCCCGACTTCTGAGGTACTTGTAATTTACAACCCCAAGACAAGGACAAGAAGTCAACAGTTTAGTCCAACTGACCGGTGTGGGGGATGAACTCACTACCTCAGCATAAATTATGTTCCCAATTTTGTTTTATCGACACATTGTCGACAATGGATGCCAATACACCATTTAGTCTTTTTCATCATGTCTATAGATTATTACGTTCAAATATCTCTTGTTATTTTATATTGTTCACATGTCTCCTGAGCACGGTTCGCACATTAAGGCACATGTGTTCGAATCCCGCGTGGCGGGGATTTTCAAATAATGACCATGTCGACTCTGTCTAAAACATGTAGCAGGAAATATTTAGGGAAATAATGGTGGTTGCCGAGATATTGACCATATCACCCACCCGAGCGCCGATTGGTCTATACTCTATACAAATATGGAGCTAGCAGGATGTGAGCAGGCACGTCAGCGAAGTTGATAGCGAACTGTGCTGATAATGTCATGAGTACGGCCGGACAAGGGTTCAACACCTGGGCTCGTCGCCAGCGAAAGTGAGGGAAAGATTGGCCACCTATTAATCCGTGCCTACAAAATGTGATGGCGCTATCACATCACAGACCCAAAGCAGGAAACTTAGTATTCATTCATTCATTCATTCATTCATTCATTCATTCATTCATTCATTCATTCATTCAGTAGCATGAGCATGTCCTTTGCAGAACCTCGCTCCCATAACAACCTACCGGAACACTTCTCGATCACAAGCAAGATGTCCCCCCTCCGATACACCCATCGAGATCATCCGCCTCATCCTGCACCCATCTTCTCTTTGGCCTTCCTCTTCCTCTCTTCCCAGGCATATACCCCTGCATTATTGTTCTCTCCAAACTTTCATGACTTTTCAAGTGACCAAAATATATAAATTGTCCTTGTTTTATCGTCTTTATTTGAGTTCAACATGCAGCAGATACAATTTGAGCATAAACACAGCCAAAACCGAAGTAATGCAAATTAGCAGATCGCCTGGTCCACTAAATATACAGATAAATAACACAACTCTGAAACAAGTTAACGAATTCGAATATCTTGGAAGTATGATCACTTAAGTTGGCAGATTGGACAGAGAAATCGAAATCAGATGTCAGAAATCTAGTGCACTTATATATCACCTATCACCCTTACTGAAACATCCAAATATAACCATGTCCGCAAAACGACAGATAATAAACGGCATATTCACACCAACCCTATGCTACCAATCTCAAACCTGGACATTATCCACATCACACTTTCGCAAAATCAACACCTGCGAGATGAGATGCCTTAGGAGAGCTGTCAACTTAAAAATGCGAGACCGAGTAAGAAATGTTGTTATCAGACAGACAGTGGGATCAACACCTTGTGATACATTTACTCACAGAAGATCAAGTGGTTTGGCTATGTCGTTAGAATGCAACACCAACAACTACCATCACTGGCCTTACATAAAAGATCATCTGCGTCGATACCAAGAGGACGTCCAAGAAGAAAATGGATTGACGACATCAAAGACATTGTACAGTCACACGGAATGACACTGTCCAGTGCCTCCCACCGGGCACTGGCGCAATTTATTCCTCTCCACGACACTTGACGGCAGAAGTGGAAGATGATGATGATGATGATGATGATGATGATGATGATGATGATGATGATGATGATGAATAGCCAACCCTCTTCGATATTCAGCTCTTGAAGTATGCATGTATTTATTCTTTTCTTTACCCAAAATATTCTTATAACATTTATATTCAAAAGCATTTATGCGCTTTTCAGCTTGTTTAGTAAGAGCGATTGATAGTCGTCGTTTAATTTCTTTCATTGTGTCACCATTGTTGGTAATCAATGATCCAAGATATTCAAAATTGTCCACCACCTGCAATCTTTCCTCATTAACAAATATTTCTTTCTCCATAGTAGTTTTATCTGCATGCATTATCTTTGTTGGTAATCAATGATCCAAGATATTCAAAATGTTCCACCATCTGCAATCTTTCCTCATTAACATATATTTCTTTATCCCCAGTAGTTTTATCTGTATGCATTATCTTTGTTTATGCTATGTTAAGATATAAGTTGTGATTTTCACTATTTATTTGGGTTGAGGATATTCAGTTTTCAGGACATTCTGTGATGTGTATAGCAATACTGTATCATCAGCATATCTAATCTCTGGTATTTTATGACCATCGATATTTAGGGCAGCATATTGCTCCCTGGTTATATCTTCTCTGACATTTCTCATTATGTTTTCGGCGTACAGGTTAAACAAATTGGGGACAGCACACAGCCCTGACGGACTCCTTGCTTGATGTTAAACCAATCTGATGTCTCGCCATCTATTCTAACCGCCGCTTGTTGGTCTAGATAGAGCATTTTTGTGAGTTGTACTACATGTGAAGGAATGCCCATATTCCTCATGATTTCCCAAAATTTCTGTTGTCCTACTCGGTCTAATGCCTTTGAATAATCCACAAAACATGAGAATTTGTTTACATTAAATTCTATGCACTTCTCTATTATTAAACGCATGTTCAGTATGTGATCTCTTGTTCCTCTCCCTTGTCTAAATCCAGCTTGAACCACATTAATCTTTTCTTCCATTTTCTTACGAAATCCGAAATCTTCCCATTATGATTTTTATTAGAATTTTACTTGCACGACTTATTAGGGCAACAGTTCTATTGTTGGTGCATAATTTCAGGTTGCCCTTTTTTGGTATTGGAATTAAGATAGTTCCTTCCAATCTTTTGGCCATATACCATATTTCCATATCTTTTTACATAATGCGTGATAGATATGTATGCTTTCTTCTCCTCCCGCTTTAATTAGTTCAGCTGTTATCTCATCACATTCTGTGATTTACCATTCGTCAGGTTCTTTATTGTCCATGCAATTTCATCTAATGAGGGTTCAGGTTCTGTCTCTGCTGTCATTGGTTCGTGTATATCATTCATATTCTCAAGTCATTCATATCATACATTCCACTGCAGTATTCCTGCCATCTTTCCAGAATGTGTCTAGATTCTGTTAAGGTATTTCCCAACTTGTCACAGATAACATTTAATTGAGGCTGCACATTACTTGTCAATAACTTCATTTCTTTGAACATTTCGTAATCTCTGCCATTCTTATGACATTGCTCTATTTTAATACAACAATCTTGTATATGTTGATTTTTGTCTTTTCGTGTGTTCTTTCTTATTTCTCGTGTTAAATACGTATACTTCATCCTACTGTTATCGGTTTCTCCTTTCTTTTTCAGTTTCCTTCGTTGTTTTATTAATTCTAACGTGCATGGTGTAATCCATGGCATATGTTGATTAGTCCTGGTCGGAACTAAATCTTTGGTTGCTGTTATCAAGATATCTCTACTTGTACTGTCAGTTCATCAGGTGTCATTTCCTCTTGTACAGACATCAAGACCCCAAAACGATTCCTCACTTCAAACTTAGTATTACTAGTAATAATAATAATAATAATAATAATAATAATAATAATAATAATAATAATAATAAGAATAATAATAATAATAATTATTATTATTATTATTATTATTATTATTAAGATATACACGATACAAATTAGAAGGAGTTACGGACGCGGTGCGAAATCCCACGTATCCGCGTTCGAAACACAGCTGCGCGATTTGGCATCAGACCGCGTTGCGTTGGTGTTTTTACGAAATGGTATGAGTGCCGGTCGTTCAGAAAGCAATGGCAAACTACTGAACGCAAACTTGCCAAGACATCACAACAGCAAAAAATGCTGGTGTTGACTGCAACGTCCTGTAAAGACGTAACTTTTTATTGATTGATTGATTGATTGATTGATTGATTTAGAAACCGACATCACAGCATTCGGGGTATTCCCATAAGCGCTCCGTCCCCATCCTCAGCAGCCAGCGAAGAGTTCCAACACTAATAGTATCAGTAGCAATCTGATTATATGTCCGTCTCACCTTTCCTCTGAGCGTCGATCATCGGCCAAATCCCCTCGTCACCCATCGCTGTCGCATTCTTGCCAGACCATGGTGATCCATTTGCTCCTCCGAGGTGTACATGTGCTTCTACAAAGCCGCAACCACGTCTGCCTTGTCATGCATCAATACTCCACCAAGTTTTGCAGAGCCAGCCAATCTGTCCGCCTGTTCATTCCCCAGCACACCAGCATGCCCCGAAGAAAAGATCCAGACGATGCTTGTCACCAGTGACTTCCGAAGGGAAGCAAGCCACTCTGCACGAAGCTTGCTTGCCCTCACACTACTCAGCATGCTTTCTGAGTCAGTTACAATCACGATGTGTGTGTGTGTATCGTATTCTCCATGCAGCGGAAAGCTGCACTGACCGCCTCCACCTCCATTCTTAAGCTAGATGTTGTGGTATCATATGCCAGGCTCTCCTGCACCAAATGTCGACCATTAGCTTTTGCTAAGAACCCCCAGGCACTTCTCCTGCCTCTCAACACCGAACCATCTGTGTATATAATCACATCACCCGGGCGAGCATTATCCTGAATTAGTTGCTGGATTTCCACTTCCGTGGCTAATGCTGGCCATTCCCTGCACTCCCGGCTCAATGTGATAATAACTCTGCACAAGACTGACTGCTCCGCTGGCACTCTGACCCACTCCTCTCCTCGCCTAATGTTCTCCAAGATGCACACCTGTCTGATCGTATCCTCCGCCTGAGCCATCCATGATTTCCCTCTTATCAGTCGCTGACCGTTAACTGCGTCCAGCGCTTCATGCAACGGGTGACCTGTGTCTGCAGCTACTCTGAGGTATGCCTTCGCCTGCATCACATTGAGCCTACCAGCAACAGTCGGCAAACCAAGGATGTAACTTATACACATTACTGGGGTGTTTCTTGTGCATCCCAGAAAGGCCCGCATAGCTTCATTCTGGATGCGCTCTAATTTCACCAACTGACTCTTTGAGACAGTGAGCAGTCCTAGTCCATAATCAGTCACTGAGAGGATCAAGTGCTGGTATAGTGTGAAAAGCATTCTCTGCTCTGTGTCCATTGCAGCCATAGTTTTAAGTGCACTGAGTCCCTTTTGAGATCTTGTCACAACCGTCTCCACATGGTCCTTGAAGGACAGGCTCCTGTCAAAAGTGATTCCCAGATACTTTAGTTTGTTCTCTCGGTTGACATTCTACCATCTGTCGTGAGGCTTGGGACATCAGTTCTCATAATCCAGTTGTCCAGAGAGCACCACAAAACAGCTGCCTTTTCCGGGTGGATGACAGCACTCATTTCAATGCAACAGTCAATCACTTTGTCCACTGTCGCCTTTAGCTCTTGGGTTGTTTGCTCCCTATCTATCCCCTGCCTATATGCAAGAATATCATCTGCAAATGTTAGTATCCTTCCAACCCCTGATGCTTCTAGGTTTGCAATCTTGCTCGTATACACGTTAAAAACCATCGGTGCGATTGCGGATCCCTGTGGCAGTCTCGGGGTTAAAATATGTGGCTCTGAGGTCCATCCATCCAGACGGAGAGCAACCCGACGAGAGTGCAGGACGGCTGCTATCCAATTCACCAACCAGGGATTGACCCCCTTCTTCATCAGTGCGGTCATCAAAATATCATATCGAACTCTATTGTACGCATCCTCGAGATTAAGCGTTACCGCCATCGTTTCCTGTCTACTCTGGAACCCCTCATAAACGTCAAAGGCAAAAGTGGCTGCATTTGACCAGGTATCTTTTCCTGGCCTGTAGCTTCCCAGGCCTCTTGGAAGAAGCTTCCCCTTTCCAAAACCTCTTGCAGCTTGACAGCGACTATCTTCTCTAAAACCTTCCCAAATGTATTTTGAAGGGTGATGATCCTAAAGCCGCTAAACTTTGAATGATCCTTGAATGGTTTTGGGAGAGGGCTGAGATAGCTGTGTACCCAATCCTGCGGTACTGATGCTGTCCTAATGCTCTGGTTAAAGCAGTCGGTCATCTCCTTCAGGTCTACATCGCTCAAAGCCTTCATGTGGCCATACCTGACCCCATCAGGCCCTAGTGCAGCGTCTTTTGCCTTTTTCAAAATATGTTTAACATCTTCAACCCGTATGATTTCTTCATAATGCATATTCTTTATGGTGCCAGATAACTCCCCTCTAACTACATCCCTGGTGTCCGCATGACCATGATTGGTCTGCTCTAAAAATCTCTGAAGAAACGCCTCCCCTTTCTCTTTGTCTGTTGTCACGCGCACATCATCATCTCTATAAATTGTTTCCACTGTCATAGGCCGATCTTTTCTTTGTATTTATCTGTGCAGTTTCCATAATTTTCGCAGTGTTTTATCACCTCCAATCTCCTTCATGAAACATTCCCATTTTACCTTTTTGGCCTCTGCAGCACAGCGCTTGAAAACCTCCACCTTGTCTTTCTTGACATTTTCTGCTGTGTCCACTTCCTCTCGTGAGCTTCGAGGTGTCTGTGGCACTTTCTTTAGCTGCTTCACTGCAGCTCTCTTTGCTTTCCAAGCATGGTCTACTTCTGGGGTCCACCACGGGGGCTGCAAAAAAGGGGTTTTAACAGTCCTGTTACATACCCCCTGTCTGAGGCGTCCAAGAAGGCTGTCGGTCCACTCATACCGGAAGGTCTTGCGCGCTCTCCCAGCCTTAACTTTCCTGGATTTAGAGATCAGAACTGCGCATGGCATGTGATCACTCCCATGGTCATTCAAAACAGTCCACTTTACATCAAGGACTGATGACTGGGAGACAAGTGCCAAGTCAATAGCTGTGTCTGCATCGCAAGGCCTCATTGCCATTCTAGTCGGCCGACCATCATTTATGCAGACCACATCGGAATCCACCATGTCATCCGCAAGGGCAATTCCCTGTCGGTTTTCTCCACTACTGCCCCAATCTCTGCTCCTCGCATTGAAGTCTCCACATATGAGTAGCCTATCACCTGGTAATTCCTTCAATTCCTTAAGCCAGTTCCAGTGTTTCTTTCTGACAAAACAGTCCACTGTGGCATATACATTTATTATGTTCCAACTTAAGCCACCAATTCCCATGTGTATACCCTGGACCTCTCTTGCACTGTGATTCCACTGGCTCAAGTCAAGTACCACATGCTTCACCCCTTCCTTCACCAGCATACCTTGCCCATGTCTCTTCTGCCCAGTAGGTTTTATATAAGTGACGTACCCAGGGCAATGGTATTTGTCTGTATTTAGCTCCTGGATCATAAGGACATCAAAATCATATATTAGCCGCTCCAATACAGGACCTCTCTGCCTGGCACTACGACAGTTCCAGATTCCCACTCTTACATGGTTGAGATCTAGTCTCTCCACTTTTCGTCTTGTTCTCCTGGTGCCTGCCCTTCTATTTCTATGCTTTCTTCTCACACCATTTCCTCGTCTTCTCCTCCTCACTCTCTCTTCGCTAGCCTCTGAAGGATTATCAAGCGCAGAGCACGTGTTCCGTAGCTCCGGCGACGATTCCCGTATTTAGTTGATTTCATAAGCAAAGTTTGGATATTGCAGGAAATAATCGGTCCTCCTAGTAGAGCCTGCCTGCTAGGGAAGGGGAAGGGAATGTCGCTCAGGAGTCCATACGCCTGGCGCCGTCCCGCCTGCACACCAGACGTTCCACGTTCAAGACCAGCTCACCCGTGGCCATTCAGTCCTCGGCACGTCGGTCCACCTTAAACTTGGGGGTTTATAATCAGAGTTTTCCATCTCATAGATTGGCTGCTGTAATAGCTAACGGACCAAATCCACCCGGGGGCAAGAGATTCTAGCGCCTCATTTATGGCAAACACCATAGATCAGGGGTGGGCAAACTACGGCCCGCGGGCCGCATGCGGCCAGCCAAGTGATTTTATGCGGCCCGCGAGGGCATTTAGAAATAAACATTTAAAATTAGTTTTTAAGCTATTTTGTTGAATTTTACAAAATTTCATGTACCGTTATGATGAGTGTCAATAACAAACGTAAGATTGAAGATGAATGCCGTGTTTTTAATGATGAATGGGCAACTAAGTACTGTTTTATAAAAGTTGGTAGCAAATCAGTTTGCTTTTTGTGTCGTGAGACAGTGGCTGTCTTTAAGGAGTACAATTTAAAAAGACATTATCAAACAAAACATTCCGATTTAGGATACAATTTAACGAAGAGAAGGAAAGGAAATACCTTGAGTTGGTGAAAATTTTGAGAAACAGCAAACTGTTTTCACTAAACAGTTTTCAATTCAAGATGCTGCAACTGAAGCTAGTCTTGTGCTGTCACACAGAATTGTAAAACAGAACAAGCCATGTTCTGATGGCGAGTTCATCAAGGAATGTTTGCTAGATGCAGCAAACATTATGTGTCCAGAAAAAAAACCAGATTTGACAACATTACTTTATCAAGGAGACCTGTGGTCAGACGTGTTGACAAGATCAGTGACAATTTGATGCATAAACTTCAAGATGCAAGTAAAAAATTTTTGTGGTACTCTCTTGCAGTGGATGAGAGTACCGATGTATTTGATACTGTCCAATTATTAACATTTATACGTGGAATAAACACTTCTTTCAAACTCAATGAAGAGTTACTGAGTGTTGAGTCACTCAGAGACACAACCACAGGCCATGATATATTCAATGCTGTTACTAACTGTATTGAAAGAACTGGGTTGGTTTGGAACAAGATGGCAAGTGTTACAACTGACGGAGCTCGTGCTTTGACTGGAAAAAATGTAGGTCTGGTAAAGTTGATAAGTGATAAGATTAAAGCAGAATATCCAGATCACACATTACTACCACTTCACTGTGTGATTCATTAAGAAAGTATGTGTAAAACTGTTTTGAATATCAAGCATGTTATTGACCCAGTTGTCAGTGTCATCATTCTCATCAGATCAAGCGGACTTAATCACAGACAGTTCAAGTCATTACTTGACGATTTGGAAACTGAACATTCCGATGTCTTGAACCACACCAATGTTCGATGGCTGAGTCTCGGCAAGGTGTTGAGCCGAGTGTGGGAACTCAGAGGAGAAATAGTGATGTTCCTAGAGATGAAGGGCATTGCATGTGACTTTAATACTAATATTGTCAATAAAGAGTGGCAGTTAGACTTTATGTTTGCCATTGAAATTATGGAAAAGTTAAATGAACTGAATGTCAAACTTCAGGACAGTGGTGTGTTTGCACATGAATTGTATGTATATGTAAAATCATTTCAGGCAAAACTCTCAATGTTCTCCAGACAAGCAAGTGAAAAAAGATTTTGTCACTTCCCTTTGCTGAAACAAGAAACCATTTCTGGTGAAATGACTGAAAAATACAAAGCCCAATTAGATGCATTGATTGAAGAATTTGGATGGAGATTCCAAGATTTCAAGAACCTAGAGCCATAGTTCAATATTCTCAGTTCACCTTTTAGTGCAGAAGCTGATACAGCCACAGAGGACATATAGTTGGAGCTGCTTGACTTACAAGCAGATCATGACCTGAAAGAGAAATTCAAGACAGATGGTTTGCTTGATTTCTATAGATCTTTATCAAAAGAATCATTTCCCAACTTGAAAAACTTTGCAGCTAAATTTTTATCATTATTTGGATCAACATACATTTGCGAACAAGCATTCTCTTGCTTGAAGATCAGCAAATCTAAGAATAGGTCTTTATTGTCGGACTGCAACTTGCATGCTGTCTTGCGAATTTTAACAAGTAAACTTGCTCCAGATTTCAAGAATGTTGTCAAAAATTGCAAGCAGTTACATACATATCATTAGAAATCAACAACTGTAGTGACAATGCAGTCGCTGTGTGTCTAAATTAAAGCCATTGATAGATAATAAAGAATGTTTGTTGTAATAACAAGTTGTAAAATCGTGTTAACAAATTAGTAAAAGTTTTTGTCCATATTGTCAAATATAATGTTTAAGTAAAGTAAAATTGCAATAATTAGTTATTTATACTGCTTAATAACCTATAAATAATTAATAATTACTTATTGTGGTAGGTTGCTGCAAACAAAATGTATATTTATATATATGTATGCGGCCCGCCAATAGCTTTACATTTGTCAATGCGGCCCTCCGCACGAAAAGTTTGCCCACCCCTGCCATAGATACATATATACGGGAAAGAAAACCAATGTCATACACTACCCATCAAATAGTACATACTACACATTTAAAGTTACTACACAATATCAAAAGGTACAAAATACATAGTTAAAGTCACATAGTTAAAGGTTGTCCTCAAACATGGTCAGTCCACGGCCATTTTACAGAGTGCTGGTGTCCAAGGAGTGACCAAATATCACGTGCTGCCCATCAATCTTGGTATAATGAAAATTATATTCTTTATTACGACTGCACATTCCAGGAGTATGTTTACGCCGATATAGCTGTTATTACACAAGTATAGACCGAAGCTGGTTATTATTATGCATATATTTCTGAAGCAACACATGTTGCCACAATGTTTCCACACTGAAAACTAATACGTGTCTGCGGTACATTAATATTCGTAGATAACAATATCGAAATGGTGAATCTAACCTCGTTGGCGCTGGATATGACACATATTGAGAAGGCCTGATAATATTGTAACTAGAAAGTCTGACCTATAACCAACAGGTGCAACAAAATAGCGTTGTTTTTTAAAAAAATAATAAAACACCACAAGGATGAGAATTTATCCTCTTCTTCGTTGGTGTCTCTTTTTCGAGGGGAGGGCGTCACAACTAGTTATGCGCTTCAAAGGCCAGTGTGTCCCATGGATGAGAGAATTACAGGCAGAGATAAATAATATGGGAAGGACATAAGGGGAGCTGAACGAGATAGATAGGTTATGGCGGCTTGGCGTGGGTTCGGTGAAGGACAAAGCCCCAGTAGAGATAAAGAACAAACAAGAGTCTAGACTAGTCACACACCTATGTCTCATTCATTATCTGCAACACGTGCCATTATGATAAGCGTAGGCGACCATAGTTCGCTATCTAACACCATCACCAGTCTCGGGTCAGGTCTGTGTTGTGGCCTGTGGCCAAGCCATCCAGGGTTTTGTTTAGTCATCATTTTCCCTACTGGACTAGGCTGCTCCGATGGAGCATCCATATACGTCGTTTATCGAAAATTGTGATATTTATGGAATGATGATGTACAGGGCGTATTTTTAAAGACTGTGCATTGTTTGACAATATTGTAGGTCCAAGTTTTGTATTTACCTATTATGTTACATGAACTTTACAGAGGGTGAATACAAAACTTGGACCGGCAATATTTCCAAACACTGCACAGTCGTTAAAAATACACCCTGTACTTGGAATGTAAACTGTGGTTGCCCTTTATCTGTTGGTTTGTCAACGATTTAACTTCACTACGGAATGACACAGCCCAGTGCCACCCACCGGACTCTGGAGCGCCAATTAATCCTCCCCACGACTCTTGTCGGCATTGGTGGAAGATTATGATGATCCTTTGTCTAAAGAGACAAACCCTGGAGGGTGGGTGTTAAGGCGCCTTTCACCCAACGATGATAGAAGCAGAGTTTTGAAGTATCACAATTTTGAGGCATATATAGCTGTCCCACACACCTAACTCTCTAATCCCCCCCCCCACCTCTCCCCGCCCTAAATAACCACCAACCTGTGTTGGTCCACACCAGCATGTTGGATATTCGAGGTTATCCGTGAGGCCACTCTACCACCCGCCACCCGATGGACTCGCCTAGTAATGGAACAGGCTCCTACCTCAGAAAACAAATATGGACTCTCTACACCTCAGAAACCACATAGTGCACACTCTGCAATTACAATTCGTGTGCTATTGATCCAAAGGAATTTTTTTTACACATATCAGCACATAGTATGTAGACAAGAGGTGCTGGGTGACATGGTTGTTTATACGTTTGTCCAAGACATGGCGCAGGTCCAATCGCCAGCAGACAGCAACGTGATTATTTCAGGCAATTTTGGCGCTGGGTCCATCCAGCCTCATAAATATGAGCACCAGACAATTTTCGGAAATTTCTGGGAATTGTATGGAAAGGAAAGACGGCGAGCAAAGGAACTGGCTGTCGCACCTCATATGTCATATCCTCGAATATGTACGGCCCAACACTTCACACCCAGCGGCAGTTTCTGCTATGTGACCGCAGCTGTCATGTTATGTCTTATGTAGACAAGAATTCCGATGTAATTTAGAAAAAAAAAAAGGTCAACATGACGCCTGAGACACCTACGTGTAAAGAAACATTGTCTGGAACACATGCTTATATAATCTAAATAATCTGAAATAGCAACAGTTGAATACTAGATAAACACCCATTATCTGATATAGCAAAATACACTGCACGCCCCAATCATAACCCACAGGGCAGAGCAGAATATTACAGGTATGGTTGGTTGTGAATCCTCTGACAGGCTGTGACTTCAAACTCTTAAAAGATTTTGTATATCTGGACTGCCAGAGTAACTAACAACGACTGCCTGAGACAGGCTAATGAAACTAGAACTTTATATACAACAATAAGAAAGAGACAAACAGCTTTCTTCGGTCATGTGATGAGAAGAGAGGCACTGGAGAACATCGTGACAACTGGAAAGATCGAGGGAAAGAGAGGCTGAGGCAGACAAGAGAAATGATGCTGGATGGATTGAGATAGTGGCATGGAGGAATACCATCAGCAGAGTTGATCCAGAACACCCCAGAACACCAACGACCTAGATCTGTGGATAACTATGAACGCCTACGCCAGCTGGCAGGGCACTTGATGATGATGACGATATCTGTCCGCGGTTGTTTAAGCGTGAACTGCATGTTCGGATCGATAGCGGTCGGCCTGTTGCTTGGAATTGACTGGATTGCCTTTTCGGTTCACGAGTGCATTTTTTTTGGAGACTCCTGGGGGTCGTCGCTGGAGCTACGGAGTTCGTGCTTTGTGCAATGCTTTCAGCGGGCCACCCTGCCGAAAGGGAACGAGCCATATGGGATAAATCCCAGGGCAATAAAGTCGATCCTCTCGACTTTTAATGCAGTAATGTGTGGCTGCTGGTTTTCTAGTGACTGCCGCTTCCATCGACGATGAACTGTATTTTCCGGGGAGGACTTTTGTGTTGGCATTCTAACGGCGGCATTATGCACATTGTACCTGTGCAGGCTGTTGGCCTGTCGAGACTCCTGTCTATTCCACTTTTCAGATATGGCAGTGAGGAGCATTTCGTGTGATATTCACTGGCACAGGAACGGAGCATAATGGGGACGGCTCTCTTTCTCTCCAATCCCAGAAACCAGAAGATATAAGCAGGCTCGTTAGTGAATTAGATAGCGAACCAGTTGTGCAAGACCAGTACTGAAATTTTACATCTGTGAAAAGGCATAATTGTAATTATTTATAGGATGTAATCAGATCACGATTCAACACAGCGCATACTGAGAGGATGGGATTAGGCCTGGGTTAGTAATGTAACTAATGTTTCTTCCAGGGTGTCAGCAGTTTTCGACCCAATTCCCATTTGGAATAGTTCTTGTATAAATACAATACAATACAATGCAATACAATACTCAATAGGTTCCAAATGTTGCTGTATGTAGCCGGGGCGCAGTATTGGGGTGAGCGCCCAACATTGCTTAAATACTCCAATGGCTCGTGAATGCCTAACCTCTGCAGCAAAAGTCCAACTCCTGGCCTTCACGTGGCGACTCTGTTTAAACTAACAGGAGAAGGGGCAACGGCGAGTTTCTGGCGCCGAAAAATAACCAGTATGCTCTAGATGTGTATGCACGTACATGCATGTGCAGACGTGTGTGCGCGCGTACACATCTACACTCGAATGAGACCACAGTCTGCTCTAGCAAAGAAAGGTGCTGAAGACGGAGGCAACCAGCCAGGACGCGCACCACAGAAATCAGGATGCCACGCAATCAAGCAAAATGGAATATGTCGACTACTGCTAAATGTTATGGTGCTCGCCCTGCTTTGGACCCCCAGGCAGGTGCAGTGCCGGGCCCTATGTCTCGAAAGGGTTCAACCACAACTACTGGAGGTCCCCAAAAAAAAAAAGAATTAGAAAACATCTTGGACCAAGAAAAAGTAAGCATATGTTGCTTGCAAGAAACTCACCTCAACGAAAATATAGCCTTCAAAATCAGAGGCTACCAGTGTTACCGATCTGACCGAAAGGACAGGCGAAAAGGTGGGATACTGACCCTTGTAAAAAAAAAATAACATCATTGCTTCCTAAATCAAAGTCTATATGGAAGGGGCTGAGTATCAGACACTTAAACTTAAGACAGGTAATACAGACCTACATCTGATCAATTACTACTGTCCAAGTAACCGCCCACAGGCACTGGACAAACTACCATTAAAAGAAAAAATGATTGTGTGTGGCGATTTCAACAGCCACTCGCAGAGCTGGGGCTATGATCACATGAACCAGAGAGGAGAGAAACTGGAAGACTGGCAGGATGAGAATAGATTCATCTTGATTAACAAGCCGTCCGAGCCACACACTTTCTACTCAAGATCATGGCACACTACAACTACACCTGGCCTGGCTTTTCATTCATCAGACCTGGAGTGGAACATACACGAATTGTTGGGAAACAACTTGGTGGCAGCGACCATCGGCCAGTCTTTCTAACCGTAGAAAATTAGCTTTTAAGTGAAAGCAGCACCCTCTCGATGTGAAACTACAAGAAAGCAGACTGGGCAATGTACAAGAATCGCACCAGCATACTGGTTAGAAACCTGAACACTGAGAAAGACATAAATAAAGTATTTGGTGAGTTTGGGAAATGCATACTACAGGCAGCACGAGAAACAGTACCAAGAGGAGCCCGTAAACAATATAAACCGTACTGGAGTAGTGAACTGGAACAGTTGCATAACGATGTGGAAGTGTGTAGAAAGCAAGCAGAGGCCACACCCAGCCAAGAGCACCACAATAAATTCCAGCACGCAAAAGCCAAATTTCAAAGGGCCAAGCTGCAGGCTAGACGGAAAAGCTGGCAGGAGAAAACGGAGTCCCTGAACTTTGAAAAAGACACAAGGAAATTGTGGAAGCTAATAAAACAACTTAACGATGAAGGCACAGGGAGAATCTCAAAAATTGCACTACATAAAGATGGAAACATATTAACAAGAAAGCAAGCAGCTGACCATTTTGCGGACTCATTCGCACAAGATAACATTATAAAAATTAGTCCAGAGAAACAACAAGAGATTCGAGAGAAACGACAACATACAGGATACATACTGGAGCTAGCCATATCAAAACTGAAAATGAGAAAGTCATCAGGAGCAGATGGTATCTCCAATGAAATGATCAGGAACCTAGGAACAGAAGCCAAAGCAAAGCTGTTGCAGATCTTCAATAACAGCTGGACCTTAGGCAGTGTTCCACAAGCCTGGAGAGAAGCAATCATGATACCCCTCCTAAAATCAGGGAATGATGGTTCCATTGCCTCTAGCTACAGACCAAATAGCCTCACCAGCTGTCTCTGCAAAGCACTGGAGCGCATCATCAATCACAGACTGCAGTGGTACATTGAAAGTAAAAACATCCTTGTGCCACAGCAGGCTGGTTTTAGGCAGTGCTACTCTACGGAAGATCAGACAACCTACCTCTCTCAAGAAATTGAGCATGCATTCCAAGAGAAGAAGCTGGTGCTTGTGGCATGGATAGATCTGAAGAAAGCCTTTGACAAAGTCTGGAAAGGTCTGATGAAGAAACTGAGAAACTGCAAAGTCAATGGAAGAATGTACAAATGGGTGAAAGCATACTTGCACAACAGAAGAGCCCGAGTACAGATAGACGGACTCAAGAGCAAGAAAGTACTACTGCGTCACGGTGTTCCCCAGGGCGGAGTCTTGTCCCCCACACTTTTTCTAATCTTCATCAATGATCTTGTTGCTAATCTACCGCATGGAATTAAAGCGGCAATGTACGCCGATGACCTGGTTTTATGGAGCACAAATAAACATGCATCAGTGGCCACCATATTGCTACAAATAGCTGTAGATACATTTGCTGCATGGGCAAATAGATGGTGTGTCAGCATAAACACTGACAAGTGCAGCACCACTCTATTTACCCTCTCTTCAAAACAAAAGGCAGGGATCATCCAGATAAATGGAACACCCCTAAGAGAAGATAAAGAACCAACATACCTTGGAGTAACATTTGATGGCAGGCTGACATGGAGAAAGCACATCAACAAAGCAGTAGCAAAAGCCAGAAGGAAAATAGCCATCCTGAGAAAGTTAAGTGGAACCACATGGGGAGCCAGTGGGAAAATACTTAGCAAAGTTTACCAACAGAGCATACGACCACACCTAGAATATGGGTCAACTGCGTGGTGTTCAGCATAAAAAACCACACTACAAGAGCTGGACAAGGTGCAAAGTCAAGCGCTTAGAGTCACCACAGGAGGGATGCGATCAACCCCTGTAGTGGAAATGGAGAAGATTGGGAGGACACAAGCACTGAGTCAGCGCAGAGATACGAAAACGCTAATACAAGCAGAAAAGTTCCTCAGCTTGCCAGGCCACCCTATGAAGAACAGATTTGAAAACCTAGCTATGGGGCGGTTGAAAAGAAGTAGTTTTATCCACCAGGCCAAACAACTCTGCAGAGAAACCACCGATCTGCCCACAGTTGGTATCCCCCTAACAACTATTCCAGAGCGAACTCCATGGAAAGATGAGCATAGACCATCATTACAAATCCAGACAAAAGCGAGAGGGATATTTGACAAGGAAGAACAGAACAGTGTGCAGCGCAGAACAGCCACTCTCAGCTTCCTTGACGAAGAATACCCACAGGACCTCTGGATCTGAATCTACACAGATGGGTCGGCACAAAATGTTGTTCAAAATGGAGGAGCTGGAGTGTACACAGAATACCCAAATAATACAAGGGACACAGCCAGAGTACCGACAGGAAAGTACTGCCATAAATACCAGCCATGGTACACAACCTGTGGTGCTACTGACAGATGCAAAATCAGTACTTGAGGCGCTCCTGTCTGGGAAATTGCCAATACTAAGGACACTACTTTCTGAACTTAGCAGTCAACATAGGGTCACCATACAGTGGATACCATCCCACTGTGGAGTACCCGGAAACGACAAAGCTGATCAATTGGCTAAGGAAGGAGCCAAAGAAGAACAGCCTGATGTGCCCGTTACATACCACCAAAAGAAAAGAATGATCAAATCAGTCAGAAAGCCACCAAAACTTGCTCAAGATGACTACCACGTTATGGACAGACCAGAAAAAGTAATTATTCTGCGCCTTAGAACAGGACACAATTGATTACGCAACCACATGTATACAAAATTCAAGATTGGTGAAACAGCCATGTGCACATGTGGATTGGCCTTGCAGACAGCAGAGCACATACTCCAAGACTGCCCAAGACATAACATATCTAGGCAAACCTTCTGGCCTAGAGAGACGACAGTGGAAGATAAACTCTATGGACCACTGTGTGAAGTTTGCAGAAGCAATTATGATCAATCAACGCAAGCCAGAATTGTGCAAACAGAAAGACATGTTAGTCAGCTTAAAATTACCGTGGTAGATAAGTGACATTACTGTGCGAATATGTGTATATTTCAACTTGAAGGATTTATCTAGTTAATTCACGTAAGTTGTGTGATTTCTGCAGTATGTACCGCTACACGCTGCGGGATTTGCTGAGGAGGGGATCCGAGCACTTATGGACTGAATAGTTCGATGTGCAACGAGGATGATCTGTCGACTAACTAACTAACTAACTAACCTGACGAGATGCAGCGAAATATGCCAGGCAATAAATCGTGCAATCTATTGTTTGTGTCTTCGTTATTCAAATTCACTACGGGAAAACATTGTTTTGAAAGAAGAATACTCAATACTGTCTGCTTAAAATGTTAAACAGGCCGGATGTTACTTTTATAAACCCAACTTAAAATATTAATTTAATAAAACATAAAAAGACGCACTTTCAGTGACACAAGTCAAGTGTCGTCCGCTAAGTGTAACAGAACGTCAGTTCTACAAGTACAACACCAGGGCGGCTTATTTATTATCTGGCAAATATCAACCCGGGCTCTGTGATACGTGCTATATTTAGCCACAAAGACAACAAGCCGTATCCTGAAAACACAAGGAGAGAAACTAGCGTTTTAGTTAAGTGTTCCACAACAGTCTCTGTAGATTGTTTACCTGCAGTTTAATCAACAAACACAGCAGGTGTGCCTGAATATACTCTTCAGTGTTGTGCTTTAATTAAAACTGGAAAGGAACACTAATGAATACCAGCTAACTCTTGGGGACTTCGTTGCAGACGATTCCGTCCGTTATTTATATTTTATTATTTATTTATTTATTTAATTAATCATCCGTAGCATTATAAACATTACATCCTGTGTTGTTTAGTATATATTATTAGTAATATTGTAATAATTTACATTTGTATATAATATATAATAGACGTGATATAATATTATTGGCCATATCAATATAGCAATTAATAAACTAATTATGTAGCCTGTCCTATTGTTACACTGTTTTGCTGTAATTTTAATTTATGTTGTCATTTTTAGTAACTAGAACTAGAAGTAATAATAATAAATCATTAATTAAATCATCCGTCATCAGTCAGTGGGATGCTTCTGGTCTAGTTTAATTTTAATTTATTAAGCTAGGTTGGCCCCATTTAACGTGTGTAATGTATTATTGTATTGATATATGATTGTGTGGTACGTGGACGTGTGTGTATTCAGGTAGTTATACTTATAGTAGTATTTACAATGATTAAGTTGTCTGGGAATTAAAGCTACGCTCTACTGTATACAGCGTTAAGTTAACTAGATAAGGCTGATAAGAGCAGTACTTGAACTTTCGTTATCTCATCTTGAAACATGGCCCTGGTGGAAGAAAAGGAGGGGGATTATGATCATTATCTGATTATGCTTTTGAACTTGCAGATGGGTTTGTTTACCGTTTTAATATTGATTATTTAGAAAGTAGGACAGTGTATGTATCTTAATTCAGGGTTAGCTATCGTGCCTTGACTTAGTTTCATATATAAGTACATTTGGAAGTATTAAGAATTTTGGTATTGATCCAGTTTTGGTTTGCAGTCTTGGTAAGTGAGTCCAACTATTTGAACCACCTATATACTCCTATCTTAGTATCTATCCATACTAGTCAGATTATTGCTCCACTAAGGTGGAAATACTTATTGTGGACTTTACTGTTGACAGTGTGTGTGTTTTTTTCTTCTTAGTCTAAGATGGAGTGGTTTCTTTAAAGTTTAAAGTTCCAAGTGTCCAGTAATATACTATGAATGTTCTGTATTCTGTACAGTATATTGTTTTATGAATAGTCTGTACATATCTGACTAGACCACAATGCACAGTGCTATAAATATGTATGCCCTGCAGGACCATATCACCATATGGTCTCAATACTTATAACTGTAGTATATTTTTTAGTGTGATATAACCAGTGTATTTACGACATTTATAGCTGCTCCACCAGAATATACATGTGCCCAGTTTGATGAGAGGGCTGACTTGGTTGATAGATTCATGAAACACTGTTGAGATTTCAGTTATTTTTTTAAGGTTATAAAAAGAAATGCCATGGCAGATACCAGCTTTTATAGGGACGAATCTACATTTTGTATGTTAGACTACTTGTTTCCATCACTGTTTGTAGTAGGACAGGCTCCTACCATAAGTTTTTGTAGACTGTTTATATGCCTGTTTGCTTTAAAACTGTTCTCTTCTATTAGCCTGAATATTTCCTCTGTGATATGACTCTGCTTCTTGTACCTTTATTTAGAAGATTAAGAGATACTAAAATGATAATTCAAGGAGGAAAATATCTCTGTGCCAGTTACCACCCAATGAAAGAAACATTAAAAGATTTAGCAGAAAAGGTGGCTGAAAAAAAAGTAGCTTTATACATCAGGCCATATAAGTACACGCACAGATCCCAGAATGACCAGATAAAGTTGTCCTGTTAATGTCAATCCATCCATCCATCCATCATGTGCCATGCCGATAAGCGTGGGCGGTCATGTTCTGTCATCTCACTCGAACACCAGAGTCGTGGATCAGCTCTGTGTTCCTGTCTTGACCATGGCATGTGGCCAAGCCATCCAGGTATTTACTTCTCGGTCAATACCTGAATGGAAACCTTGGACAGAAGAGAAAGATTTCACACCCATGATTAACAGAGAAGTAAATGATGTCTTCAGTAAAAGACTACAGGATAGCCTGGCATAGACCACACACAAATTCAGGGATATCGAGTAATAACCATTCAAAATACAATAGGCAAGCTGCTGGAGAAGTTATTTGTCAGAAAAATATCAAGCCAACTTGAGAGGCAAGGTGTTTTCCCACCTACCCTGGGAGGGTACCGTCCAAAAAGAGAAACCTGGACGAATACAGCAGTTTTTGCCTATGATGTCTATGAAGGTTCCCACTCAGGCATTGAAACCTTTGCTGCAGCGATTGATCTTGAGGACGCGTACAACAGAGTACCATTGGATTTCTTAATGCTTCAGCTTCTTGAACTCATTCCTTATTAGTTGGATCGCTGCAGCCCTCTTCCAACGGAAAGTAGTGTTCTGATGTGGCAGTTGGACTTTGGAACCAACAACAATATATCCTGGCCTACCACAGGCGTCACCATTATCTCCGGTGCTGTTCAGCGCATACACTGTGAGAATCACCAGCGAGCAGATCACTGGACCGGGGAGGACATTGTCATATGCTGACGATGTTTTAGTGTATCGTCATGGTAAGGATAAAGATCAGGTTGCTGTGGAACTACAAACCGAACTCAGTCGCATAAGTACTTGGTGTGTTGAAGCTGGGGCAATGGTCAACCCAACAAAGGCAACAGTGACATGGTTCTCTTTGAATAATCATATTGTCAACACTCCAACACCAACAGTAAATCTGTGTTCAGAGACTGGAAAGAAAGCAAGCAATGAATTACCTGGGGATACGTTTTGATCGAAGCCTTGCTTATAATGAGCACATAGACCAGGTGATAACAAAGGCCAAACAGAGTTTGGCTGTTATGCGGGTGATGGTGGCAGCAAACTGAGCAGCGCCATCTATGTCTTCTCATGTCTGTTTTTGAGTATGCGATGGCGATCCTGACTCTCAGCCGTAAGCAGATAGAAAGGATACAGAAGGGAGCTGTGCGCATTATTCTTGGATGTACAAGAGATACAGCATGCAGGGTGATGCACTACCTTCTTGATTTTCCAACCATTGAAGACAGAATACAAATTTGCAGAGCATGTGCCTACCTCAGAGTTAACGCAAACAGACAACATCCACTGCATAGTGAAATTATGAAGGTGAAGGGCAACAGGTTAAAAAGAGGAAGGTTGTGGATGGGTCAAGCCGAAGACATTCTTCAACAGGTGGGTTCACTTGAGGACTTAGAACCTGGCGAGGACAGGGTACAAGTGCCAACAGATTTCTGTCTTTTTCTGTTTGCATCCAACTAGACAGAAAATACAGACAAGAAAATCCGCCTGCTTTGGAGGCGAAAGTACAAGCCTTGATTTTCGAGAATTCGTTAGACAGTGATGCTGTCATTTACACAGATGGGTCAGTCATCCAACATGTGAGAAGCTCATGGGCCTTTACGGCTCACGCCAGAGGGAGAATTGTGAAGGAAGACTCTGGTGCTTCTGTTGAGACCACAAGTAGCCTGACTATGGAAGTCATGGCAGTAAGTAAAGCAATAACGTGGCTCGAAGCACAGACATTTACTAGGGCATGTTTCCTTAGCGACTCAGTGAACATGCTCAAGAGGATAGAGATGGGGTTGATCCCGAAGAGAGTGGTTGCTATCTCTGGAGCGGTCTTGGCTGGCAAAGATTAGTGTCATCTTCGTGCCAGGGCATGTGGGAGTACAAGGAAATGAGCGGGCTGACAAGCTCGCAGGTAAGGCTCCTGTGGAGGGCGAACGCGCCATGGACCAGGCTGACATTCTGAATGCTCTATGAGAAGTAAGACTTCTGCGAGAACCAAGTGATGACTATGAATCTGCAACCATGGTCAGACTGCGAGAACAGCAAATTAAAAGAGGTGTGGCCAAACAAGAACACTACGCAGGAAGCCAAAGAAGATTGATAAACCAACACAGAACTGGTGTCGTTAGCTACTACACGCTGCAGGGTTTGCTGAGAAGGGGATCCGAGCACTTTTGGACTGAATGGTTGGATGTACAGTGAGGATGATCTGTTGACTAACTAACTAACCCTAAGCCTTGGTCGGCAACTGGACTAGGATGGAAGCTCCGACAGGCGGACAGTTTGTACATTGCTTTGCTGATCTGGCAGCTTGTCTTGTTCCAGATATATTGGTGTTAACTTTCCTCTGGAGTAAACTGGTTCATGCTGGATGGGCAACACATGGTCTCTAAATTCAGCCCAGGCTTTGTGTTATGGAGAGATATAACTCCATTGTACAAACTGCCATCTGTCAAGACGGCCAGGTGCCAGTCACATATGTGAAAATTAAACTTGTTTAGCAAAGTACTTCATCAGTAAGCTTCATATATAAATTTATTCTGGCATGGATCATTAACAATTATGGTGCGACTCAATACTTCACTGGTCCCACAATTTGTTGTGTAGGGTTGTGATCAAATAAAACTTTAGTAGTTTGTTTGCTAATAATTTTTTATCATCATCATGTGCCATTCCCATAAGCGTGGTCAGTCGTGATGACCATCTGGCACAGACAACAGGTTCTTGGATCAGGTCTGTATTCTTGTGCCATGTGGTGAAACCATCCAGGTATTTATCTCTTTGCCTCCTATTACTCTATTCTCACCAAGTTTGCCAGCTGTCACTAAGTTTTCCGGTTTTTTTCTCCTCATAACATGCCCTAAAAGTCTTGACTGTCTTCATCTAATTTCTCTAATCAGTTGTCAGTTTTCATCGATGAATAATCATGATTTCCTAAACATTTGTTAAGAAAAGATAGTCTGCCATTGCTTACCTTTATAGCAGTATCTAATCTGGTTAGTGACTAGCCTTGTCTACCAGTATGTGACTTCACCAGTCTCTGTTGCATGTTGTTGTGAGTGCAGTAAAACTATTACACTTCTTTTTTTTAGCCAATAATTAATCCACCCTTTTGTTATCTGGATGGTGGTATATTTGTTCATTCACAGTCTGATGGTAGCCTCTACAATACTTAGAGATTGAAGGTCAAGACCACAATTAGGAGGGTTGTGATTAGAGTTGCTTTTTGCAGATAATGCTACAATTACGACCCACTCTGAATAAGAATTATATCGCCTAATATCTGCATGCTCCATTGCTTGTTATGAGTTTGGTTTAACAATTAGCAAAAAGAAGACACAGATTATGACATGAGGTGCAAAATGGGTACCATAAATCTTTATTGAATGTGCAGAGCTGGAGATAGTTGGCCATTTCACTTATCTAGGATCAGAGGTAAACAGTAAATTATCCCTAGATCAGGAAATCAACATCAGGATTAGTAAGGTATGAACAACAATGAATAGGTTAACAAGAGAGTCTGAGAGAACAGAAGCTTACTGCCAAAACAAAATCCTGGTCTATCAAGTGTGTGTTCTTAGTACTTTTTTTATGGCATTGAAACCTGATAAACTTACTCACACCAAGTGAAATATTTAAATGGCTTTCATATGCGGTGTCTAATACGTGGTATTAAGTGGCAGAATAAGATCTCAAATACTGAATTATTTGAAAGATTGGGTGGGGTTGCGGTTTGTTACATGCTCAGTCTTCATAGACTTAGTTGAAATATGACACATTAGGTGGATGGGCGATAGTATAATACCAAAGGATATCATTTTTGGTGAATTATAGATGGGTAAAAGATCTTGGGATCAGCCTCTACTACGGTATAAAGATGTTTGCAAGTGAGACATGATTGATACAGGCACCTTGGTCGCGTTACATGAAGGGAAAAGATCAGGAATGGAAAAAAGACAAAGGTGAAAATTAAGTGTGTGAGACATGGTGGAGATGACCTTGTGTGTTCACATGCATCCATTGTGCATGAACATTTACCACATGAATTGATCTGTTCAGTCAAATTAGCTACTATCATGGGTTGTAGTTATTGGTCTTTCTAGAAGCACAGTGTAACAAACTCATCTGTCAAGATAGCAAGGTACCATTAATGATCCCATAATTTATTTGCTACAGATATTGGTAATGGGAGTTAGGAAGAGACGTCAAGACTATGAAAATCTCATGTTACCAACATCATGGTGAATGAAACAGGAACTGGTTTTGAGGAGATCATAAAATGCATCATTGTGGGAGACTCTGGAATTGGCAAAACCTGCCTCACTTGCTCTTATGCCTGCAATGCCAAATACGACCTTCAGAAATTAGTCAAGACTTACCAGGCATCTGTTTGGGCAATCGACCATTATCGACTTGATAAAGAGGTATGTGATTTAGATGAACAATGTTAGGTAGATGATTGTGGTAGAGATTTCTTCATGTAGGTCAGCATGGCGGAATTGATAAGAACGTGTGCTCTTAAACATCCGGTGTGCTAATGCAGAGGTAAGGAGTTCAACCCTTACACCGGACAGTTGGACTAAAATGTAGGCCTATTGTCCTTGACTTGGGAGCTTAAGTTACAAGTACCTCTGAAGTCAGAGTGGGTTTGCCTGATGATGAGCGACACTGTTAGTAAGGAAAGCTAATCCACACATAAAATCTAGTCCAGCACTACTAGAAGTAGTGTGTATGGACTACGCTTGAGTTCAAAGCGAGCGAGCGGAAAATAAAAAATGTCTTGATAAGTTCATTACATTCATAAACTGTGTTGATAGAAGGTTATATTCTGTAGCTGTGGTGACTTGGTGATTAGTTCTCTTGTTTCTGGCACAGTGGCTAAGAATGCTGGGTTCTTCTTTGGCCGATCCAGGTTCAAATTGCGGTAAGGAATGGATTTTTTTCTGTTTGGGGCAGAAAGAAAATCCTAATCTGCTCAGTTTGAAGCAACTGCACTAGCCAGTCGGCCTTAATTCCTCAGTTTCAAGACCCCCCCCCCCCCCCACCCCACCCCCAGCCCTACACTGCAAGTTACTATAGGCAGTAGATGACAGTTTACCAACACAATAATCTGGATTCAGTCCCCTGCAGCGGCAGGATTTTTGCAGGCCTGTACAACTAGGGTTGATTTGGTCTAGAAAAATGGACACCGGGTAATTTTCTGAATTATATGAAAAGTGTCTGGATAGTTAAGGTTGTGAGGAACTGAACTAGTCTTTCTACCTCATAATGCAGCAATTTAATATTTGTGAATACTCTTCAGCTGTCTTTTATATATTTAAAAACAAAACAGATTTCTGGCCGATTTACTCACAAAAAAGCATGAGGTAACATTTAGTTTACTTCATTGTGATTGAATAATCTTGAATTTCCCCTGCACATATAATATATATGATGTCCTATAACTTCTTACCCTAATAGAAGTACCTAACATGGAATTATTTTGCCCTTTGTGTGGAAATCTGAATCTGATGGACAGCTGTTAACAGTTTAGTAAATATGCTCAGATGACACTACTTCTTAAACAGAGATAGAGACCAGGTGATGGGTCTCAAAGCACAGAATTACTTTGATGTACGTAGTCATTGGTTGGTTGGTGAATCCTCAGGGGGACTAAGCTTTAAATCTTAAGTCTGATGCATTGGCCTTCAGCTTGTTTGAGCCATATTCTAGTGAAAAAGTAAGGTACCTTTTTACACGCTTTGAGGTGTTTTGGGTATATGGTGCTAGTTCTATATTTTTATAAACCAGTCAACACCAGATGGATAATGTGGCCAATATCATGCTGGCTGCCTTTACTTCCCAGGGCATGTCTGGGAACCCAGGTCGACTTTGAAACAAATCTGTCTCAATGGGGTATTTGAACACATGATAACCCGGCTGATAGCCAAGAATGCTAGCCACTGTGCAACCATGGTTCCCTAACATATTCTACGCCATGGCAAAACAAAGTTCCATTCCTCACTGTCTTTCCTACCCAGATAATATTTTTACAATTTTGAAAAAAATATCTAGTATTCATTTTATGGGCAATGTTGACCCTAGTGCTGCTGTTGTCAGAAAAAATAATTGTGCCACTGCTGAGGATTGAACTGAACCATTGTCCTGGTAAGCAAGCACTCTAACCTCTTTGTCACCACACTTGGTTACAAATGTATAACAGTTGTACAATAATTGCTTTCACTGAATTACTTGTCAGCTGTGCAAAATAAGTACTAATTTTTAAAATGGCACCTTTTTGGATTTAACAGCATTTTAAATGATTAAATAAGCACAGTTTATTTTACTCAGTTAATTCACTATGATCAGAATGTGGAGCTACTTACAAAAAAAAGAACACACTTGATATTTTACTCAGTTAATTCACTGTGATCAGAACGGGGAGTTACTTACAAAAAGAGAACACGCTTGATATTATACTCAGTTAATTCACTGTGATCAGAATGGGGAGTTACTTACAAAAAGAGAACACATTTATTATTGTTTGTAATGAAACTACAAAATAATTTTGACTGTTTAAGATTTTATCTTAACAGAGTGCATGGGATTCTCTATATATGAATCCCACAAATGGGCACTCTCCCGCTGTTTATGCTTAACCTCGACACAGCAAGGTATAAGAGCAACAAGATGAGATAAGATGAAGACTTGATCTCAGCAGAAAAAAAAGAATAGCGAATAGTTTGTGATCAGAACCTCCATTTCTACTACTTGGTTTGAGATCTAACAATGAATTTTTATAGTTGAAAATTGTCAGTTTTGGAAAAGAGCATGTCAGTTTTGGAAAAGAGCAATTGTTTTGTCATGACAAATATGATGGCTCAGGATTCTGGTTCACATTAGTCCACTGACTTTGGTAGAATTCTAGACCAGTTGTTTGAATAACGTGACACAAAATCACAATCACATACGTTTGCAAAGAAAATAAATGATCCCTTATGATGATTATAGTTGATGCTCAGCCAGATATGCATATTTCTGTTTTGACTACCCCTGATGTTGAGCTGAAAAAGAAGATGGATGTAAACTATCAGAATTAAATGAGACCAGACCATCAATAGACGTACACATTGAAGTACATTTGTGTCTGTTGCACACTAAAATACCCAATTCATTTTTCTTATGCTACTATGGCATCACATTCATCTAGAACGAATTTAGAAAAAGGGAATTGGAGAGAATGCAAGAGATGTACTTTCACTTTCATACTTAGCATGATTCATAAGTATCCTTAAGTCTGTAAATTATATGTTTTAAATAACCAATGTGAGAAACTAGTATTCCACACATAGTTTATATTAAAGTGATTTATTATAGATTCCATATATTTAAAATAGCTAATACATTTTGTACTAATATTATACAGATTTTGATGTAATATTCAGAGTCTTACTAACTGAATGAAAAGCATTATAAACTGTAAGTCGACCGTAATTCAAAAACCAAATTTTAACCATTATAATTCTGCAACTTTGATCTCTCAGATATTGGATCGCTCTTGGAGTGACATAGATGGTTGCCAGGTTTCTTTAAGACTGTGGGATACCTTTGGCTACCATGACAAGGACAGACGATTTGCATACAGAGGGTATTTTCACATTTTAAAACTTTAAGTTAAATCTTAAGTTAGCAAATTGTTGTTGTTTACAAAATAGGAGAAAATCGTGAATAAGATGTTTAGTTAGGTGTGTGTCTGCTTTACAGTGCTGATTATAATCAAGTTAATTTTTTACCTGCACTGTTAGTGTGTTTGGGTTATTGGATACATTTTATGGTCTTTGTTTTCTGAGGTTTTAAATTTAGTGTAAGCTTGTGGTGCTATCTGCACCATAAAACAAATAGCATTTAAATTATAATTATCATAATGAAATCTTCTATTAATTTTAATATGTTAATTACCAGACTGGAAATAAAAGCACAGTTTGAAAAATTGTTCTGCCATTCAGTATTAATTACCAGCAATATATGTTTTTGCTTAGTTTTGCATATTACAGTTGCTAAGATGTTGTTTGAAAAGTTTATGGAGCAATATGTGTGTTTATATATTTATAAATTTACATTTTCAGGGCCGATGTTGTTGTTTTATGCTTCAGTGTTATGCAGCCAAATTCTTTGCTAAATGTCTGTCGATTTTGGCACCCAGAGATTCGTCGCTTCTGTCCGACCACACCAATTGTTTTGTGTGGAACACAGGCTGATCTACGCTACCTCTGCTTTGATGAAAAATACATCAACATGGAGAAAGGCCTGTTGTATAGGTATCACAATATTTAGTTTATTGTTATATGAGTTGTGATTTTATAACATATATTATAATAAATCCATAATATACATAACAGATAGTGGTTTGAATTGTACATGTCTAGAATTCTGATTTACATGTCACGAGGCAACACTGCTGAAACTTACATGTCACGAGGCAACACTGCTGAAACATGCAGACCTGTTGGTACATACATATGTATCATTAGCAGCAGAAGACAAACACCACTGAGACATAGTTCAGTTTCATAACATGCCCAGGAGCAGATCAATGTGACTGAATGTCATTATTCATGCTCTGTGAACCATTGTGTTGTTTAGTATTAAAAAAAAAGAAAAGAAATAGACATAATAAGTAAAAGAGTTTTTTTTTTACACACCTTAAGGTACATTGGGCGTATAGTGCTAGACACATCTTTTTGTTGGCTAATTGGCACTTGATTGATGATGTGGTCAGTGACATGCTGGCCACCTTTACTTACCAAGAGATTTCTAGGTACACCATTTTAGGCTGTTAATCTGGGAACAAACGAACAAACAAACAAACTTTATTTTCGAAGGGTAAAAAATTGGGCACGCAGGCCCGTCTTACATTCGGCCCTTCCAATCACTCATCTTTCATTCATCAATTGTGAATGTTACATTTACATAGGAAAAAAAAATATTGTCAAATGGATTTTGTAAGCATAAGCAATGCATATTACAATGTTATAAGGGAGACAGACATGCACACACACACACACTCGCATTCATAAACATACACGCACTCGTACATACCTGCGTAATACTTACATCATTTGCACAAACTCTCACAGTTATGCACACACTCAATAACATACAAATACATACTCCCACGTATACACTGCATCCATGTACACATACCCACACAAACATATACACATACATGCACTAACATACGCACACAAAAACACACATACACTAACAAACACACATGTACAAACATAAACACATACACATAAACTTACAAATAGACATACACACACGCAAACATACACACTTACACACATACTCATGCACACACATACACACAGACATACACGCACATACATACACACATGCAAATATACACCCATATAAACACATACATAGACACATATACACACACACTCATACACACACTCATACACACAAACACACACACACACACCCATATACACACGTTCACACACATGTTAGTTAGTTAGTTAGTCGACAGATCATCCTCATTGCACATCGAACCATTCAGTCCATAAGTGCTCGGATCCCCTCAGCAAATCCCGCAGCGTGTAGCGGCTAACGACGCCAGTTCTGTGTTGGTTTATCAATCTTCTTTGGCTTCCTGCGTAGTGTTCTTGTTTGGCCACCCCTCTTTTAATTTGCTGCTCTAGCAGTCTGGCCATTGTTGTAGATTCACAGTCATCACTTGGTTCTCACAAAAGTCTTACTTCTCGTAGAGCAATCAGAATGTCAGCCTGGTCCATGGCGCGTCCGCCCTCCACAGTAGCCTCACCTGCGAGCTTGTCAGCCTGCTCATTTCCTTGTACTCCCGCATGCCCTGGCACGAAGATGAAACTAATCTTTGCCAGCCGAGACCGCTCCAGAGGCATCAACCATTCTCTTCGGATCGACCCCTCCTCTATCCTCTTGGTCATGTTCATTGAGTCGCTAAGGAAACAAGCCCTAGTGAATGTCTGTGTCTCGAGCCATGTTATTGCTTTACTTACTGCCATGACTTCCATGGTCAGGCTACTTGTGGTTTCAGTGAAAGCACCAGAGTCCTCCTTCACAATTCTCCCTCCGGCCCGAGCTGTAAAGGCCCATGAGCTTCTCACATGTCGGACGACCGACCCATCTGTGTAGATGACCGCGTCACTGTCTAGCGAATTCTCGAAAATCAACGCTTGTACTTCAGCCAATGTTCACACACATAAACAAGCATACACAGTGCCAAGCCGTAAGTCCGTCTTCGCTGTGGTTTGCCATGTAGATCTAGTATAATCGAACTTACGGAAGGTACTGGCTCATTATGATGGAGTGACGATAACAGTCAACAACTCTATGGTGAACTTTGAAAGATAACGTAAACTTCAGAGGTCAGGAAAATCTCACACCGCTTTATTACGGCAGTTGACACAGTGGATACATCTTGAAGTGTAATAATTAGCGTATCTGTTTTTACCAGAGTGGCATCTAATATAAGCATACACAAAAATGATTTATTCCGACCTGTCTTACGTACACCTGGTCGTCCCTCAGTAATACTTCTCCTTCAAACGTTCACTCAGCAGACCGTCCTTGCTGTCATCTTCCTCCGCTTCTGTCTAGACTCTGCCCGTCGTTCTTGAAACCATGGCGTTCCCAATATCTGCTTCTAGCTGTTGTTCACTTGGAGTCCACTGCTAGCCTTCCAACCATCCAATAGCCACACCAAGTTGTTCCCAAAGTCTAACACACGACCGCTCGTCTTGATCTCCGCACAAAGTATGTTTTCGTTATGTTTGCGTTGGTGTGACGTATATTCGTATCCCTTAGTTTTCTTGCAGTGTTTCCTTTGAGAGTTCTTTATCTCCTTTCTATGGCGAAATCTAGCACCTGCTCAGTGGCACACAGACATACACATGCATACACACAATACACACACATATACACACATATACACATGCACATACATACATGCACACACACACACATACAGACATGTACACACATGAACACATACACACACACATACACACACACAAGCATACACACATATACATACATACACCCACATACATACATACATACATACATACATACATACATACATACATACATACATACATACACTCTTACATACACACATACACCCACGTACACATACATACACAAACATACACACATAAACACACACATAGGCACACATACACACACACATAGACACACACGTACACACATACCCATATACACCCATACAGACATGTACACACACATAAACATACATACACTGGGAGCCCAGGTCAGGTCAAAAATGTGAATTCGTCCCACTTATGATCAAACCCATGGGTGTCTTAAAACAAGTCATGTAGCAGGAAGCTGCTGTCAGTATGTGAAGTGTTAGCACCATTACATTTTGTTATTCTGAGTGCATGAGGGAATATGTAGCCAGTCTTTCACTTCCATGGCAGTTGTTGAGAACTGACATTTAACTCTTGTCTAACTGTGCTCATGCATTGTCACTCCCATAGCAGTTGTTGAGAGCTGACATCTAACTCTTGTCTAACAGTGCTCATGCATTGTCATTGCAACCACCTAACCATTACATCAACATGCCTGCTATTTAACACCAAAGACTTTTAGACATAGGTGTCACACAGCAGTCTTTATCTAAAGTAGTTTTTGCATTGATGTAGTATTTATTTTCTATAAACATTATGTCTGATGAAATTTTAAACATGAGTATTGATTGTAAAAACTCTGTGATTGCTCCATCATACGTCTATAAAAAAAATGTAATGTCCATTGTAGGATGTTGCATACACTCCCAGCTCCTATTGGCTGTTTGTGATTTACTAGGCAATCTTACGTTTAGTAGTTTGCCATTGCCGGTTTCCCTGGCGTAAGGGTTAACGTTTTTCTCCGTAATACCGTATATTCTTGTGAGTAACGCAGGAATTTGGAATACCAAGGAAGTTAATCAACATGACCAGACTATGCATGGAAGATACTTATAATATAGTAACATATAAAGGCAGGAAATCAGACCCCTTCCAAATAACATCTGGCTTGAAACAGGGTGATGCACTATCGCCGCTACTCTTCAATCTGGCTCTAGAGAAAGTTGTAAGGAAGGTAAAGGAGGAATGTGATATTGGAGGAACATCCAAGCTGCTTGGTTATGCAGATGATATAGATATTATAGGGCAAAGTGAACAAAAGACATTGGAAATATTGACTCACTTAAAGGAAAAAGCCCAACAGATGGGGCTGGTTATCAACCAAGATAAGACAGAATATATGGTAATTTCAAGAGACGGAATGGCTAGAAACTCTGGCCACATACAAATAGATAATATGACCATTAAAAGAACGGAAACATACAAATACCTGGGTACAATCTTCAACTGCTCCAACATCATAAGGGAAGAAATACAAACTAGAATCAACTCTGGAAATAAGATATACTATGCACTACAACATCTACTAAAATCAAAGGCGCTATCTCGTAACACCAAAATCACAATATACAAAACACTGATCAGACCAGTTGTGCTGTATGGCTCTGAAACCTGGAGTACAACGAAAGGAGACGAAGCCTTGTTACAAACCTTTGAGAACAAAATTTGAAGACGCATCTTTGGACCCATTAGGGATACACAAAGTGGAGAGTGGAAAAGAAGAAGTAACAAAGACATTTATGATCTGTTTAAGTCCCCGCTAATCACTGGTATGATGAAGGCTAATAGACTACAATGGCTGGGGCATATAGAAAGAATGGAAGATAATAGGGAAACAAAACTCGCTTACACTCAGGAAATAAATGACCGTAGACCCCGAGGTAGACCAAGAAGGCGGTGGAGAGATAATACATGTACAGACCTACAAGCACTTGGAATCAACGACTGGCAAGAGAAGGTCCACCAGAGAGACGAATGGAGACGGATTGTATTTGCAGCAAAGAACCTCAATGGCTCGGAACGCTGAAGAAGAAGAAGAAGAACGCAGCTGTGCGAGAATCGGCAGCGGTTCGCTTCATGCTGGTAACTTATGGGGGTATGTGAGCCGGTCGCTCAGAAAGCAATGGCAGACTACTGAACGTAATCTTGCCTAGTACATCAACAGCAGCTGAAAAATGCTGGTGTTGACTGCAACGTCCTCAAAGGGATATGCAACATTAAAAAAAGTTTGCCATTGCCTTCTGAACGAAAAGTCAACATTTAAGTCCAGCTGACTTGTGGAATGAACCCGCTACGCTGACGTCATAAGAGAAAGTTTAAGAGTGTTATACCTCTCAGCCACACAAACATCTCATATGTCTATAGGGAAGTCATATCAGTTACAAGGAAGTGCTCAAGTATGGATAACTAAGGCATGCTGTCAGTTGGATAAACACAAACAGCCAAATATTTTGGTTTGGGTTTAGACAAAGGATCCCTTACATTGTAAACAGATAGCTCCATAAATGCTTGAGTCCCTTCCTATAGATGGGATAATCTAAGCATGTTGCATTAGCACTGTAGCACCAGTGAGGGTCCACATGTGTTTATATGAGAATCACACATGCCATAAATAATCTTTTGTGGGTAGCGTTTCTAATTTTGAAATTTAGCCTTGGTAGCGGTCTAATCAGCATGCTTTTTTTAATTTGCTGAAGCATTCTTAGCATGCTCAACATAACGGGTCCATCATGTTTTTCACCCTTATCTGAGAAAGCTTTGTGTTTGACACACTACCTGCAGATCAGGGGCGAGTATGCCGGCCTTTTATTATTTTGTAATCGTACAGTCCACATAGGTAATCTAACAGGTCTGCAACAACTATAGTGATACCTTTTCGTCATTTCATCCCGTCAGTAGAATATTATTATTACTATTACATTTGTGATTTAGGTACTGTTTTGTAATGTAACTAACATTAAGTATATGTCATTGTGATTGAATTGGTAAGAAATGCCAGACAAGATAATAAGAACATCTGCAACCTTCACATATCTGCTTGATTTATCTTGTAGATTAAACAAATTGAATCCTTTACTTTTACCAGGAAGATCTCTCCTAAGGACATGATTACTCCAAGTGAAGGAAGAGAAGTAGCAAAAGAAATTGGCGCTCCCTATTATGAGACAAGTGTCCTGACTCACTACGGTGTGGAAGATGTCTTTGTGAATGCGTCACGAGTCGCTCTCATTGAACGGCGCAAAATAAAGTTCTGGAATACTCAGCTTCGTCGAATCCAACATCCACTAGTCCAGCCGCCCATAAAGATACCAATTCCACCTGCTCCTCATATCAAAATACCAACAGCATTATTGAAATCAGACATTTCAGCTATGTTGTACAATAGGTCTGAATGTGACGTCACTTTCCTAGTTCAAAATCACATGGTGGAGGCCCACAAAATTTGTTTAGCTGTGGCTTCCTCATTCTTTAAGGATTTATTTACAGTAGTATCAACGGTGAAGCTTCCAAATAAACACAGAATTAATCAGCGCCTGCTGAACAAATTTCCAGGTCGATTCAGCTACTCGGATGGTGAAAACTTACTGGACAGTGATTGCAACAGTACAGATACAGAATGTGATTCCAGTGTCAACAGCTCTGCTGGCGAGGAGAATCTGTTCAGCACTGCTGAGAGTTTTTCTCAAGTGTTTACAGATTTTCCTGTAAATATTCCTTACAGTCATAAAGCTGTAGATTCAGTTGAGATTCGTTTTGAGCTGGATGACATTGTGAAGACCTGTAGACTGAGGACTTATGTAAGGATGTGTGAGGAGATACAGATTCGGCCATTTGAAGTTATCATTGAGTATCTCTACACTGGAAGTTTACGGCCATGCGGTGTCAGTCTGGAAGAGATTAGAAAGAGTGCTGAATTACTGCAGGTATTTATATGTCATTAGTTTTATTTCACAGACACATCTTTTGTAGAGCTTATGGGGAATATAATATAAGATGAAATTCAAGATAAGTGATGTTTATTATACTCACAAATAAAGATAAATGGTAAATGATTGTTTTCCACACCTTGAGGCATGATGGTTATATGGTGCTGACCCCATATTTTTACAAACCAATCAGAACTTTATGGGTGATATGGTCAAGGTCACACCGGTCAACCTTTACTTCTCAGTGCTACCAATGTTAGACTCATTTGACCTGGGAGCCAAGGTCAACCTAAAAACAAATCCCCACCTTGATGGGGGTTCCAACACATGACCACCAGGCTGACAGGCAAGTGTGCTAGCCGTTTCTATATATATAAAACAGCAGCTGTTGTTCTGTTTGGAGATGAAGCAGTTAAAAACAGACTAGAAGTAACTATTTGTAATTACTAAATATTTTGTCAGCTCACAATTTTGAACATCTTTGAAAACAAAGCTGCAAGAATTTGCAAAAACATGTATATATTTTTTATGTCAAGTAATATGGTTATATGCTTATGGGGAATGTTTTTTTTTTTTTTTTTGCATAATAAGAATTTCGTCATGAATTCTGTTTACTAGTATTCACAATTGATAGCTGAAGACGCAAAACATCTACATTGTAGAAATAGAAAGTGCAAATAATGGACTTTTCTTGAATATCTACAAAACTGAAAGTGGTTATATTACAGAAAAGGATAACACCAAAGTATTATATTACAATAGATAAGCAAATACTTAACCAAGTTGATAAATACCTAGGGGAAATCAAAACTTCATATGGAAGATAATTTACAGAGATTAAGAGCAGAATGAATAAAAAAAAAAAAAAGTTGCATGGCAGAAAATGAGAAGTATCTTTTACAATAAGTCACTATCCTTGAATGTCAGAAAGAGAGTACTGAAATGCTATATAAAGCTTGTTTTGCTGAAATGGCAGTGAAGCTTGAAATGTGAATGAACAAATTAGGAAGAGCTCAGAAGCAACAGAGATGCAGTTCCTGAAACAAATGTTAATATCTTGGAATATTAGAATATCTAACGATTGCCTGGAAGAAGCTAATGAAAGTTGAACTTTATAAACAAATATAAGAAAGAGATGAACATCATTCTTAGGTTAACATGGCCAAATGGATACGAACGTGCATTTTTAAACATCTCATGTGCTGATGCCGAGGTAAGGGGTTCAACCCCTACACTGGACAGTTGGATTAAAATGTTGACTTCTTATCGTTGACTTGGGGCCGTAAATTACAAGTACCTTTGAACATGTAGTGGGTTTTCCTGATGGCGAGGGACACTGGTAATAGGGAAAGCTAATCCACATGCAAAATTCAGTCCGGTGCTACTAGAAGTAGTGTGTAGGGACTACGCTTGAGTTCAAAGCGAGCAAGCGGAAAACGAAATTCTGTGGTCATATGAGTAGAGAAAGAACAGTCGTAGAAGAGGCAGCCTGAGAGAACTGATGCTGGAGGGACAGAGACAGGGAATCTAGCACAAATCTAGCATTGATTAAAGTAGCAATTTTGCTGTTGATGTTGGTTAAGTGTTCTTTAGCCTTCTAAGTGCAAGTTGAATGTCTTAATTTCAGCTGTAAAGTTGTTGCATTATTCTCTAGGTTTAGAATATACAAATTCACAACAAATTTATTTTCTAGTTTGATATTTAAGCCTGCATGTACATCTGTGATGGTGTTCATGGATACAACATTCAGTATACGCATGTGTCCAATCCGATAGGTGGCATTTGTCTTGGATATATTCAGTAGTCAAAGCTTGTGTTTCATATTTAATCTCATTGTCTTTCTCATGGTGTTGAAATATTTCTTTATTATATTAACATTATTAGTCTGTTGTGTCAGATGTTTGTCATTATATTAATCCTTTACCGGGCAGACATTTGTCTGTTTTGTAGCCCTGAACGGGGAAGAAGAATTTTGAGGTTCGGTAATATTTTGTGTTACGTTAGTAAAAATATCACATATAAGTTGTTAGTCAACAGATTTTAGTCAAATAAACAGCAAAATGAAGTGAAACGCATGCAGAATATTTTACTCATGTGAATGATGCCGCTAATCCACACATGAACACAAATATTTACAAAATACTACATATTGTTTGTGATTGTCAATTTACAAACACATTTTCCGAATCATAATCACTTTCTTTAAAGTCCGACTCATGACTGCTAATGCAAAGTAACGCTGATCACTGATATCTAGCTCTGATTTATAGTCAACTTTGTACCTTTCAGTGTCACTTAAATTGAACCCAGCGAAATCTCCGCTATCGCTTAAAGAATAGTCAAAATCCATTTTGAAATACAAAGCGTAAAACCCATAAAATCTATTTAAAAAATCCATTCAAATTCAAAGTACACACTTGCGAATGGTGGCCACATTGTCAAGCTATCGGCGAAACCTAAAGTAGACAATCGGAAGTCTTGGAAAGCCGAGAGGTTGCGATTTTACAATGCATAATAGTCACGGGCGCTTTCGGACGGATTGCCCGTTCCCCGGGGTAGAAACGTTCCCGGACATTTTGCCCGGTAAAGGGTTAACATTATTATTCTGTAGTGTCAGTTGTTTATAATTATATTAACATTATTGTTCTGTCATGTCAGATGTTTGTCATTATATTAACAATGTTAGTTTGTAATGTTGAAGTTTTCTTGTCACATAATGCTATTGTTAACATTTTCATTGTAACAATGTTTGATTAATGTTTTGATGAGTATAATTTATTGTTGATTTATCTTAAGTCCTTAGTTTTCTTTTTTACTTTATACAAGTTAAAAACCTATTATAACATGGTGAAGTCATTAGTGCTAATTAAAAGTTGTTTACTGGTGTGCAATAGCTTTTGGATTTTAAACTTTAGAAACATTGCAGTTTTTGTTTGTTTATCTTCACAATATATTAAATGTTAAGCTGACAGATTGTTGTTGGTTGTAGTCTCTTTGATAACGTTGTTGGTTATGATGCTAGACAGAGAATCCCTTCATATATACGGTATTTATGGTCATTGATCACTTAGTCACAGCCAAGAAAGAAAACAGTGGCAGACAATTTTCTTTACAGATGCCTAGAAAATGATTACAATCGGGACAAAAACACGTACCTTATCAAAGACAGGTGATCGCGTCAGATGGCAATCCATAACCACCCATGCTTATCAACATGGCACATGAGGATGATAAGTTAAGCCTAATAGACTCATTTTCTTCTAATAACCAGAATCAGTGCCTGTATCTCAGAAGGGTCTCAAAGGAGAAGTAAAGAATAGTTACACCGGAAACCTCCACCAGAGCATGTTGTATTAGGTGACTGAAGAGGGTTGGTGGAATACTGACTCACACGGTTGAAGAAAACCAACAAATGTCCAACGAATCGTGACTGGCTTGCAAAGGCATGTGTGGTTGTGGGCATTTACTCCACTAGGAGTCTTAAAGGCATACGAAGAAGAAGCAGAATCAGGAATCTATAACAGAAAGATTATCTTATACTGTTCTTGTGAGAAAGATACTTTTTCATGTTAGGAAATTTATATTAGTTAAATTATCAAACATTAAGTATGATTGAGAGATTTGAGTGATTAATTATTTATTAGCATTTCACATAAAATTTTTCTCAGTTGTTTTCATCAGGAATGTAACATTTATAATAATTTATTTGAACAGCTCACAAATCTGATGGTTGTTGTTGACAACATAATGTCCAATCAAGATTTCCTCAATATTGAAAACGATAAACATTTTCATGAGAATAGAGTGCTGAGACTACGAGAACTCGCCCTTAACAAGGACTTTCTCTCAGGTATTGTCTTGTCTTGTATTTAAACCAGTAATGTCATGTTCAACCCTTTGAGTTATAATTGGGATATATGTTGTCTATTTTATTTCAAATAATGGATTGTTTCTTTGTTTCTTTTGGACACTTATGTTATACATTTTGTGCTACCCACCTTCTACATATGGATGTTTGGGATTATACTTTATGCTCATTCATATTGCCTAGGAAATGTATTTGAGAGGAGCTGACAGACAGTTGTTGGTTATGGTCTCAGGTTTGTGATAGTAAGCAGACAATCTCTTTATAGAGACAATGAGACCAGGTCACTGTCAAAAAGGAAAGATATGGCAGACTACTACAGATGCCTTTAAGACTAGAGCAGTCACCATGATGATCCTGTAGCATGTCCATTGCAGAATGCTACTATCATCACGCCTACTGAAAAGTCTCAATCTCTGGCCATTTCACCAGCCTCATGCACCCTCACGCCCAAAGGGGCTACAATGTCCTGTGTCCATCTTTGTACTGGTTGACCCCTACTTCTTCTAGAAACCATGCCTGTTCAAAGCCACTGCCAAGTTTAATATGGTCATAGTATTCTAGTTTCCGAGACCTGATACTGTTTATGAGCCAGTTTCCTTTGATGTTCAGAATTGTAGAATATCAATATGTTTCTTGTTCTTGGTCTTCAATATTCTAAGAACTTTTCTGCAATATTTAATCTCAAAAGCCCACATGTTTTTCTTTAGTGGTTGCGAAATGGTCCATGACATATGTTGCCACAGGAAAGATGTTTCTTCTAAAATGTTATTTGTTCTTGTTTGCTGGTGTTGTGCCACAGGTTCTTAATACTGTTTCATCTCTGCATGGCTATGGCCAGTCTACATCTGTCTTCTTGTGAACAGTCTTTATTGTTGATAGCAGTCAAAGTATTAACCGATGCAGTGCCAAACAAAATGTAGGTTGGACCTAACAAAAATGGATGGTGGAAAATGGGAAATATGGATGTAACACAGTTTCACAGTTATGACTTAACAGTTGTTAATATGGTAGCAGACATGATGTATTATATATCAAATTAAAGGGGGTTTCATAAGGAAAACTACTGTATATATGCCCATGGCAGATGCAGGAAGTGGCTTGAGATAATTAATCATCCCATGGCACTTAATCATTCAAAAATTCATTGCATAGAAAGGAGAACAAACAGATCCAGCCAACTAGAACTCACTACTGAAGAAGACTGAATATTAAGAATAATAAAAAATTTGTTGGACACGTAAACAACATGAAAGTCTAGAAAAGATAATTATGTAGAGACATGTACCGAGGAGGTGGAGAAGAGGAAGACCACAGCGTAGATGGATTCATGACGTGATAGATAATTTACACATGTCAGCAACATAGACGGGACATTTGGCTTATGATAAAGACACATTAACAAAAACTGTTATGAAGGCAAAATTCTGCACAGGACAGGCCACTGAACGATTGTATATTTGAACTATTTCTATTATTTTTATACTTACAGCTTTTCATTAAGTTACTGAAATTATTAGTATTTTACTTTACAATTGGGATCCCATATTTAGGAATATTTGTTCTCACTTTAGATTGCTTAAACTTTCTGTCTAATTGTCTAGGGTTATCTATCTTCAACAAGTTTTTCCATTGACATATTACAGGGTAATTCTTCTTCTTCTTTGCGTTCATCCGGAGTGTTTTTTCAGATGTGATTGCAGTGTGTCTCATTAGGCACCCTTGGGTCGAAACCCTTAGGCCAACACATACGACTTTTAGCGTGCATTTTTGATCAGGTTAGCATTCCTGGGAGACTCTCACTTTTGTGGTACCGTCCACATGCCAGCTAGTCAAGTTGGAACAGTCGAAGACTTTACGGTCGTCCCTCAAAGGAAGGCAGGGACAGTCCATGGCATTTTCCGCCATCCTGGGTGGCTTCCATAATTGCAGAGCCAACACATAGCGCCCTGGTGCTGGGCTCACCGAGGGAATCGTCACGTCCTGCTCATGGCTGCTTTAATTCCTCACTTCAATATATTGGGCATTTCGTTCGCCCCGGGCCATTCCCGCACAAACCAGACAGATCTGCAGACGGTATCCACTCAGCGAGTTTTTGATTCGGACATGTGCTTGTCGTTGTGCCCGTCAGAGGTGTTCCAGGCACGACGGACATTCAGAAAACTACCTAGTCAGAGCTGTACCGAACAAGAGCGGCATTCGGAAACTAAGTAGTCAGAGCTGTTGCTAGTACAAGAGACATTCGGATGAGACATTTCACTCGGACGTAAATGCGTAGTGCCAATTGTTATTTTGCCACCCGTAGGACGGCACTTCCGTCTTCGGCAGGCATTTTTAATGAGGTTAGCCTTCCTCGGGTTTCGAGGCACGTTAGACTTATTGTTGTGATGTCGCCCACATCTCAGCTGGTCAAGATAGAACGGTTAAAGACATCACAGTCAACCCTCAAGGGAAGACAGGGGCAGACCATGGGCTTTCCCTCACTATCCAAGGAGGCTTCCATAATTGCAGAACCGGCACATATTGCACTGAGACTGGGCTCACCCGAGGAGTTGCCACGTCCTGTTCATGGCTGCTTTAGTTCCTCACTTCCATGTGTTTGGCATCTCGCTTGCCACTGGTCGCTCAAGCACACACCAGGAACGGTCAGTCTGCGGGTGACATCCACTAGGTAAGCTTTTGCTTTTGACTTAGGACCACGCAAAGGATTCGCTAGCCGTGCATTCCATTTCGTGTTATTGAGACGTTTTTCCACCTTTGTCTACACTCTCTATGAGTAACCATTTCATTCAACTGGGGCACTTTTTCTACCTTTTAGTACTCGCTCACGAGGTAGGCTACATGTGCTGCCGGCTCAGCACCTTACCTCCGTGCAGCAGTGAGCGAGAAACGGCCAGGCCCTCTCATCCGGGGATCCCTCATATCCCCCAGCTGAGAGCCTTCGAACAAGTATCTGAACTGGGTATGGAGCGTGCTCAGTATCTTACCTCCATTTTTCGGTAGGTGGGTATTGGCCTGGCACTCACATACGAGGGTTTATGGCTTAGAGGCGTTCAGCCTCAACCCTCGACAGAGAGCCTTAGAGTATGTGTCCGGACCAAGAACTTCTGCCTTCTTGCGCCTGATTTAAACTTTTGACTGCTATCCTCAGTCCACCTACAGAGCAGCATGTTGTGTCTCGCTTAGTCAGGTCCCTATCCCATAAGCTGTCCGATATGTAGTTTTCCTCCATCGACAAGCACATGGGGTCAATGGGACACGCAAGCCCCCCCCCCCCCCCCCCCCCACCACCACCACCACGGCAAGGTGGTGACACATCGGGGAAGTTACAGGGTAATTTATTCAGTTAGTATTATCCTTTGGAGTTGATATTTCTTGCACTCCAGTAAATAATGTTCCATAGTATTATGGTTCTAAAATTCAGTACAACTGCCATCTTTTATAGTAAGGGAAGCCTTTCCAAGTTGTAGCCTCATTAATTTTTTATTACATGGAATTTTAATTTAATTTGTTACCTGATATGTTTTTGTTGGAGTAATCAGCAATTTGTCTGCATGCTTTCCTTTCAAGCTTTGATTTGATGATGGCATCCATTCTTATGTTTTTCTGTTTTAAGTGCTATTTTCGTATGATCTACACTCAAAACTACATGTATTTTATTATTATTTACTCTGCCTTTCTTTGCCTCTACCACCATTAAATTTCTTTCAATTTATAATATATCAGTATCCATGCTACTGAACATCTCTGGCATTTAGAAATGAGGTAGTTAGGAAGTTCTCCTCTGCTATATCTGGCCTACTACAGACTTGTATTTCTTAGAGCCAAAACTTCTGCTACTCCTCCTCATTCATGCTCCTCTCCCTAGCTCCTCCGCCTTGTTCCTCTTCTTCCTTGTATCCCATAATCCTATCAGTGAGTCATCAGGATGCCACATTAGATGTATTCATCATAGTCAAGGTCTTAAACTGCTCCCGATCTTTCACAGTATGTGTAAATGAGGCATTACCTAAACCTGTCCATTCTGTGATGTTTTCAGGACATGATTTCTTTTTTCTGCTGTTTCATTGTTTGTCATTTACCTTGAAGAATATTTTTCAAAAGGAATTGTGATGAGTTATTTGACCAAAGCAGGCAAGCATTCTGTGCTTCACAGCAGTATTTCTTGGTAATTTGCATATGACTTTATTCATTTTTGAACATTTTATATGCTAGTAACAAATGACCACAATTAAGACACACACACACATCTGTACTGTGAAACCCTATCATGCATTGATTATGAGTTAGACTGCATACTGACTGCTGCTTGCCATAAATGGATTTGGATTTCAGCCCAGTGCATGACCCCACTGCCTTGGATCTTATAGTAAGTATATCATCAGAGTTCACAAATGCTGTAAATATTCTGTTGTGTGTAGGTTTTGAAATTTTGTCAGAACAGAGTCCTAAACAGCTGCTGTTCAATATTTCCCAGCAGCTGAGGGATGTGTAACTTGCACATTTGCAGCCATCCCTGTCACCCATGTCCTGAAGGCTAAACGTATATTCCAGTGCCTGGGGGATCCCGGTGACAAAACTGGAATCCTCACACTTTTTGAGTTCTAGATGAACATTTCAAATATTCAAATATTTAAGGGCACTCATGACAATAAATAAATGAGGTAAAAGGTCTGATGAAAGAGGCCTGACAGAGATTGACTGTCAACTGTCATTTACTGCCAATATAGTATCTTGCGGTGTATGGCAGAGGGGTCTTTGAGCCTGAGGAATAAAGGCCGCCTGGCTAGTGCAGTCGCCGCGAACTGTGCAGGTTAAGATTTTCTTTTTGCCCCCGACAGAAAAAATCCGACACCTTACCGAGGGATCGAACCCGGGCCTCCCGAATGAGAGTCCAGCGTTCTAGCCTTTCGGCCAGCCGAGCAGAATAGGCCAAGCAAAAGCTGCTTTTTAGAAAATGGAAATTATCTTTTGTCAAAAGTTCCTCTCATTATATGTTAGAAAGAGAGAACTGAAATGTTATATAGAACCTCTTCTGGTTGATGGCAGTGAAAGAACAAACAAGGAAGAGCTTGAAGAGATGTGGTTTCTGAGATGAATGCTGCAAGTACCTTGAACAGCAAAACTAACAACGATTGCATAGAAAGGTTAATGAAAGTAGAACACAACATAACTATAATACAGAGTTAATATTCTTTGGTCATGTAATGAGAAGAGAAACATTGAAAAATATGATGGCTGGAAAGATCAGTGGTACAAGAGGGAGTAACAGAGGCAGACTGAGAGAAATGATGCTGGGTGACCTAAGATTGTGGCATGGAGGAATAGCATCAATAGAATTCGTCTACAACACCAAGTACTGAGATCTTGGGACATGCATGAACACCTGCACCATTTGGCAGGGTGCATGATGATGATGAGACAAATGCTGTAACTTGAAGCCACTCTAATGCAATTGTTCAGTTTAATGTTGTCATAAACCAGAGTTTATCTTATGCAACCTGTTATCAGTATTTTATTGCTCATGCATAATGTCATGTTACAGAAAACGGCTAGCTGAATGGCTAAGAATGCCGGGTTCTCCTTCGGGAGACCCAGGTTAAAATCCTCAGTAAGGTGTGGATGTTTTTCTGTTGGGAGGAAAAAAGAAACCTCTAACCTGCACAGTTAGCAGCAACTGCTCTAGCCAGGCGGCCTTACTTCCTCAGGCTCAAGACCTCCAACCCACACACACCCCGTCCTACACAGCAACGTACTGTAGGCGGTAGATGACAGTTTTTGACAGAGAAAATATAAACTTCTTCCATATTGTAGACTAGAGGAAACCAAACACTGACAGACAACACTATAAGTGGATGAGATCAGGTTCACACCACTCACCCTGACTTCCCCCCTAGAACCCATGTTAGACTGGATCGACCTGGCAGCCCAGGTCAGTGACACAGTACGCCACCATGAGGATTTAAACACATGACCATCGGGTCAGCAGGCAAGTGTGCCATCCACTGCCATAAACAGAAACATGTCCTGGTAACAGTCCTGCTGCAGGAACCCGCTGTGGCTATGTGAAGTGTTAGGACCATCACATGTTTGTAGGCTAGAGTGCATGGAAGAATAAGTGGTCAGTCTTTCCCTCCTGTAGTGACTTATGAGAACTGGCATCGAACCTTTATCTGACAATGCTCATGCCTTTGTCAGCGCACCATGCTAACTGTTATGCCAACACGCCACAGTAACGATAATCTCATCTCATCTTATCTTGTTCCTCTTGTACCTTGCAGGGTCAAGGTGAGGTATAAACAGCGGGAGAGTGCCCATTTATGGGCTTCATGTATCGAGATTCCCATGGACTCTGCTATTCCCACTCTCCATCATTTACATGGTCGGCCTCTTCTGCTTCCATTTGGTCTGTACATCATTGCTTGTTGTGGTATACTGTTAGTTGGTAACGATAATAGACCTGTGAAATTAATTGTTTCCCTGTCAAGTAAATAGCATAGATGACATGACAGTGTACAGTGTTTCTTTGAGTGTTAGCCATATTTGCTGACCTGCCTACATTGACTCTGAAAATATTTATTGAATTTCAGATATCTCTTTTGAGGTTGATAATGGAGTGGTATCTGCCCACAAGGCTCTTCTCATGGGGAGATGTGAGATGATGTATGCAATGTTTAACAGTGACTTTAAAGAGTCATCATCAGAAGTGGTAATGAAAATGTTTGCAGTGTATGTCTGTGTGGATATAATTCTCTCTGGGCATTGGCTTGGAGTATGTTGATAATTCTTCTTCTTTCGTTCGCTTGAAATATGTCTATATCTGCAATGTCGTCTCTTGCATGAATTGAACTGTTTTTTTCAGTTCACACAGTGGTCCATAGAGTTTATCTTCCACTGTCGTCTCTCTAGGCCAGAAGGTTTGCCTAGATATGTTATATTTTGGGCAGTCTTGGAGTATGTGCTCTGCTGTCTGCGACGCCAATCCACATGTGCACATGGCTGTTTCACCAATCTTGAATTTTGTATACATGTGGTTGCGTAATCTATTGTGTCCTGTTCTGAGGCGCAGAATAATGACTTGTTCTGGTCTTTCCATAATGTGGTAGTCATCTTGAGCAGGTTTTGGTGGCTTTCTGACTGATTTGATCATTCTTTTCTTTTGGTGGTATGTAACGGGCACATCAGGCTGTTCCTCTTTGGCTCCTTCCTTAGCCAATTGATCAGCTCTGTCGTTTCCGGGTACTCCACAGTGGGATGGTATCCACTCTATGGTGACTTTATGCTGACTGCTAAGTTCAGAAAGTAGTGTCCTTAGTACTGGCAATTTCCCAGAGAGGAGCGCCTCGAGTACTGATTTTGCATCTGTTAGTAGCACCACAGGTTGTGTACCATTGCTGTTATTTAGTAATTTCTCTGTTGCTATCTTGATTGCCTCAATTTCGGCATCATAGTTATGGCAGTACTTTCCTGTCGGTACTCTGGCTGTGTCCCTAGTATTATTTGGGTATTCTATGTACACTCCCGCTCCTCCATTTCGAACAGCATTTTGTGCTGACCCATCTGTGTAGACTCGGATCCAGAGGTCCTGTGGGTATTCTTCATCAAGGAAGCTGAGAGTGGCTGTTCTGCGCTGCACACTGTTCTGTTCTTCCTTGTCAAATATTCCTCTCACATTTGTCTGGATTTGTAACGATAGTCTATGCTCATCTTTCCATGGAGTTCGCTCTGGAATAGTTGTTAGGGGGATACCAACTGTGGGCAGATCAGTGGTTTCTCTGCAGAGTCGTTTGGCCTGGTGGATAAAACTACTTCTTTTCAACCGCCCCATAGCTAGGTTTTCAAATCTGTTCTTCATAGGGTGGCCTGGCAAGCTGAGGAACTTTTCTGCTTGTATTAGCGTTTTCGTATCTCTGCGCTCACTCAGTGCCTGTGTCCTCCCCATATTCTCCATTTCCACTATAGGGGTTGATCTCATCCCTCCTGTGGTGACTCTAAGTGCTTGATTTTGCACCTTGTCCAGCTCTTGTAGTGTGGTATTTGATGCTGAACACCACGCAGTTGACCCATATTCCAGGTGTGGTCGTATGCTCTGTTGGTAAACTTTGCTAAGTATTTTCGTACTGGCTCCCCATGTGGTTCCACTTAGCTTTCTCAGGATGGCTATTTTCCTTCTGGCTTTTGCTACTGCTTTGTTGATGTGCTTTCTCCATGTCAGCTTGCCATCAAATGTTACTCCAAGGTATGTTGGTTCTTTATCTTCTCTTAGGGGTGTTCCATTTATCTGGATGATCCCTGCCTTTTGTTTCGGAGAGAGGGTAAATAGGGTGGTGCTGCACTTGTCAGTGTTTATGCTGACACACCATCTATTTGCCCATGCAACAAATGTATCTACAGCTCTTTGTAGCAATCTCGTGGCCACTGATGCATATTCATTTGTGCTCCATAGAACCAGGTCATCGGCGTACATTGCCGCTTTAATTCCATGCGGTAGGTGAGCAACAAGATCATTGATGAAGATTAGAAAAAGTGTGGGGGACAAGACTCCGCCCTGGGGGACACCGTGACGCAGTAGTACTTTCTTGCTCTTGAGTCCGTCTATCTGTACTCGGGCTCTTCTGTTGTGCAAGTATGCTTTCACCCATTTGTACATTCTTCCATTGACTTTGCAGTTTCTCAGTTTCTTCATCAGACCTTCTTTCCAGACTTTGTCAAAGGCTTTCTTCAGATCTATCCATGCCGCAAGCACCAGCTTCTTCTCTTGGAATGCATCCTCAATTTCTTGAGAGAGGTAGGTTGTCTGATCTTCCGTAGAGTAGCACTGCCTAAAGCCAGCCTGCTGTGGCACAAGGATGTTTTTACTTTCAATGTACCACTGCAGTCTGTGATTGATGATGCGCTCCAGTGTTTTGCAGAGACAGCTGGTGAGGCTAATTGGTCTGTAGCTAGAGGCAATGGAACCATCTTTCCCTGATTTTAGGAGGGGTATCATGATTGCTTCTCTCCAGGCTTGTGGAACACTGCCTAAGGTCCAGCTGTTATTGAAGATCTGCAACAGCTTTGTTTTGGATTCTGTTCCTAGGTTCCTGATCATTTCATTGGAGATACCATCAGCTCCTGGTGACTTTCTCATTTTCAGTTTTGATATGGCTAGCTCCAGTTCGCTGATTGTGATGGGTGCCTCCAGAACCTCATGTACTATTTCCTTCTGTCCTGTATGTTGTCGTTTCTCTCAAATCTCTTGTTGTTTCTCTGGACTAATTTTGATATTGCTATCTTGTGCGAACGAGTCCGCAAAATGGTCAGCTGCTTGCTTTCTTGTTAAGATTTTTCCATCTTTATGTAGTGCAATTTTTGAGTTTCTCCCTGTGCCCTCGTCATTAAGCTGTTTTATTAGCTTCCACAATTTCCTTGTGTCTCTTTCAAAGTTCAGAGACTCCGTTTTCTCCTGCCAGCTTTTCCGTCTAGCCTGCAGCTTGGCCCTTTTAAATTTGGCTTTTGCATGCTGGAATTTATTGTGGTGCTCTTGGCTGGGTGTGGCCTCTGCTTGCTTTCTACACACTTCAACATCATTATGCAACTGTTCCAGTTCACTACTCCAGTAGGGTTTATATTGTTTACGGGCTCCTCTTGGTACTGTTTCTCGCGCTGCCTGTAGTATGCATTTCCCAAACTCTTCAACTGCTTTATTTATGTCTTTCTCAGTGTTCAGGTTTCTAACCAGTATGCTGGTGCGATGCTTGTACATTGCCCAGTCTGCTTTCTTGTAGTTCCACCTCGAGAGGGTGCTGCTTTCACTTACAAGCTCATTTTCTACGGTTAGAAAGACTGGCCGATGGTCACTGCCACCAAGTTGTTTCCCAACAGTTTGTGTAATGTTCCACTCCAGGTCTGGTGAATGAAAAGCCAGGTCAGGTGTAGTTAGAGAGTGCCATGATCTCGAGTAGAAAGTATGTGGGTCGGACGGCTTGTTAATCAACATGAATCTGTTCTCATCCTGCCAGTCTTCCAGTCTCTCTCCTCTCTGGTCCATGTGATCATAGCCCCAGCTCTGCGAGTGGCTGTTGAAATCGCCACACACAATCATTTTTTCTTTTAGTGGTAGAGTGTCCAGTGCCTGTGGGCGGTCACTTGGACAGTAGTAATTGATCAGATGTAGATCTGTATTACCTGTCTTAAGTTTAAGTGTCTGATACTCAGCCCCTTCCATGTAGACTTTGATTTGGGAAGCCATGATGTTATTTCTTACAAGGGTCAGTATCCCACCTTTTCGCCTGTTCTTTCGGTCAGATCGGTAACACTGGTAGCCTCTGATTTTGAATGCTATATTTTCATTGAGGTGAGTTTCTTGCAAGCAACATATGCTTACTTTTTCTTGGTCCAAGATTTTTTCTAATTCTATTTTTTTGTTGCTGACTCCCTCCGCATTCCAGTGCATTATTTTAAGTCTTCGTTTAGTATGGCCAGTCGTCCTATTCTCATGTCCCCTGGCTCCACAGGACATCTGAGAAGGACCTCCAGTAGTTGGGGTTGGACCTTTTCGAGACATAGGGCCCGGCACTGCACCTGCCTGGGGGTCCAAAGCAGGGCGAGCACCATAACGATTAGCAGTAGTCGACATATTCCATTTTGCGTGATTGCGTGGCATCCTGATTTCTGTGGTGCGCCTCTTGGCTGGTTGCCTCCGTCTTCAGCACCTTTCTTTGCTAGAGCAGACTGTGGTCTCACTCGAGTGTAGATGTGTACGCGCGCACACACCTGTCTGCGCATGCATGTACGTGCATACACATCTAGAGCATACTGGTTATTTTCCGGCGCCAGAGACTTGCAGTCGCCCCTTCTCCTGTTAGTTTAAACAGGTCCGCCACGTGAAGGCCAGGAGTTGGACTTTTGCTGCATAGGTTATGTATTCACGAGCCATTGAGGTATTTGAGCAATGTTGGGCGCTCACCCCAACACCGCGCCTCGGCTACATACAGCAACATTTGGAACCCTATGTTGATAATGAAGTGCTTAAAGTTTGTGAAGGAAACTACAAATTTAGTGGTAATCTCAGTCTGTCTGTATGGGTTCTGCTGTATTGTGATCAGCTTACATGCTAATATGCCTCTCAGCAAATGTGAAGTTCCAGTATTGGTCTTGTACTCCTTGTTAGTTTCTGGGCTCGGAGAGGGGAAGGAGAGTCCCTGTGGAGATCGTTGGTGCCTGGTAAGAAGATGGACAGTTTCGTGGAGACGGTACATTGGTGCCTAGTCAGAAGAAGATGGACAGTTCTGTGGAGATGGTACATTGGTGCCTAGTCAGAAGATGGACAGTTCCGTGGAGATGGTACGTTGGTGCCTAGTAAGAAGATGGACAGTTTCATGGAGATGGTACATTGGTGCCTAGTCAGAAGATGGACAGTTCTGTGGAGATGGTACGTTGGTACCTACTCAGAAGATGGACAGTTCTGTGGAGATGATACATTGGTACATAGTCAGAAGATGGACAGTTCCATGGAGATGGTACATTGGTGCTTAGTCATAAGATGGACAGTTCCATAGAGATGGTATGTTGGTGCTTAGTCATAAGATGGACAGTTCCATAGAGATGGTACATTGGTGCCTAGTCAGAAGATGGACAGTTCCGTGGAGATGGTACGTTGGTGCTTAGTCATAAGATGGACAGTTCCATGGAGATGGTACGTTGGTGCTTAGTCATAAGATGGACAGTTCTGTGGAGATGGTACGTTGGTGCTTAGTCATAAGATGGACAGTTCCGTGGAGATGGTACGTTGGTGCTTAGTCAGAAGATGGACAGTTCCGTGGAGATGGTACGTTGGTGCTTAGTCATAAGATGGACAGTTCCATGGAGATGGTACGTTGGTGCTTAGTCATAAGATGGACAGTTCCGTGGAGATGGTACGTTGGTGCTTAGTCATAAGATGGACAGTTCCGTGGAGATGGTACGTTGGTGCTTAGTCATAAGATCGACAGTTTCATGGAGATGGTACATTGGTGCCTAGTCATAAGATGGACAGTTTCATGGAGATGGTACGTTGGTGCTTAGTCACAAGATGGACAGTTCCGTGGAGATGGTACGTTGGTGCTTAGTCATAAGATGGACAGTTCCGTGGAGATGGTACGTTGGTGCTTAGTCATAAGATGGACAGTTTCATGGAGATGGTACGTTGGTGCTTAGTCATAAGATGGACAGTTCCGTGGAGATGGTACGTTGGTGCTTAGTCAGAAGATGGACAGTTCCGTGGAGATGGTACGTTGGTGCCTAGTCATAAGATGGACAGTTCCGTGGAGATGGTACGTTGGTGCCTAGTCAGAAGAATAGTCTCTACACTCACCTGACTCTGACAGATGCAAGCTATTTCCAAAGCCTAGATAACTTGAATGACAATACATCTGATGTTCAAACTCAGTCTTCCTAAGGATTCACATCTTCTCAAGGATTCACAACCAGGAAATCAGTCAACAGTCAAGTTCAATGTAATATTTTGTGACATCTTTTCCCCGTTATTTTGTTGTTGCATCATAAATATATTATTACATGTGTTTTTCCAAACATTTATATATTTAACTAATGTATATAATATTACATTTCTTTGTTTTAGCTTGCTTATTGAAGTTATTGTTCTGTCTGTAATAGTAAAGAATAAGTTGTAAGGAATGCTTTTTTCCATGTGTGCTTGGAACAGCATAGCCAGCAATTTTCAGAATTTAAGAGCCACCATACAAATTTAGTACTGAGCAATTATTGTAGGATTTCGTCATTCACTGCGGGTTGGAAAGACTGGTCGCCTTTTCTTCTGCACCCTCCAGCACACAAAAACATTATGTTCCTAATACTTCACACAGCCACAGCAGGTGCTTGCTAAGTGATGTGCTTTTGTTTTTGAACAACTGTAGGCCCACATTTATCTCTGCATATTTAAATAAAACAACCTCATAACAGTATATGTACCGTAAATGGTAAAACTACTGATGCCTGAGGCTTAAGGGGATCATAATGTTCAAATTTGTATTCTAGCGCCCACTTCCTAGATAACTATGTTAGCCAGTAAAACCTGATTAGACAATGGTTCTTGAATTTTTACCTTCAGTAATCTTCTTGCTTGTCTATGACAAAACAAGCAAATACCAATTATGTTAGTTAGTTAGTTAGTCGACAGATCATCCTCATTGCACATCGAACCATTCAGTCCATAAGTGCTAGGATCCCCTCCTCAGCAAATCCCGCAGCGTGTAGCGGCTAACGACACCAGTTCTGTGTTGGTTTATCAATCTTCTTTGGCTTCCTGAGTCGTGTTCTTGTTTGGCCATCCCTCTTTTAATTTAAAATACCAGTTATAAATGCAGCAACCAGTAGCCAGTATCAGGTAATTGAAGAACTTAATATGGCTGACTTAAATGAAGAGTAGAGTTTGAAGCAACATGAGGACAAATTGGTTGCTTGGTTATGAATCCTCAAGGAAGACATGTGTTTTAACTCTTTAAATCCAATGCATTGATGTTCAGTTCAGTTCACCTGAGTCTTGTAAAAGATTGAATCTATTGGAGTGAGCCAGGCGTAGAGAGTTTTCTCCCGACCCGTTATCAAAGTACCAAGTCCATGGAGTCAGTGATGAAGAACACACCTTCCCTTCTCCAAGTTCAAAAATAAGCAGAGTGTGCAAGAAAGGTAGTAGCACACACAAATCTAATGCTTTGATTCTAGTGATTTTCTTCAGTAACTGCAAAAACAGAGCTAATGAAAAAGTTATAATTGTAAATAAAAAAGAAACAAAATATAAGAAAGGAATCTTATGCAGTCATTATTTCTCTTATCTGTTGTAATTCCTAAAGGTTTGCAAGTGATTTGATATTTTTTCACTTTCTAGATCCCTTTTCCTGGCATCACAGTAGAAACTTTTTGTGCGCTGCAAGAGTATTTGTACACCGGAGAATCCCCGTGCTTATCTGGCGTGGACTGTGTGACGTTAATAGAGGTGGCTAACAGGTTATGTCTGCCTAGGCTGGTGAACATGGTTGAGGCATCGGTGGTTGCTGAACTGCAAGTCAATGACAACAAGGATGAAATGCTGCACGATGCATTGATTTTACTGGAGCCGTCAGAGGTAATGTTCGACTGAATATCTGTATGTGATATTGTTTGCTCTTCATTTAAATAAAAAATAAGCTCATTTACAAGCCATTAACTCTTAAAGGAAGAAAGTTTACTGTTTGGAGGCTGATATGTCCATAAATAATTGAAAATTTACCTTATAAATGGAAGCGCAGGCATTAGCACTCATGCCTGGTCATCACATGTTCAATTCCCTCTCAAGATGGGGACTTTAAACAAAGGCCACCAGGTCGACCCAGCCTAAAAACTTATTTCCAAGTTGTAGTTTTCTTGCTACGTCTTTTATCACACCTTAGAAGTCTTGTGTTGAGGAGCAGCTGGCCGAATGGCTAGAATGCCGGATTCTAGACCTGGGTTAGAATCTTCGGTAAGGTGTGGATTTTTCTGTCAGGGCAAAAAGAAAACCCTAATCTTCACAGTTCGCGGCGACTGCACTAGCCAGGTGGCCTTAATTCCTCAGACTCAATTACCCCCCACCCCATCATACACCACAAGGTACTATATAGGCAGTAAATGACACTGACAGAAGTCTTGTGTCACACCTGAGATAATATTTCATGGAGCCAGAAGTCACTAATATTTAATGGTTTTAAAAAAAACATAAAGGGAGCCGGAAGTCACTATAATATTTAACGATTAAAAAAAAAACACATAAAGGACACCTTTTCATGCGTTGAGATGTATTGAGTATATGATACTAGTCCCATACTTTTAGACCAGTCAACACTCGATAGATGATGCGGCAGCAAACGAAAGAAGACGATGAAAAAGATGATGTGGACAATATCACACCGGCCGCCATTACTAGACGAAGTTTCCTGGCACCCATTTTAGGCCGGGTTGACTTGAGGGTCCAGGCCAGTTCAGTGAAAATAAAATAAAGAGGATACAAACAAAAGACCACTCTAAGGCAAGTGTGCTAGCCAAATACACTGCCACGGCTCCGCACTGTAATATTTGTGTCTTAGTTATTATATTCAATGTTATACTTACTGTCCGTGCACGTTGTTAACTGCTTATCCTTTACAGGATCCTTTACGGCAGTCAATGCCAGCGTTGTTTTGGCAGTTTGTGATTCCTTGACAAGTTTCTGTTTAGTAGTTTGCCATTGCTTTCTGAATTACCAGCACTCATGCCTTTGTATGGGAACCAACGCAAATCTGTCTGCTTCCAATTTGCCCGAAGCTGTGTTTCGAATGCTGTATGCAGGATTACGAATTGCCACATGTTACCAAAGGCCTAATAAACACATAACTTCACAATCTTAGTAAAACACATATTGTCTCATAAAAATCAGATTATACATATGGGGCTAATAAGATTAAGTATAAAGAATTCATCAGTGGAAAACTGGATAAATCTGGGGGGGGGGGGAATGAATAAAAATTTTTCTAGAGTGTTTATTTTATCAGATTAAACCACATAAGTTAGATTGCATTGCATTAGAAGTTATTTATTCAGCACTAGATCTGTAGTAATTGGGAACTAATGTTTTCTCTGTATTCCAACAGCTGTATAATGCCACACAGTTAGCCCAGTTTTGTGAGTACATATTAAGCATCAACTACTGTGATGTCATTAAGAAACATCATAGCCTGTTCCGAGCTTTACCCCAGGAAAAGCAAGACTGTATAGAGAAAAAACGCTGGCCTCCTGGTTGGTAAGTAACATTACTTACTGAAAAAATAAATGAGCAGTCCTTCAAGAAGCAAATGAACACTGCAAACTGAATAAAGACTATATATGTAGATAGTCAAGATTTATGAGAAATGTTATGAGCAGAAGTAAACTTTAAAACTTAGCGACAACTGGCAAATTTGACAAGAAAAGAGGAGGATGGCTTGACCAAATAGCATAATCAGGACAAGAACACAGATCTAATCCGAGACTGTGGTGAGTGTGAAATGACAAACTATGATTGCCCATGCTTATTGGCTTGGCACATGATGATGAACAATAGTTGTTTATGAAAGCTCTGAACTGTTCTATTATGTATGTAAGGATGCCACTGGCTGATACAATTACAATGAAATTAGTAAATTTAATGACATTTTGATAAGTTTCTGCTTTTTGTCTTCAGGCAAACATAGCATTTTTAGACACAATGTACTGTATGTTTGTCTTTGAAACATAAAATGTTTGTGTGCATTTGTGAGAACCTAAAGGCAAAAGGTGTCAGTGTGTCATTAAATGTACTTGTCTTATCATGCAGTTGATATGAAAGGAGGAAATTAACTTGTTTCATTGTACAGTTGATTTGAAAGGGGCTTTTTACTTGTTTCATCATGCAGTCTGTTTAATGGAGTAATTATACTTATTATTTAGTTGAAATGAGGAAATTTACTTGTCTCATTGAGCATTGATTTGAGGGGGGAGGGGATTTATTTGCTTCATTGTGCAGTTTATTTCAAAGGACATTCATTTATTTCATTGTGCATTTAATCTAAAAGGAAATTTACTGTTTCATTGTGCAGTCGATTTGAAAGGACATTTACTTGTTTCATTGTGCAATTGATTTGAAAGAATGTTTACTATTTCATTGTGCAATTGATTTGAAAGGAAATTTACTGTTTCATTGTGCAGTTGATTTCAACAGGTGAATTCTACTTGATTCATTGTGCAGTTGATTTGAAAGGACATTTCCTTGTTTCATTGACTACCTAGTCTTTATAGTATACATATAATTAAACAGTCAATGAACTTCATAAACAATTGCTATTTTTGTATCTTTCAGTGTAAAGAAAGATTGTCACTTTGAGAATTCCATAGAAATGAACTACTGTATATTTTGTCTTCCAATCTTATTTGTCTAGAGCAGTGGTTCTCAACCTTTTTTTGGCCCATGCCCCCCTTCACCATATGTTGAGAATGTCATTCCTCCCCTTCCGTATTTCCTCCCTATAAACCCCCCCCCCCCCCCCCCCCCCCCCCCGCGCCCTGCCTCTACATAGTATACGTAAAAATGGAAGCTAACTTTAATAACACAAAATATGTTTGTCTTGTAATCTTAATCATGTAAAGGAAGATTATCACTGAATATTTCTTACAAATGACTTAGCTATATATGAATCTTCCAGTCTTAATTATGTAAAGGAAGATAACTATGAACATTTCTTAGAAATTACTTAGCTATATATATATCTTCCAATCTTAATTAGGTAAAGAAAGATGATCACTGTGAACATTTCTTAGAAATGACTTAGCTATATATATATATATATCTTCCAATCTTAATTATAACTATGAACATTTCTTAGAAATTACTTAGCTATATATATATCTTCCAATCTTAATTAGGTAAAGAAAGATGATCACTGTGAACATTTCTTAGAAATGACTTAGCTATATATATATATATCTTCCAATCTTAATTATGTAAAGAAAGATGATCACTGTGAACATTTCTTAGAAATGACTTAGCTATATATATATATATATCTTCCAATCTTAATTATGTAAAGAAAGATGATCACTGTGAACATTTCTTAGAAATGACTTAGCTATATATATATATATATATATATATATCTTCCAATCTTAATTATGTAAAGAAAGATGATCACTGTAAACATTTCTTAGAAATGACTTAGCTATATATATATATCTTCCAATGTTAATTATGCAAAGAAAGATGATCACTGTAAACATTTCTTAGAAATGACTTAGCTATATATATATATCTTCCAATCTTAATTATGTAAAGAAAGATGATCACTGTAAACATTTCTTAGAAATGACTTAGCTATATATATATCTTCCAATCTTAGGTTTGTAAAGGAAGCTGACCACTATGAACATTCGACTCAGTCATCCAACCACTTTGGCAAGCAGTCTGTTGTACAAGACTACAACAGACGATGTGGATGTCTATGCTTCAGTCGACGAGAAGGAAGACATCGCTTCAGAGATCCCATACAGCTTCCGTTGTGATAAATGCAACACTTTAGAGGTTACGTTGTATGTCTAGAATGTAGTTGTATGAGAATTCATACGTTACGAGTTTTGGTACTGCTGAATCGGTCACCACTACAAGAGGGAAAAACTGTCCCCAAGGGATTTGAATATTACAACATTTGGCTACTAGTTGCTTTTTGACATTGTTTGGTCATATGTATGTAAACGTTATTGTCATCATCATTTATATTGTTTTAATTAGCTAGCCAGTTTGTGCCAGTTTTGTACATTTTAAAACATGTTTCTTATAAGTGATAGTCACTTGTTTAAATATTTAAACTGTTAATATTTTGTAAATGTTATTATTGTCATGTTGTAAAGTTGGTGATTATCTTCTGTAAATGTGTTTTGCAGTTCAAATGGGAACCAGACATTTGGTAATGTTATTCTTTTATCAGAAATAAGGGCTGTGGTGGTTTTATGGTTAGTAAGCTTTCTTACTATTACAGTGGTCTGGATTCAGTCTTTCAGTAGTGGCACTATTTTTTTCTAATTAGTACAACTCTGGGGTTAACCCACCCTCATAAAATGAATACTGTATAATTTTCAGTTTTCTGGAAAGATGGCAAAGAATTGACTGATCATGCTATCTCATTATACCATGAGTTAGTATATGTGAAGGCTTATCATTCATATCCTTATGGCAGTATCTGCCTTCATCTTTATCAGAAATATGTAATAATCACAGAGCTAGAGGAATACGTATATTTAATATAACAATATGCATGAGGGTTATTAGTTTTTATTGTGATTTCAGATGTCTTCCATTTTCATCATAAACTGGCTAAATGCAAGCATTCATAAATTTAAGCCCACATACATATGAATGACATTTTGGGATCCTTATCTTGATAGCAACTGTGAAGACATACTGGTTAGTATGCATACTTACAGTGTCTGGTTCATTGCTTTAGTCCTGACCAGTATGGCTGTGCAGTTGACCAGTATGACTGTGCAGTTGAACTGCATGCATTTGACCAGTACGGCTGTGCAGTTGACCATTATCATGTGCCGTGGCTTATGCATTTATGCATCTCCACAGATCTCAGTCCCTGGTGATCTGGATCAATTCTTGTGTTTTATTTCCCTATGCCACCATCCAGTATCATATCTTTCAGTCTGCTTCTACCTTTTCTACAGCTGATCTGTCCAGTGATCACAATGTTTTCAATGCATGTCTTTTCATTACAAGACCAAAGAACACTGTTTGTTACCTTCTTATTTTTGTATTTAATGTTCCACATTTATTAGCCTTTTCCAGGCAATCGTTAGTTACTCTGGCAGTCCAAATTATTCACAGCCTACTTCTCAGAAGCCACATCTCCAATGCCTTAGAAGCTCTTCCTAATTTCTCCATTCATGTTCCATGATTCACTGCCATATATCAGAACAGGTTCTTTTCAACATTCTGGTACTCCCTTTCTGACCCAACTTGCATTGAATGGTTACCAGATACTTCTAAGGACTTTTTTTTTTTGGGGGGGGGGGGGGGGGAAATAGCTGAAAAAGAAAGGTGGCAAGAAGGAAACTGGTCACAAAATCTCATTATAATGTGACCTAGATTCTGTGAAGGATTAGCACTTCACATTCCAACAGCAGTATCTGCCTTTGGATTAAATCAGGTGCCATCTCCACAATGACGGTTGGCTGCAATGGATCTCCAACACTGTCTCTTGTACATGTGTATTGTATAAATGGTGCTAGCCCCATAAATGTATAGACCAATTAGCACTGGATGGGTTACATATCAATATCTTCTTTACTTCCCAGAGCATTTCCTGAAATCCATTTTAGGCTGTGGTGACCTTGCAGAAATTTTCTTAACATCCGTACGTCGATGGGGATTTGAATGCATAACCACAGGACTGGTAGGCAAGCATGCTAGCCCTTGAGCTATAGTTGCTCCACTGCTGTTGTGGTTATTCATAATTTGGCAGAAGAAAAACATAGAAGAATAACAAATATCTTCTTATCTTTAGTTATTATTTAGAAGAGTTTCTTCTTATGAAAGCATCTTTATTTTGATGATTGTTTCTAATCGTTGTTTTCTTTACAACTTTACCAATTAGCATTTTTAAAATGAATTATGGGCTTTGATAACTTAATAATAAACAAAATTGCTATGTAAATAGGGAATATTGAAAAATCACCTGACAAATGAGAGCCATGGTTTACGTAGTAACACTCTTACCTGCCAGCCAGGTCATCATGTGAGTTAAAGGACGCTGTAAATAAGGAGAGTCTGGCCTATGATATCACTACTTCCAACATGTGAGTGGGGGTGGAGATGGAGGTTTAACTGTAACGTCCCTATGGCTGAAGATTAACACAGTCCAATATGTTGTGTTTGTAACGAATTCACAGAGCATGCTACGTAAAATAGAAACGGGTGTGTTCTACATGGAGCGGCTTGCATCGCTCAGCAAAATAAAAGCATATAATGGATTTTCTGCCTGTGGGTGTGCGAGGAAGTGAACTATTGATGCTCCTTTGGACGAAGAGGTATTTTTTGAAGTGGCTGAAGATGGTGATGGCCCTCTGGGAGTGAGTGGAAATTGCAACAAAACTGACACAAGATCGACATCCAGAGAGGCTGATTCAGCAGGCAGTCAGCAGAGGGTCTAGATGACATTAAACACATAAGGGAAAATACAGGCATACATTTAATCAGGCTGCTACTGGTACTATTAGCATGGGAACTCTTTGTTGGCTGCTGAAGAAGATGACGGAGGGAATGTCCAGAGTGCAGTGATATTAATGTCTTGAACTTGTACTCATATTGGCCTCTAGACACCAGGATAGAGGAATAGCGACCATGTAAGGAGTAAATCTTGCTAGAGTATGTTTAGACAAGGCAGGTATTTGTACACATAAATTGTTAAATATATATTTTGTTCTTTAGCAATGTACTACAATGGGACATAGATTTTGGTTGTCAGGGTGATTAATGGATGCACGTGTAGGTGAGGTCTTCTGCCACTCCCTATCTTCAGCATACGTGCATGTGGCACAGCTGTAACATGCCCATTCATTAACTCTGTACTGATAACATCAAGACAAGCACACAAATCATGTCCTGACCAGTTGTATGTGGCCTTCTCTTGTGTACATCAGTCAAGTAAAGGACTCTTTTACACACATGAAGACACTTTTGAGCATAGGGCGCTGGACAGATATTGTTATAGACTAATGGACATTCAGCGGGTGGTGTGGTCAGTATCAGGTCAGCTGCCTTTACTTCCCCAAGAGATTCTCTGGTACCCATTTTAGACTGGGTTGACCAGGGAGTTGAGGTGAATTTTAAAAAATGGAATCCGCCTGATGTGGCTGGATTGCAGGCAAGCGTCTAGCTACTACCTCACTGCGGCTCCTTTATTCTTGTGTATGGCTGCATAATTAGACTATAGGGAAACTGGAGGTAGTGGAGATGTGGTTTTGAGAAGAATGTTGAGAATGCCATGGATAGAGAAGGTAAAGTGCTGAGAGCTACAGGCATCTGTAGGTCACTCATCAAAACCATAAGGAAAATGACAAGCTAAATGTATTTGGCATATCAACAGAAGAGGTGAAATAGGGACACCAGTCTTATGTGGGGAGATACTTGGTGGGAGATTATGTGGGGAGATACATGGTGAGAGAGATGGTGGGAGATTATGTGGGGAGATACATGGTGAGAGGGATGGTGGGAGATTATGTGGGAAGCTGAAACAGCTGGACAACAATTAATAATACATCAATCAATCATGTGCCATTCCGGAAAGCGTGGGCGGTCATGACTCGCCATTTCACTGTTCCTGTCTCGACTATGCCATGTGGCCAAGCAATCCAGGTATTTACTTCTCGGTCTGCCCCTTGGTCTGTTCCCTTCGAACTTGCCAGTTGTCACCAAGTTCTCCATTCCATTTCTTCTCGTAACATGTCCAAAAAATGTTGACTGTCTACGTCTAATTTCTCTAATAAATTTACGATTTTCATTTGTTTCCTGTAGTACTTGGTCATTGGTTTTTCTGTCTGTCCATGGTATTCTTTGCATTCTCCTCAGAAACCACATTTCTGCGGCCATCAGATGTTTTTCAGCTTGACTGCTCATTGTCCAAGTTTCACATCCATACAAAAGAACAGGCTCTATGTAGCACCTCAACACTCTTTTTTTTGTTTCAATTGACATCTTTTTATTGGTCAGTATGTTTTCATCTTGCTAAAGGCTACTTTCACCATGGTGATTCTTGTTCTAATCTCTTCAAGGCATCTCCCATCAGATGTTATGACTATTCCGAGATAATTGTACCGATTCACTTGTTGAAGAATATTCCCATTTACTTGTATATTACATTGTGGATTTCATAAGAGTCATGATCGCCTATGTCTGCTCCCTGGCCAGAGAAGGTACCAGAAGAAGATGATAACTTTAAAAATGGACAGACTATGGCTTTGCCGCACTTTTCGTGAAGATAGGGGATAAGTAGATGATCTTGACAACAGACATCCATCATAGCACCCTGACAACCAGCCACAGATGAAGTTATGGAATAGAAGAAGATTTTGGCATTAAACCGCAGTATGTAAATGTCGCTAGTTAGATCAGTTGTAGTCACTCACTCTTTACCATTTCGCTACAATGTACTAATGAATATCTTCATAGATACAGCACACATGATGTTCATTTCTGGTGCATTTGATTTGAGAAGCTTTTTACACTGCCCCATTCATATGTATTGAAGAATCTGTAATTATATGGCTTTAAAGATTTTTTTCCAGTCAATGTACTCATGAATATCGTCATAGATGAATGTCTTTGAATATCTTCACAGATTTGTTGTGCAAAGTTTTACATTCTCAAGATACTGTTAATCTGGTCAGGTGCAGTTTGTGATAAAATCTTTGTTTTGGTTTTGTTCATAAATAAGGTGGCTTCAAATGAAACCTTAGATTTTCAGTATAAATTCAAAATTGGATATTTTATTGCTATGGTCATTAGGGGTATCCTGCAACATGGCAGACAAACCACATGATGTTGCAGTAGGAGTATACACATGGAGACATGCACCAAAAAGAATCAGTGCTATCTGTGTTTTGAACAGCAAATGGGTAACAGTAAGTCTACAAGCGGAGTAGGATATTCTCAAAGAGCATGAGTTCTGTGACTGTTATCGACTGGGTCAGACACACCAAGTTGTGATCCCAGGGTTCATTTTTAGCAGCTGAGCACACTGTGATGGGATATCATAGAGTGACTGAATGAAGTAGCCAAACATTAACACGAGACAAGGTTCAGCATAACCATACATTGACACAAGACAAGGTTCAGCATAACCATACATTAACATGAGACAAGGTTCAGCATAACCATACATTTACATGAGACAAGGTTCAGCATAACCATACATTAACATGAGACAAGGTTCAGCATTGCCATACATTAACATGAGACCGTGTGTTGTCGGGGCCCATAAGGGAAGCAAAGAATAGCAACACTGTAGCCTACCACGCATGTCGTAAGAGGCGACTAAGGAGGCTTGATGGTTCCGTCGCCCTGCTACTGAGTGAGTGCGTGGTGCGACACTGAGCTGTGAGTTTCGTATGAAATGCTTTTGAATCTGCCGGAGGTTTTTTGGAATGTGACTGCATGTTCGGAGCGATGGTAGATGGCTATGTCCCAGAGTTGACCGGTTTTTGCCTTATGCAGAAATGCGTGGCTGCTGGGCTTCTGGTTGACTGCCACTGCCGTCGGTGATGAACTGTATTTTCGTGGACTGTGTGGGTGAACATCTAGGAAACATCCAGATGGGAAAATGACTGCCGATTCCATCAGAGATGAACTGGGTGTTTCGTTGGGGACTATTGTGTTGACATTCTGGCGGCGGCATTATGCACAGTATATCTATGCGGGCTGTTGTTTGTCGAGACTCTTGTCTTTTCCACTTTTCACATTGGGCAGTGGGGAGCGTTTTGTGCGATATTCACTGGCACAGGAACGGAGCATAATGGGGACAACCCGTTGCTATGAGGTTGGAACTACGACTAACTAACTAACTAACTAACTAACATGAGACAAGGTTCAGCATAACCATACATTAACATAAGACAAGGTTCAGCATAACCATACATTAACATGAGACAAGGTTCAGCATAGCCATACATTAACACAAGACAAGGTTCAGCATAACCATACATTAACATGAGACAAGGTTCAGCATAGTCATACATTAACATGAGACAAGGTTCAGCATAACCATACATTAACATGAGACAAGGTTCAGCATAGCCATACATTAACATGAGACAAAGTTCAGCATTAACATGAGACAAGGTTCAGCATAGCCATACATTAACATGAGACAAGGTTCAGCATTAACATGAGACAAGGTTCAGCACTCCACATCACCAGCAATGTGCTTTGGTTCCATAATGTCTCTGCAACATGGGTCTCATAGCAGCGAACTCAGGATTGAAACAATGTCTTGGCATCTATCAAGAACATTTCCAATGCTTTGAAGCAAAAGGTGATGGTTTCCTTGTGAGAATTATTACTGGAAATAAAACCTTTGTTTAACCGCTGAAGCCAGAGTGGATTTACCTGATGGCGAGGGATACTGGTAATAGGGAAAAGCTAATCCACACGCAAAAATCAGTCCAGTGCACTAGAAATAGTAGCACGTGTATGGACTATGCTTGAGTTCAAAGTGAGCTAACACACACACACACAAACAACTTTTATTCACTACTATCAGACAACCCCAGAGGGTAAACAAGGAATAGCACCATAGCTCCTCACCAGAAATGATTAAGATCTGCATGCAGTCGTCTGCAAGGAAGGTAATATTTCTGCCCACTTTTGCACATTAAAGCATAGGCTGTCAACCAAATCATGCCAAGAGGACCCATCTCTTGCTATCTGCAGTTCCCACTGGGGGGATTCGCTTGTGTGTCACCTTGTCTTCATTTATAAACAAATATTAAGGTTTTTATTTGAAGCACTCTCCTATATAGGAAAATCTGGCCATTTCAAGCATAATGTAATTAATAATAAACATATACATACTGTATAATGTACACAATAAGCGACGAGAGCATTCCATTAGTCTTCGGGGGAAGAAAACCACAGTTAAGTGCAAGTACTATAGCTGGTTGATAGTTTAAGGAAATACAACTAGAAATGTCTGATTTACAACTCCTCAGGTCATACTTTTAGATTATTTTTGGTAATCAACGCACAGGCACAGTATTTGATTCTACTGATTTATACCGACATGTTCCTCTACATTCATTTTATTATACATATTACATTTTTGGAGCTTATGTTTTAAAATATTAGTGAGGCATTCCATATTTCCAGTATATCTGGAAATGTTTTAAGCATTTATATCGTGCTTGCTAGTAGAATTATTGTCGTCTTGTTTGCATTATATGTTACGTAATTGTTCTTGAAACCTGATTATGTTGTATATTAACTCTTTCAGTCCCAAAAAATTGCTACTATAAAGTAAAACTGTATGCTTGAGAAGTTAAGGTAACAACTGTATAAGACAGAAGGGGTTTATGACTGGTACATATTGAGTTACATTAATAGCTGTCTAAGACAGGAGTTTATGACTGGTACATATTGAGTTACATTAATAGCTGTCTAAGACAGGAGTTTATGACTGGTACATATTGAGTTACATTAATAGCTGTCTAAGACAGGAGTTTATGACAGCTGGGGTATAGTGAATTAAAGTAATAACTGCTTAGACAGAAGGGGGGACTCTAATTCATGGAATATCTCCAAATGTTCTAGATGTTGGGAGAGTCTCGAGAGGAAAAACCATCACGTTATTTGTTAAGATTGGTTGTTCAAAGTCTCAATCCTTCCTCTTACGCCTGCATTCATGAACAAAGTGACAATTTTCCTGTCCTTCCTGACTTTTGCTTCAGTTTCTTCCACTGGAGTTACGTGATGGGCCTGGAGAAGTTAAATATAATATGTAGGTTCATGGAGTCATGTCACCGGCTCCCTGGCCGAGGGGTTAGCAGCTTTCTCTGTTAATCCCAAATACTCTTGTGGTTGACGTGAGCACACGAGAATTAGAAGTGGTTCGAGTCGCGCCAGTGACTTATGAGAGTATGGAGCCGGTCACTCAGAAAGTCATGGCGTGCTGATGAGCGTAATCTAGCCTAGGAATCAACGTACAGCTGAAAGATGCTGGTGTTGACCTCAATATCCTGAAACAGGATGGAAACGCGGAAAAAAAAATGGAGTCATGTCAGAGGCTGGATAAGTTAGCAGTAATATGTAGATTCATGGAGTCATGTTGGAGGCTGGATAAATTAGCAGTAATATGTAAGTTCATGGAGTCATGTCAGAGGCTGGATAAGTTAGCAGTAATATGTAGATTCATGGAGTCATGTTGTTGGCTGGATAAATTAGCAGTAATATGTAAGTTCATGGAGTCATGTCAGAGGCTGGATAAGTTAGCAGTAATATGTAGGTTCATGGAGTCATGTCAGAGGCTGGATAAGTTAGCAGTAATATGTAGGTTCATGGAGTCATACCAGAGGCTGGATAAGTTAGCAGTTATGTGTAGGTTCATGGAGTCATGTCAGAGGCTGGATAAGTTAGCAGTTATATGTAGGTTCATGGAGTCATGTCAGAGGCTGGATAAGTTAACAGTTATATGTAGGTTCATGGAGTCATGTCAGAGGCTGGATAAGTTAGCAGTAATATGTAGGTTCATGGAGTCATGTCAGAGGCTGGATAAGTTAGCAGTTAGTTATCTGTAGGTTCATGGAGTCATGTGAGAGGCTGAATACATTAGCAGTAATATGTAGATTCATGGAGTCATGTCAGAGGCTGGATAAATTAGCAGTAATATGTAGATTCATGGAGTCATGTCAGAGGCTGGATAAATTAGCAGTAATATGTAGATTCATGGAGTCATGTCAGAGGCTGGATAAATTAGCAGTAATATGTAGATTCATGGAGTCATGTCAGAGGCTGGATAAATTAGCAGTAATATGTAGATTCATGGAGTCATGTCAGAGGCTGGATAAGTTAGAGTAATATGTCGTTTCATGGAAACTGGCACTGTGGCTTAGGGGATAGTAAGATGTATTTTCATAATTTCACATACATGTCAAGTTGAGGGTTCAAAATCAGCTTCGGGTTATTTAGAAGCAAACCTCTTTGCGTTGATTTTGATGGTTTGTGGCATCAGCTGTTCAGAAGGCATTGGCAAACTACTGAACTTACATTGTGTTGTAAATCACAAACAGCCAATATATGTTGGGATTGAATGGAATGTCCTGTATAGGAATAAACTAACTTTTTAGTTCATGGAGTTAAGTCAGAGGCCTGGAGAAGTGAAAAGTAATATGTAGGTTCATGGAGTTATGTCAGAGACCTGGAGAAGTGAACAGTAATATGTAGGTTTATGGAGTCATCTCAAGGGCTTTGAGAAGATAACAGTAATATGTAGGTTCATGGATGTATGTCAGAGACCTGGAGAAGTGAACAGTAATATGTAGGTTCATGGATGTATGTCACAGACCTGGAGAAGTGAACAGTAATATGTAGGTTCATGGATGTATGTCACAGACCTGGAGAAGACAACAGTAATATGTAGGATCATGAAGTTTTTTCAGGGGCCTGGAGAAGTTAGTAATATGTAGATTCATATAAGAACTGATGGGAACAGAAAGGGCTCAATACTGCCCACTCAATATTAGAGAGTGTACGATTATACTAGGGGCAAGAAATAGCTGACTTGTTTAACTGTACAGTGCTATTTATGAACTCAGCTGAACACATATATGTGGACAGTTGTTGCCATTGTTATTTATCCATCAATCCATTGAACTTTGTCCTTTGACCCAGTGCCATGTAATGATAATTGCAAGTATCATTTTATTATGTTTTGTTCCAACATGAGATATAAATTCACAGGAATCTATCAGCACTCATAGAAGTAAAGGAACATAAGGGAAGATATCGGAGAACAGAATAGACGATATAGAGATTCAAAGCTATAGAAATACTGGGATCTCAGTCTGCCGCCTCCACTTGTCGATGGTTGGTCAGTAAAGGAACAAACATATTTTGATGCATTCCACAATAGTAAAGTAAAGTGGCTCCAACACTCTGCTAGATTCATTCATTCATTCACTAGCATGTCCTTTGCAGAAATTCACTCCCTTAACAACATTCCGGAAAACTTTTCGGTCATAAGCAAGATGTCCTGCATCCGATACAACCATCTGGAGCTCATCTGCCACATCCTGCACCCATCTTCTCTTTGGCCTTCCTCTTTCTCTCCCAGGCATATACCCCTTCATTATTGTTCTTGCCAAACTTTCATGATGTTTCAAGTGACCAAAATATTTAAATTTTCTTTGTTTTATAGTCTTTAGTAGTCAGCTTTCTTCATTATTCAGATCTTGTCATATGAATGCATTTTTTTTTTTTTTTTTTTTTTTCTGTTTTCAAGATACCTGTAGAAAAAGTCTCTTCATTAGTCAGGTTTATAATTTGGAAGTAGCAAGTTTGCGTCAAAGTGTACCTATCATCATCATCATCATCATCATCATCTTCCACTTCTGCCGTCAAGCGTCGTGGGGAGGAATAATTTGCGTTCCAGCGCCCGGTGGACCTATAGCTTTTAATTTTTATATTGTCTGGCATGTTCATTGGTCTCTACTTTCTTTACCTTTGCTTTTGTGAGTACTAATCAATACCTGTGAACTTATTCCCCATGTTATTTCAATGGCCTTAAGGATTCCCTTGCAGATGAAAGTGTTATTTGTTCCGTATAATTTTTTGTTTGTGTATTCTTTAGGAAAGGTGAGTTTTTCTTATGTCTTCATGTGCAAGGTAACCATACAAATGATCTGTTTTATAGGTGTGTGCATACTGGACACTCTGGAGTGTGTTGTGGGTGGATGTTAAGTGGTATATTTTCTTATTGGCACATTAGTGTATTCTCAACATATCTTGTCCTTATATATATATAGCTGCAGAATTTAACACAGAGAAAACATCAGTGTTTATTTAAGAAAACAGCAGTTTTTATTTAAAGTTCACATTTACTGTAAGCATCCTAGTTTCATTAAACTGAACCTCTTTTATTGTACTAAAACTATTGACATTAAATTAGATTTTCATTCAATTACTATTGCAATTGTTAAATAATATTTAAAATATCATGCAGCCATCTTGAAAACTGTGATTTCTGAGAATGAACATATCAATTGTCCAAATCATTGTGTATAATTTTTACTTCTGTCTTCTTTGTCTTTTTTCAGCATTCCCTGTTATGCCTTTCAGCATGAAGTTTTCTTCTTCAGTACTAAGAGTAAACTTTATCATACTGATTCGTTTTGGCTTTGTAAATATTTAATGTCTTAATTAAAATCTGTAACTTTTACTTCTTTTTTTTTTTACATAATAAATATTTCTGAGCTGAAATGTTTTCACTAGAAAAAAATATGGGTACTTGTCACCTCTTTCATGAAATATCTTCTCAGCTGAAGCCTTAGTGAAAAATGTTGTCTTTATTGTGTGGTTTTGTGAAAAACTGTTTCATTGATGAAATGGTATACCATATTTTCCAGTGCAAACAGAGTTACCTCTGTATTGCTTGTGTCAAAATGAATAATTTGATGTGTCATGCACTTAGTTTAGTGTTCACCCACTTTACTTGATGTTTGCACATCAACTTGACAACGTTGAGTTTTATGAAATATATCACTGGAACAAACTACTGAAATTGCTTATTGAAACTTGACCATGAATGTATGTACACCATGGTAGTGATGATGTTAGTAGCCCACTTACCAATACTGTTGTCTGGGCTTATATTCCCAGTAATACACAATTGTATTTTCTAGTCATATGAGATTGCAACAAGATCACAGACTTGATCCAGCACTCTGGTGATCACGTGAGATGGCGAACCATGACAGCCCACACTTATTGGCATAACATATGATTATGATAATTTGTTTTTCTCTTGTTAACATTCACTTGCTTTGAATTTAAGCGTAGTCCATTCACGTGCTATTACTTCTAGTGCACTGAACTGGTTTTTGTGTGTGGATTATCTTTTCCTATTACCAGTGTCCCTCGCCATCAGGGGAACGCACTCCAACTTGAGAGGTAATTATGATTGTGATGAGTCAGGTTGCTCTGAAGTTGATACTGCCTCGTGAAATGGGTGTTTGATGCTGGATAATTTTCAGAATTATCTGAGAATTGACTGTGGAGGAAAGGAGAGAAGGAAGGGAATATATGACCCCTCCACCCTAATTTCTCTTGGTCTGCTTCTGCCTAAAGTTGTAATGTGTTGTCAATAAAATATGCCACTTCACTGAACAGGTTACCAAGGGGAAGACCAGTAAACAACATAAAACATCCTCAGTTACCTGTCCTTGTATTGATCTATTGTAGACATTATTAAAATGTTGTCTATTTCAAAGTTAGTGTACATTAAGATGTATGTATTTTGGTTTATGTGTTCAGGTCTACCAGCTGTTCTTTATTCCAGTCAGTTAGTATTTATAGTAAGCTGCTATTCTTGTTGTAGATTACATTTTAAATCTTAATTTAAAATATTAAAGTCAGTTGTTGTTTTTTTTTTCTCTTCGATATTTGAAATGTTGCAATTCCAGTAGTGGGTGTGATTTAATTATTTGTCAATTAAATTATCACTCAATGAAAACATGATTCATTGCATTATTTCTTGGAGTAATGGGGAAGACTGAATCCTTTATATTGTGTGTGCTGCTCAAATGTATTAATCTGTTTTCCCAAATACTTCAAATGAATAAAACAATTTTTTTTAAATGTTGCATATCCCTTACAGGACGTTGCAGGCAACAACAGCATTTTCCAGCTGCTGTTGATGTACTAGGCAAGTTTTACGTTCAGTAGTTTGCCATTGCTTTCTGAACGACCGGCTCACATACTCCCGTAAGTTACCAGCGTGGCGCGATCCGCTGCCGAATCTCGTGCAGCTGTTTTCCCCACGTAAATATATGGGATTACGTTCAACGTCATTAAACCCTTGACGTAAATATAAACAAGTTTCAGCAACACTAAACAAATACTTCAAATGAATAAAACAATTTTTTGTTGCGTATCCCTTACGGGACGTTGCAGTCAACACCAGCATTTTCAGCTGCTGTTGATGTACTAGGCAAGTGTTACGTTCAGTAGTTTGCCATTGCTTTCTGAACGACCGGTCTCTATACCTTTTTCGAAAAAACCAGCACCGCCGTGTTTCGAACCCGGGTATACGGGCTCACAAACCGCGTTCGCAAGCCCTTCAGCCACAGAGACAATACATACATAAATATAAACAAGTTTCAGCAACACTAAACAAATACTTCAAATGCATAAAACAATACATACATAAATATAAACAAGTTTCAGCAACACTAAACAAATACTTCAAATGCATAAAACAATACATACATAAATATAAACAATGAATGGCCAACACTCATAACATTGTATGAAAAGCAACACAAAGCAGTTAGCTGCCAAAGCTCACGCAGGTGTGTTTCAAATGTGATATGCAGGATTACAAATTGCGTCCGTTAACTCCTTCACCACAGAGCCCGTGTTATGGGGAAGCATGATGTAAATGCCGGGTGTCAAGACACTTGATGATGATGCTTTCTTTTGTTTAATGAATCATGTTAATGCAAATTTTTTCTGCACCCCTCCAATAGTGCAACTCTCAGGAAGGCAAGACTCATTTAATAAGATTAGTTGATATACCAAGAGGCTCAGTGTCATCTTTGACATGTTCGGAGTGTATGCCTGTGGGGCTAGAGGTCAGGTTAAACTGTAGCAAGAGCCTATGGCACAATACCAGCAAGTGTTAAATTAAAGTGTTGGGACTAGGCATCTTTCCTGTGGTAATGTATGAATGTCAGCCAGGGAACATTTCACAGTCACTAAAGAAGAAAATCTGGGCTTGTGAACTGAAGTGATAGAGAACAATTCTTATAGTACTGTAAATTAAGAAACAGACAAATACTGTCATTCTACAAGATCTGAATGAAGAGGTTCAGCCAACTGCCTCGTGCTCAGAAGGTTGTCGATTCATTTTCAGGCTCAGCCATTTGGTTCTCAAGTGCCCTTTACTTTTTAGACTCCTGGGGGTCGTTGCCGGGGCTACAGAGTTTGTGCTCTGTGTAACACTTTTGGCAGGGAATTAGCTGTCCTGTGGAGAGAGACTGAGCTAGAAGGGATGACACATGGTTGGATGCATGTGAAGTGAAAACATGGTTTAGAAAACAGAGTGCGCAGTTATATGCAGCCGGTTTGGGAGGACTGATAAAATGATGAGATAAGTGCATCAATGTTGGTGGAAATTATGTTGAGAAATAAAACCGGCTGCATAGAACTGCGTGCTTTGTTTTCATTTACCTGCCATCCCACAGAACTGTGTGACTTACCTATTGACTCACTCTCGTAACTTTTCCTACCCAGCTATGAACCGCTTTACGGGACAAACATTTCTCAGCATAAACACTTAAAACCCACCTTGGCGGGAGACATTTCGCGAATGATGCCGAAGTTGAATGTGAAGTGAAAACTTGGTTTAGAAAACAGAGCACGCAGGTCTATGCAGCCGGTTTGGGGGTTCTGATAAAACGATGGGATAAGTGCCTCAATGTTGGTGGAAATTATGTTGAGAAATAAAGGGACAATGTATGTATAAAAATAAACTGGTTTTAAGTTGTTATCATAGTTAGTTATTTTTCTACAGCCATTTGTGACTTACTTATTAACTTACCCTCGTAGTAGCGTGTATGTGGGCTACACTTGATTTCAAAGACAGCGCACAAACAAATCTGCCTCAATATAATAATTGTATGTGTCAAGGAGTGATGGCAGCATGAGCAAGACAGAAAATAAGCAGACGAATATAACCAACCTATAAAACATAAGTAACTGAAGAAGTGAAAGCAAATTTATCTACCACACTCAGCCATGTTTATTATATATATATTTGTTGTTGTGTTGAAGTTGCATATCCCTGACGCATAATATATAACAGTCATGAAGAGATTAGAACAAGAATTACCATAGCGAAGGTAGCCTTTTGCAAGATGAAAAACATACTGACCAATAAAAAGATGTCAATAGAAACGAGAAAAACAGTGTTGAAGTGCTACATAGAACCTGTACTTTTATATGGATGTTAAGCGTGGACAATGAGCAGGCAAGCTGAAAAACATCTGATGGCTGTGGAAATGTGATTTCTGAGGAGAATGCAAAGAATACCATGGACAGACAGAAAAACCAATGAACAAGTCCTACAAGAAACAAATGAAGATCGTGAACTGATTAGAGACATTAGACGTAGACAGTCACAATTTTTTGGGCACGTTATGAGAAGAAATGAATTGGAGAACTTGGTGACAACTGGCAAGATCCAAGGGAAGAGACTAAAGGGAAGACCAAGAATTAAATATCTGGATGGCTTGGCCACGTGGCATGGTCAAGACAGAAACACTGAGCTGATCCACGACTCTGGTGATCGAGTGAGATGGCAAAACATGACCGCCCACGCTTATCGGCATGGCATATGATGGATGATGGATGGATATTCCTTACAGGATGTTGCAGTCAACACCAGCATTTGTCACCCGCTGTTGATGTTCTTGGCAATATTACGCTCAGTAGTTTGCCATTGCTTTCTGAGCGAGCGGCTCACATTCCCCGTAAGTAACCAACGCGACGCGATCCGCTGTCGAATCTTGCGTAGCTTTGTTCCTCACGAGAATATACAGGATTACAGAGAAAGTCGTTAACACCTTCGCCAGGGAGACAGGCATTATTATATTACTTACATGAATTTAAACAATAAATTTAGAGAATTAATCGATGCATTTGTGTAATGAAACGCAGTCTGATTAAAAGTCCGTCTGGCTTTTCCTCTACACCTCAATGTCTCCCATTTAAATCTTATCTTGCTGTCGTTCTTTATCTGTTTTCCACTTAAATCTTTACAGTTACTACAATATGTTCCAGTTTTTAATCTTCTCATAATGTGGCCAAACATGTTGAGCACTTTTTTCTGATGTTTATGATTGCCTGTCTTTGTGTCTTAACTTCTTTACAAAAAAAAAAAAAACACTTAGATTACTCATTTTGGTTGTCTAAAATATTTTCAGTATACTTCCGTAAAACCACCTTTCTGTGGCTTCAAAGAAACCATTTGCTAGTTTACTAATTGCCCTGGATTTGCAACCATTTGTTAACATTGTTACTTGTTACCATTGTTTCTATGTAACAAATGTTTCAGAGGCCATCACACAAAGTAAAGTTGTCATGGACTCAGAGATTTAAAAATAAAAAAAAATTAAAAAAACTATTATTACTATTGTACCCTGCGGTGTGGGGTGGGGGAGGGGATTGTCTTGAGCCAGGGGAATTAAGGCTGCCTAGCTAGTGCAGCCATCATGAACTGTGCAAGTTAGGGTTTTCTTTTTTCCTGGTGGAAAAAAACCATCACCTTACCGAGGATTCGAACCCGGGTCTCCCAAATGGGAGATCGACATTCTAGCCACTCAACCCCTCTCAGGCGCCAGATAAACTGGTCAATATTCTTTGGCCACGTCATGAAAGGGATCCGCGGTAGCGCAGTGACTGGACACTCGCCTGTTAGCCTGGTGGTCATGGGTTCCATCTGCATCGGGGCTGATTGGAATGACCCGGGCTCCAAGGTCGACTAGTGATAAAATGGAGACCAGGAAATATCTGGGGAGTAAACGCGGCCAGCTTAATATTGACCACATTACCCCCCCCCCCCCTCCCCGAGTGTCGATTAGTCTATAACATATGGGTCTAGCTCTGTATGCCCAATCCGTCTTAAGGCATTTAACAGTTTCCTTTCCTTACTTTGTATTTGCACTTCTCGAAAAACATACAATATTGTAACATACTGTACAGCTGGTTAGAATAATGGGGGTGAGGGGCGAGAAATGGACAGAGGATGTGACCGTTTATATGTCACGACATGATTAATAATCGAGTAGCAAGAAAGATAGAAAAGGAAAGCAAGGTTTGGCATGAAATTATTGCAGGCGCGTGCTCCACTTTGAAATTAAGAGGTAACAGAAAATATACAACAACGACTTTAATAAATAAGAAGTTCATGTATTCAATGCATGCTGCTAAAGTAATTACAGCAAACTATCTTTCAACATTGGCAACATAAGCAATTAAAGAGTTTGAAATTTCAAATCACACAATCACAATCATACATTTCTTCAGCCATATAAACGGCTGTCATCAAAACGCCACAGGCGGGCGTACTGTTGTTTATATCTAACTTGACCTTGGGGTGTAAAGCGTTAAGCCTTCAAATATTCTGTCTTGGCATAATGAGGTGGTGTGGCCAGACTCCTTCACCACTGTTCTTCCAAGACACTTACCAGAAAAGTGTTGAGCTTGGTCGACTCTCAGATCCTTAAGGGTTAGGAAAATAAATCATCTTGCCATGGTCGAAAGTCGAAGCAACTGAACCAGGATCACTGTCTTCACAGACAAGTGCACTAACCACTAAGCCTTCATTGCTTTTTCTTCTTCTTCGTGTAGTTTATGCCATGTGGCGTTGGTCATATCTGTTCATAGCCTTCTCTCTCGTGTACTGCCAATTATTTCTCATACCTCATATTCCTCAATGTTATGATGCAAAACTGTCTAGATTCTTCTTTCTTATTCCCCCTTTGCCTCTCTTCCCTCTCAAACTCTCCTGTTGTTACTAAAAACTCCTACTTTCTCCTTCTGATGTGCCCAAAGAATGTGAACTGTCTTTTTTATGGGAATAATTAGTTCTCTTCGTGAAATAACTTCTTTCAGGTTATCTTCATTATGCTTTTTATTTATTCATGGTGTTCTACTCTTTCTTCTATTACACTGCATCATTGCAACTTCCACATTTCCCTAATTTACTAATCATCAATGATTCACTTCCATTGATCAGGCTGAAATTAATATAGCGTAAGGACTATTTTTCCCCACCTTGTTTGACAGCGATTAATTAATTAGAATATTCTTCATTTTGTGAGATGCTGCTTTTGCTATTCTACATTTTCTTCTTTAATACATCTTCCTTATTTATTTGTTTTTCGCTCGCTCACTTTGAACTCAAGCGTAGTCCGTACAGACGATTTATAGTTGTGATGGACTGAATTTTGCGTGTGGGTTAGCTTTCCCAATTAACAGTGTCCCTCGCCATCAGGCGAACTTACTCCGACTTTAGAGGTACTTGTAACTTACGTCCCCAAGTCAAGGACGACTTCCTTATTCTATTATCAAAGCACCAATATGTTCTTCTTGTTGTGTGCTCGCTCGCTTTGAACCCAAGCATAGTACATATGCCACTACTTCTAATAGCGCTGGACTAATTTTTGCGTGTGGATTAGCTTGTCATACTACCTGTGTTCCTAGCCATCAGGCAAGCCCACTCCGACTTCAGAGGTACTTGCAATTTACTCCTCCAAGTCAAGGATCAGTGGTCAACATTTGAGTCCAGCTGACCGGTGTAAGGGTTGAACCCGCTACCTTGACATCATCACACCGGAAGTTTAAGTCATACTGACTCCGTACCAAGGTATCTGAACACATTGACTTGATTCAAACTGCTTCGATTTCCTTTGAAGTTGCATTTTCGGAATACATTGTTTGTTTCTTTGTAATTGCCATTGCTTGTGTGTGTGTGTGTGTGTTTTTTTTTATTACTCACACAAATTCCTTTGTATTGACTTTCTGTTGCAGTTGCATTTCTTGCAACTGTGCTTCATTTTCAAAACTGTCATCATTTCGCAAATTGTTTACATTATGACCACCACTTGATCTTACACGCATTTCTTATATGAATCTAATTAATTTACTATTAAAATTGAACAGATCGGGTGATAGTGAACAACCCTGTTTAACATCTTGTTTAATGTGTTGAATAAATGTCCATTTGATTTTCAATTCTTATGGCTGCTTTTTATATGTGTTGCTTTTCTTAGTCTCAAACTTATACATCAATATTTAAATCGTGCAACATTCTAATTATTTCTCATGTTTCAACTTATAACATTCTTTGGTGTAGCCAATAAATACAGATCTCTGTTCATTTCAATCATTCCTTCTGCTAATGTTCTCAAGATGTATACAATAACACAAATTAATGCAGTTTTACAGAACACAATTCCGGAGATCATAGGACGTTGCGGCGACTAGCCTTCATCGGCAAACAAATGTTTTTTTTTTTTTGCAAATCCTTTACAGGACATCACTGTCAACATCAGCATCTTTCAGCTGTATGTTGATTTCTTGGCAAGATTACGCTCAGTAGTTTGCCATTGCTTTCTGAGCGGCCGGCTCAGTTATCTCGCAAGTCACCAGCGGGGGTCGAACCGCTCCCAGCTCTCGCCCTGCTACGAGACTCTGCGTGATAAACGGGATTACGGAGAAAGTGTTGTAACCCCTCGGCCAGAGAGACCGGCAGCAAACAAATACATACAACATATATACAGTGACTACATTAAGACATAAGAACGGAATAAGAAGAATGAAAAGATAAGAAGCAAATTATTTTTCTTTTCTTTTCATTGTTCTCAATTTTTTCATCTTTTCATTTTCCCAAGAATTTTATTCAAGATGTAAATATGTCACCCGTGCCCTGGCTCTATAAACCCACCCCTCACCTCCCAATGTAAATTTTACTTATTTTTATCATTATAACTATCACCACTAATTTAGTCACACGACTAAGTGAACTAATTGTAAGATGTTCTCCACAATTTATTCTATGGATGGATGGGAATAGATTTAAAGGGATCGTCAGTTATACACCATCTGTAGCCCTGGAAGGTTAACCTGGTCAACAAATTCATGAAGGAGTCGGATGTGTCGGCCGAAAGATGTAAATATCGCAGCTCTGCTGTAAACAGGCACTACGCAATTACGCCCAAAATAAATATATTCCGGAAGAAGAAGATATCCACTGTGTAGATATGATCCAACAACAACCTTAGCTTTAATCATGGTACATACACCAACAAAACCATATCGTTATATGTTATCAAGCAATACGACTCATTTTCTGTAGTTTTTTAATAAAAAAAATATATTAACTTTATTATATTATTATAAATTAAAAACAAAACAATTATATTTTTATATATATATATGTATGATATGAACAATTCATTTAATTAAATAGTAAATTACAATTATTGTTTTTTTTTTAAATAAATGCAATCAAAATACTGACACAAGCAGACATGTTATGGAAATACTAATTGCATTTGATTGTCACAATGATAATATGGACGGAAAGCAGAAAACATTGGTTATAATCATTGTTATTTTACAAATGTATTTGTTCCTCTTTTCACATGTGGCAGTGAGGAGCATTTTGTGTGATATTCACTGGCACAGGAGCGGAGCATTATAGGGGTGATCCTTTGCTGTGAAGCTGGAACCGTGACTAACTAACTGACTAACTAATTTTACAAACGTGTCTTTATATTATTTAACAATTTTCATGTCATCATCATCATCATCATCATCATCATCATCATCATCATCATCATCATCATCATCATCATCATCATCATCATCATCATCATCATCATCATCATCATCAAGTGCCCTGCCAGCTGGCGTAGGCGTTCATGGCTCCCCACAGATCTCAGTCTTTGATGTTCTGGATCAACTCTGCTGATGAGATGATATTCCTCTACGCCACCATCTCAATCCATCCAGCATCGTTTCCATTGGTCTGCCTCTGCCTCTCTTCCTCTCGATTTTTCCATTTGTCACGATGTTCTACAATGTCTCTCTTTTTATCACATGACCAAGGAAAAAAAACCTGTTTGTCTCTTTCTTATTGTTGTATATAGTGTTCTAGTTTAATTAGCCTCTTTCGGGCAATCGTTGTTAGTTACTCTGGCAGTCCAAGGAATTCGCAACATTCGTCTCAGGAACCACATCTCTGTTGCTTCTAAGTTCTTCCTAATTTGTTCATTTACATTCCAAGATTCACTGCCATACAGCAATTTTCATGTGAAATGTAAAATCAGAACCAACATTGTATTCAAACTATTACGTGCAAATCTACACATCTAAATATAAAATAAATAAAATTACAAATTCAAAGTATAATGTTAATTTTAAAAATAATATGTATGGCTAGCATATTCTTTTAAAGCGTATTAGGACGGTATTCTTTGCACACAATATACATAAACTCATCACGACAAAATTATTATAATATAACAGGGGAAATTTATATGAGCCATGCTGGCAAATCTGTAATGCTGGAACTTAATATATATCATATTTCATCATGCCAGATTTCAGACAGAAAACAACACAGATAATATTCAGATTTTCATACATTATTAATGAATGTGCAATAATTTGTTATCTAGAAAGCTATTGACCTTTGCCTCTTCTACCACTGATATTTACAGTCGTCACGGTGTTTTCCAATACTTCTTTTCTCTTTATATGACCAAAGAAGGTCATTTGTTTCTTCCTTATATTTTTACATAATTGTGTACTTTCATTAGCCTCTTCCAGACAATCGTTAGTTATTCTGGCAGTCCAAGTTATTCGCAATAAATTGCAATAATCGACCCAGGGACTACATCTCCTTTGTTTCTAGTCTCTTCGCAATTTGTTTTTTCATCTTCTATGATTCACCGCCATCCAGCAAAACAGGTTCCCTCTGGCTCCTCCTGCCTCACCACCCTTCTATCTTTCCTCTTGTCACGATATACTCCAGCTGTCCACGAAGAGCCCACAGAATGAATTGTCTACTTCTGAAACGAATAACCATGTCTCTTTGTGAGTTAACTTCTTTCAAGATATTTTCATTGCGCCTTTTATCCTTTATGGTGTTCTCATGAATCGTGTACAACCATATCTCTGCAGCTTCTAAATAATTCCTCACCAGTCCGTTAATTATTTAGATTCACGTCCATACATCAAAATTGGCTCGATATAGCTCTTAAGAACTCTTTCTTTCACCTTGATTAACACATAAATTGCACATGATATTCTTCACTACGTGAAATGCTGCTTTTGTTTCAGCAATTCAACAGTTAACAAGTTTAACCTGTCTACCATCTGCCGTTGTCAATGTTACCATACATGGTGCTAGCTAGATATTCTGAACACCAATTGACACTCAATGGCTAATGTGGTTAATAACATGCCGGCCGCCTTTACTTCTCATATAATGTTCTGGTACCAATTTTTAACTGTGTCGACCTGGGAGGCCATGTCGATAAAAAATATTGAGCTTTTCTTAAATATAAATGGACAATTACAGATCTTGAGTGAGATGTTCAAAGCATGTCATGCCAGTGTTTGCACTTAATAAATAGGTATATGTACGATTTGTAAAATGTAATTATAGTATCATAGCATATACTGACGTTGGAGTGTGAAGTTTTAGATATTCACACATTCTGGGCTATGGAATATGAATTGAGGTGGCCAGGTCTCTTCCTGAAGACACTTATCTGAAAAGTTTCTGGTATCCATTTTTATAAGGGCGGGACCGCACTAAATCGAGAAAAGAAAAATATCCTACCTCTGCCGTGCATTGAATCCGGACCATTCTCTTAGCTGGCAACTCCATCGCCGGTGTGGCTCAATACAACTACAAAATCTATCCATAATTCTGAATCATCTTTGAAACTGTCATTAGTATTGGTCGTGAAGTGTGGTTTTCTGTCATCTGTCTGCTGTGAATTGAATGGTGTTCTCAAATACCATTCTTATAATGTTTGCTTACTACTGTCATATTTATATTTTGTTTATCTTTCTATCTCTGTATTCTTGTTGAATGTCAGTATATTTGCGTAGATAATAGATTTAAAAGCAATTATATTGATGTCTGAAACAAAATGATTGTCTGTCTTTCTGTATGAAAATAAATGGTTGTCTGTCTTTCTGTAAGTTTCTTGTTGTTATTAGTTACGCTTTGGTGATGTCTTTATATGTTTATTAATCTATCCCTGTTTCTAATCCTATCCACAAATTTAAGCATCTCATATCACACAGTATAGTATCACGTAATGTTATCTTTCACACAGTTTAGTATCACATAAAGTAATCTTCCTGCACTGTTCTTTTCCATTCTCCGTGTATATTTGTATCTACAAAAAAGACTGCGATTAATCTTTAAACCGCCGTTAATTATCTATCATTTTAGCAATATTTATTCTCAAAGGGCAATTTGGGAGATAAAATGACAGACTATAAGTCTTGTTAGTTTTTCCATATCCTCATATTCACCATTGACAAATTAATTTAACAGCCAAAAACGATGCTAAAGTCAAAATACACTCCATGGCTACACAAAGTAAGTTATTTAACCCTTCAGCCACAATTACAATTTCTCTCTAGTTGTACCCTTCATTCTTTTGTTCTACGAGTAGATTATAATCTCCTCTTTGTCTGTAAAACTTTATTCTAGCTGTATCGTAGGTGACTAATAAGCTGTAATAATAAGTTGCATTCAGCTGTGCCCAGCTCTTACTAATGCCCTTCATATTGTCCTTCTTGATGATGTCCTGAAAACTCATTCAGCATCTTCTTTTTGTGTCGCCTGATTTACATTTTATCTTTGGAGTTCTAGGTTACTAAGGCGTATTAGCTCTTTCTATTACTTGTTTGTTGTTACAGTTGTTTATGAATTCGATTAAAACTTATTTAATCCATTTGGCAAGTCACGATGGGCAATCTTGTTCCTGCAACATAGAAATAAAGAACAAAGTAACTTCTGGACTTGTGTGTACAAGAAGAACACTGATAAAAAAATGCATTCACAGTTATGCAATACAGAGACAGCACAATTTGTGTAAACATGTTAGAAATTACAATTTTAGAAAATATAATTGCAATTTATACAAAAATGTTCTAGTCAAGTTTCTGAGGTTTTCAGAATTTTAATAAGATTTCAATGAGAAAGTAGCCACAGTACATTTTTCAGTCTAACTTATGCAGACAGAGAAAGATAACGGCTGAAGTTACGCCAGTCTTGCCCGTGATTTTCATAATTACTTTAAATATAGGGTAAAGATGATTCCGTGTGTTTAAATAATTTCAATTAATTTTACACCGACGATAGCTCTCTCTTGCACCCATGATAGTTTGTAAAATGGAGCTATACTTCTCTATCGCACAAAGCCTGGGCTTAATTTAGAGACCATGTGTTGCCCGTGCGGCTTGATCCCTCTCTCGGCCTGCCCAGCTTACTCCAGAGGAAAGGTAACACCAATACGCCCAGAACAAGACCAGCTACAGAAGCTATCGGATCAGCAAAGTAATGCCCTAACTGTCCGCCTGTCGGAGCTTCCATCCTAGACCAGTTGCCGACCAAGAATTACGATATAATCTGCCCTGCCAGGACATTTAATCCTGGGGTTGCATTTCCTCGCACTAAAGTCAATCTTGTACTCTCCCAATTGCTCTCCCCCGTCCGAAGCCGTTGGCACATTTTTGGGTGTCGATTTTGGTGCGCCCAACATTCAGCGATAACAGAAAGCAAGTAGTAATGCCTACTATTTTATGGTAGCTTAATCATATCTGACCAAGACCTGTCTTAATTAAATAATACAGCTAAATTACAACTAAACGAATATATATATATATATATATATATATATATATATATATATATATATATATATATAGTGATGCCTCGGGTTACGAACGCCTCAGGTCACGAACAATTCAGGTTACGAACAACTTCGAAAATTTTATGTCTCGGGTAACGAACAGTGCCTCGGGTTACGAACGAAGGCGAGTGAGAGAGAGAGAGAGAGAGAGAGAGAGAGAGCAAAGTGTAATGTTGGAGACACACCATAGCGTACCGTACAAACAGTACTACAGATGAGCTTGTGGATCTTCAGAATGAACAGCTAAAGACATTAAAGGAGGAGCAGTCGTCCGATAATGAGGAGTCAGTGACAGTTTCAACTGCCCGGATTAAAGAAATTTGCAGCAAGTGGACAGACGTCGAAGACTTCATTGTGAACCATCATCCAAACAAACTTGTTGCTAACAAGCTCTATGGCCCTATATGTGATGAATGATAACACGATGGCCCACTTCAGAAAGATTGATTGATTGATTTAGGAATCGACATCACAGCATTCGGGGCATTCCCATAAGTGCTCCGTTCCCATCCTCAGCAGCCAGCGAAGAGTTCCAACACTAATAGTACCAGTAGCAATCTGATTATAAGTCCGTCTCGCCTTTCCTCTGAGCGTTGAGCGTCGGCCAGATCCCTTCGTCACTCCTCGTTGTCTCATTCTTGCCAGACCATGGTAATCCATTTGCTCCTCTGAGGTGTGCACGTGCTCCCACAAGGCCGCAACCACGTCTGCCTTGTTATGTATCAATACTCCACCAAGTTCTGCAGAGCCATCCAATCTGTCGGCCTGTTCATTTCCCAGCACACCGGCATGCCCCGGAGAAAAGACCCAGGCGATGCTTGTCACCCGTGACCTCCGAAGCGAAGCAAGCCACTCCGCAGAAGTCTGCCCGTCCTCACCCTCGTCAGCATGCTTTCTGAGTCAGTTACAATCACGATGTGTGTGTGTGTGTGTGTGTGTGTGTGTCGTATTCTCCATCCAGCGGAGAGCCGCAGTGACTGCCTCCACTTCCATTCTTAAGCTGGATGTGGTATCATATGCCAGGCTCTCCTGCCCCAAATATCGACCATTAGCTTTGGCTATGAACCCCCAGCCACTTCTCTCACCTCTTGACACCGAACCATCTGTGTAGATAATCACATCACTCGAGTGAGCATTGTCCTGAATTAGTTGCTGGATTTCCACTTCCGTGGCCCCTGCTGGCCACTCCCTGCACTTCCGGCTTAATGTGATTATGCTTGCTTGCTTGTGTTCGTTGGCTTGAGCTCCAACGCGAAGTCCTGTATGTCGGATGAAGGCATCCTGTTGTCCAACATCAGTGTGATGTCATACAGGACCTGAGGTTTGCGTGAGTATCCGTTGTCCCATGTCTGGCTTATTGGTGTGCAGACTGGTGGTTCCTCGCCGTACAGGCAGACACTCTCCGACTTCGGAGGAATCGGTGATCCTATTGACTTTAGCCAGGACCCCGAAGGGACCTGTTGCCCAGGACGCTCGACGAGGACGCGTCAATAGGTCTTGGCCAGTATATAACCCGGCCCTGGTGCCTTGGAAACACCTCTGCGTCCCAATGTGATTATAACTCTGCACAAGTCTGACTGCTCCGCTGGCACTCTGACCCACTCCTCTCCACGCCTAATGTTCTCCAAGGGGCACACCTGTCTGATCGTATCCTCCGCCTGACCCATCCATGATTTCCCTCTTATCAGTCGCTGACCCTTAACTGCGTCCAGCGCCTCATGCAGTGGGTGGTGTGTGTCTGCAGCTACTCTGAGGTATGCCTTCGCCTGCATCACCTTGAGCCTACCAGCAACAGTCGGCAGACCAAGGATGTAACGCATACATCAGAAAGATTCTCCAGCAAAGGAAGCAACAGATTTCCTTTGATAGTTTCTTGGTGCAAAAGATTCCCAGTCGGCTGCCAAAAAACATAGACAAGATACTCCTGAAACTAATGATGGAGAATAACAAAGAAAGTGACACATTTCCCATGATCTTTTTCTTGGTAATAAAGATAAACTAAATCTCTTGTCTTATTTTACATTTAATTCATTTAGTTGTTTTCTTTCTCTTTGTTTAAAACGTGAAGTACATATATTCTTTGCGTTTTGTCAGGTAAACGACCGTATGTTAATAAAAAAGAACGATTCTTTCATCTTGAAACGGATTGTCTGTATATCATTGATTTCAATGTTTCGTTTTACGAACGTTTCGGGTTACAAACCGAGTTCTGGAAAGAATTAAGTTCGTAACCCGAGGTACCAATGTGTGTGTGTGTGTATGTGTGTGTGTGTGGGTGGGTAGGTATTGTGTGTGTGTGTGTGTGTGTGTGTGTGTGTGTGTGTGTGTGTGTGTGTGTGTGTGTGTGTGTGTGTGTAAATAACGTGTAAATCATTATGCACAGGTTAAATGAAATTTCAATGTTGTTTACGTCCTTACAAAAAAAATGTAGTGGGTTAATAAAAGGTATCAAAAACAAAAAATACCACGAGCATTAAACACACGGAGAACATATAATTTAAAAAAAATATCATTAAAAACAGTGCAAGTCCTTTGCAGGACGTTACTATCAACCCCAATCCCAGCTTGATGTCTTAGGCAATTTTAGGTTTAGCTTATTACCAGAAAGCAATGGCAAACTACTGAACGTAAAATTTGCCCAGGAATTACGAACAGCGAAAATGCTGGGGTTGACTGCCACGCCCTATGAAGGACATGCAACTTAATTTTTTAAAAATTACCATTGCTTTCTGAACGAGAAGTCGACGTTGAAGCCCACGCTGACGCGTGTAGGAAACGATCCCACTACCTCGTCATCAGCCTACAGGAAACGATCCCACTACCTCGTCATCAGCCTACAGGAACCGATCCCACTACCTCGTCATCCCTACAGGAAACGATCCCACTACCTCGTCATCAGCCTACAGGAAACGATCCCACTACCTCGTCATCAGCCTACAGGAAACGATCCCACTACCTCGTCATCAGCCTACAGGAAATGCTCTCACTACCTCGTCATTAGCCTACAGGAACCGATCCCACTACCTCGTCATCAGCCTACAGGAAACGATCCCACTACCTCGTCATCAGCCTACAGGAAAACTATCATTCAGAAAACTTAACACGATGTATTGGAGAATTTATTGTACATGTTAAGAGTGACAAAAACTGACAGTCAGAACTTACTTAAAATGGCGCTTCTTGTCTGGTGATTGTTTGGCTGAGTTACTGTGGATAAAGAATGTAAAATTGTGAACACATGTTTATTATTAATGATATGATTATTAGGAATAAAATAAACCATACATGATATCAACCTTTCGCTTACATTTAGAAATTCTAGAGTTGCAGTCTTTAAAAGATTGAATAAAATTAATGGAACTGCGGTTAAATTGCGTAAATATTAACAATATAAAATAACACAAAGTAATACAGCTTTAAAAAAAAAAGAAGTTAGTTGCATATCCTTTATAGGACGTCCCAGCCAACCCCAACATGTTCTGGCTGTTTGTAATCTCTTGGCAAATTTACGTTCTGTAGTTTGCAATACACTTTTTCAGAAAACAATTACGGATAACACAGGACATTGCAGCGACTAGCCATCACCGGTAAATGAATACATACACAAAACACAACATATAATCACGGAGAGGACTCTCCAGTGACTACATCAAGGCATACGAACGGGATGAGAGGAATGAACAGATGAAAAATAAATGAGAATAATGAACATAAAATTAAAATTTGAAAAACAATTTGCTACTTATCTCAGAATCCCAGGCTGTGATACTAACATGAATTCCAATTCCAATTTTCAAAACAAAAATTCCAAATTCGGCCTCGCTCAACCTATCTCTTCAGCTGTGGTTATTGTTGAGGTCCGTGGTTTTCGTGGGTTCATTCACCCTAATTCTTGTCTTGTGCGCTCTTACCAGTGAGTCCTATCTCGGACTGGTTATGTTGATTTGTGTCTATGACGTCAGCTGGGGGGTTTGTGGCGGCTGTCCTTTGTGCCCGTCTCCTGGTGGTTTCTTTTGTTAGTGGTAGTTTCTGGCTCTTCTGGTTGTAGTCCTTATAACAGTGGTTCTCCACCGGTGGGGAATTCCCCCCTAGGGGGGAATTTTAGGGTTTCCAGGGGGGGGGGGGGAGAATTAAGATTATTTCATGATCGCGTTAATACAAGAACCGATTACTTGACATTGTTTTTCCCTTCATACTGTACGGTTCTGTACTTCTCACCCTTCTAAAATTCATTTTATAAAGTAAGTAGACCCACAAATCACGTTTTATGTGGACGTCTAGACTTGTTTTAGTATGTGCTATTAAATTTAGCTTCCATTATTACGTATACTGTGTAGGGGCGGGGGCGGGATTTTTAGGTAGGAAATACGAAAGGGGGGAATGACGTTCTGAAAATATGGTGAAGGGTGGCACGGGCAAAAAAGGTTGAGAACCACTGCCTTATAAGGACTTTTTATTTGTTCTTTTTGCCTCCTTTCTTGTGTATAGTCCGTAGCAGCTTTTCGATGTTTTCATTTTCTTCCTTGTGCCTTTGTTCTCTTTCGAGTTTGAGTATTTGTTGTCTTTCGATTTCTTCCTCTGTGGTCAGCCATGGGACGATCTCTCCTTCATCTATATAGTATGGCCATGGGTGTGCGTCATCCGTGTTTAGCTCTGGGCATTCTTTATAGAAACGATAGGGCATTGGTTTTCCCTTGTGTTTCTTGTACTTCTTTTCTTTTTCTTCCATGCGCCTTCTGTATTCCTTGCACCTGAGTTCATGATCCCTGTTCATCTCTGCGATTTCTTCATCGGTAAATATTTGCGGTATCGGGGCGTCCTCTCTGCCTTCGTCAGGGTGCTCATCTCGGTTTTCTTCGGATGACTGGCGGGATATTGGCTTCCCTTTGTCTGTTTCGGGTGTCGTGGTTGGGCTGCTGGCTTTCGCTTGCGATTCAGGCTCGGTCTCTTGGTTTTTATCTTGCGGTTTCTCTGTAATTTCTTGGACGGCCTCTGTTGTTTTGTTTCGGAGAAGTTCCATTTCAGCTTTCTGTAGTTCTCGCTCTGATTTAATGGTTTGTAGGATTTCTTCGTTCTCCTTCTTAATCAGTGCCATATGTTCCACTTCTTGCTTGATGTTTTGCTGGATCTCCTTCATTTTCGCCAGTAGTTCTTCGTTGTCGCTGGTCGGAGTCGGCGTCAGCAGTGCCTTAACTTGTTTCTTCAACTCGTCTATCTTCTGTTTTTGCAGTTGATCTCTTTCAGCTTGTGATATACCCGTGGCTGTCTCGCACCTCCGCATTGCTTCGTTGTATGGTGTCTTTGTGTTGATGGCGAGCTTTAATACGTCTCTGGTCGTTGCAGGTACGGACAGCCCAAGTATCTTGCTCCATGCTTGCCCAGGCAGTTGGCGCACTTTCTTTTGTTGTTGGGTGCTCGAACGTCCGTGTCCAGCTTGGCCAGCGGACACTCCTTGAAGGCGTGGTGATCGGCGCAGTACCGGCAGATTTCCGTCTTACTGCGACACGCTGCTCTGCTGTGGCCGCCCCTCTGACATCTTGAACATTGATTGATTCTTGGGATGAATCTCTCTGGCTGTTGTATTTTCTTGTTGATTGATACTGTGGTCGGCATCTCGCTGCCCTCAGTCGTCACCCCCACCAGCGTGGTAGGGATCTTTAAGTACGTCAGGATCCGCTCCGCCTTCAAGATTCGGATGTTGCAATTCTCTTCTTGTAGCTGCTTCGTTATTTGTTCGTCTGAAAGCTCCACTTGAATACGCTTGATAACCCATCTGACAGTTTTTGAGTCGGTGTTTCCGTCTCTGGTGCCTGTCTCCTCCTTCTCAGCTGTGTTGGTTCTTGTCTGTGGTGTGTTGTCGTCGATCTTTCTCGTGGTGGCTGCAGTAGTAACTGTAGTTTCAGGTTCTTTGTTGCAGCTCACATGAAAGTTCCCTCCGCCCGTCTTCTTTACTGCTGTGTCGGCTCCCACGCTGCCCATCTTGGATACCACGCGTCTTTTGGTGTTCTTGCTACGTGCCATTTTCCCCCGTATCAGGCTTCTTGACTTGTTCTGGTGACTTGCTTGATAGCGCTCGCAGTTGCGAATGTGACGGCAAAAGACGCACGACGCAAAAGCAAAAGAACATGAATTTCACCTGGATACTCTTATAAATAGACACCCGTGGGAGACTGTGGTGTCATGGTGACCGGGGCAGGGAATGGTAACGGCTCAGTGAAGATCCCAGGTAAATGAGTTGAAGTGGTGCATGAAAAAGGGGGAGAAAGGTCAGGCATGCAACTAGAAGCAATGGAGGTATCTTGGACCGAGAATGAAAACTAAGGAATGTCCTGGTGGACGTCCATGTATGGATGAGTGGATGCCACTAAAGGATCGGGCATAGTGGACGAATGTTAAAGAGCTATGAGGTGTTCACCTAAGTATGATTGCGATAATAACGAAACACATTTTCTGTGCTCCTTTATGTGTATACACGGGAATACTACACGCATGCCCCTCTTAGTGTAAATAACTGCAATTTGAGCAGTTTTTACAATGTAAACAATATGGGGGAAAATACTAGACTATTAAGGAAACAAATAATGCTGTGATAAAGATTATATAGTGTTTGAGTTGGTTGCATGACCTTTTTCAAGGTGCTGCAAATGGCCGCAGCATTTATTGGCTGTTTGTCATTTACTAGACAAACTTAGTTCAGTGGTTTGCCATTGCTTTCTGAACGGCCGGCGTTTATTACAATCGAAATCAATACACGACGGTCTTCTTCCAAAATTCCCGCAGCTGCGATGCAACCCTCGACTCGGTGTGTCGGGGAAGTGTGAACGGCAGTTTCTCTATCCCCAAGCTACAATGCAGATTTATAATGATTATAATGTGTTGCAAAAATTATTTAATCTGCCTGTTGTAGTTGTGCAATATGGCATCAGCGCACTAAACGTATCAAGAAACGAGTGCCAACCTGCTTAGCGGGCATTGCCTGTGATATATATATTTTCGAAGTTATGTTTGTTTTAACTAACTTCATGTCATTTGAAGTCAACTTACTGGGAAGATTTGTTAACAAAATATCTCATTCTCCGAAAATGTTTCGATAATTTGACAGCCGCACAAATGGATATGATTAGAAAAAAGGAAGTCCAGCCAAAACTACACCACCAAGTATTCTGCAAAAGAAATAAAAGAAACAGTTAACATTTAACATGTTAACATGTTTACAATTAAACTTGAAAGAAAAGCATACATTTAATTTGGACTCCCTGAAGCACGGAGTCGTTTCTACAGTTAGTTCTAGTTCTGCTGTAAGAAATATAATGACATCCAATGTCACTCTTTTGAACTCTTTTGTCTGCAGTGATACTTTGAAAATGTGTTTCCGAGTTGTCGTCTCATGGCAAACCGGCATTAATTTTACCTAATAACTATGATTGGAAGGTTAAACAGTAGTTCTTCGGACATCATTTTTAATCACATCAGATAAACTTGACATATGTGTGTAAGACTGAGCGTTAGCTGGATAATAAAGTGTAGACACTTGTACATAATTTAAACATTGAAGACGAAAGCTTGCGTCTCAGTGATATTATTATACAGGTTGTGTAAGTATTTCTTCAAATACCATTTTGGTAATATCACAGTCTAGTCAGATGGGAAACTATATGCCATATTATAGGGGATTATGTTCGTTCGTCCATCGTGCTAGATTAAAACCACTCATCATCCAATAAGATTAACTGACAGCGAATACAAACGTCACTGACGAGGCCGATATGAGCCAGGTTTTGGGGCAGTAAGGACAGCAGATGGGCGTCACAATTGCGGAGGGATGTTCCGCAAAGAAATTTATGGATGTCTCTGTTGATAGGCAAATTCTTCATCTTTCAGTGTATACCATCTGTTAGTAGTAGTACGAACTCCTCCGCGGAGCAAGCACCATAGCAGTTTTCCGGTCATCAGAAGTAGTTCTACCTCACCGAATGTTTCGACCCCTTTACTTTCTTACACTTTCAGGCGGCGTGCCCGACGGGATAATGACTCCCATGCTTTTTTCTCCTATAGCAATTAAGTAACAAAGGATTATGCGAGTCAACTAAAGAATACTGTAGTGATATTGCGATCATTTGTACCACAAAATGATTAGGTGCGAATTACAGTGTGTATTTATTTTCTACAATAACTATAAGACATCTGAGGTTTCTGTGCACTCTCATGATCTTTGGTAGTTTCTCAGATACTTGCCTTCTCGAAAAAGAGCACCAAACTTGGATGACCTATGTATACGTTAACAACTCAACAATTGTTAACTAAAATGAGCAGGCGGGATAGACAACTGTCTTTGTTGAATTCCAAAACTAGAAAAGCCACCCACAAAAGAATATTTGCAGTACGTGTAGTTTTGGTTAACACACATTTGGGTTCTGAATGGTGCGACAGAGTTCATGCTGTGTTGAGATTTCCCGTATGTAACCTGTAGGAGAAGAATGAAGCACTTATGCAGACACCCGGGTGTGCAACACAAGTGACTCTACAAATCAAATCAAACATTAAAAAAGAATATTCCCTAGAATTATTCCCCAGCATAATTGATGGTGACTCGCTACATTGACTTCACAACACTATCAAGCCAATCACACTTGAGTGTGAAACAGCTTACCAGTGTCCCCACAAGTGAATGGCATACTCCTTGGACTGCCACATCATTGTAGAGGTTCCACACAGGCAGGCAGACACCTATCTTGTTCTTCACCTGAAAATATTCACAGCTAGACGTAAAAAGCAACCAAAGAACCCTTTTACATGTCTTAAGGCATATTGGGCCTAAAGTGCTAGATCCTTAATTGTATCGAATAATGGCACTGTAAGGATGACATAATCAGTACCATACTAGTCGCACAGGCAAATGGCAATGTGTAAACTTATTCTATTAAAACGCCTTTCATTGCGGCAAAGTGTTCCAATGCTGGCATTTGCTGGGAGAAATTTCCCTCGCACCGAGATAAGGGTTGACTGGCCAGAGAGTCTGTATACTATGTACAGATTGGAACATTTATTTAACCTCTAACTGGTGATTGCCGTCTCCGTGGCTAAGGGCTTACGGACGCGATTCGTGAGCCCGCTTACCCGAGTTCGAAACACAGTTCCGGCCGATTTGGCAGCAGACCGTGTCGCCTTGGGTTTTAACGTGTTGTTATGGAAGCCGGTCGTTCAGGAAACAATGGCAAACTACTAAACTTGCCAAGACATCAACAACAGGCGTTGACAGCGATGTCCTGTAAATAGGATATGCAAAAAAAAAATACTAATGATTAGTTCTGTCTAACCGGCTCTATGGCGAAGGAGTTACAAATGCAATTGGTAAACCCGCATACCGCGTTCGAAACACAGCTGCGGGTGATTTGGAAGCAGGTAGCTTTACGCTGGTTTTTATATGATGGTATGAGTGCCGTTCGTTCAGAAAGCAATGGCAAAGAACTGAAGATAAACTTGCCCAGGAATCATAAACAGCCAAAAACAATGCTGAAGTTGACTGCTAATCCTGTAAAGGATATCCAACTAACTTTTTTTTAATTGATGGAAATCCCTAGCTATACGGGGAATTAGATCTGTGCGCAATGATGTATTAGATCATCATCCTACCCTCTAGACTACTGGTTCTCAACCTTTTTTGGCCCATGCATCCCTTCACCATATTTTCAGAATGTCATTCCCCCTCCCATCGTATTTCCTCCCTATAAATCTCTCTCTCTCTCCCCCCCCCCCGCCCCCTACACATTATACGTAAAAATGGAAGCTAAATTTAATAACATATACTAGAATAAATCGAAACGTCTACATAAAACGTGATTTGCGGGTCTACTTACGTTATAAAATGAATTTCAGAAGGGCGAGAAGTATAGAAACGTAAAGTATAGATGTGAAAACAATATAAATTAATCGGTTCTTGTATTAACGCGATCTTGAAATAATCTTAATTTCCACTCCTCCCTCACCCCTCCCATGGAAACCCTACAATTCCCCCTTGGGTTATGGGGGGGGGGGGGAATTCCCCACCGGTTGAGAACCACTGCTCTAGACCATCCCTTCCTCATTATATAACAAGCATAAACTCTTAAACAACGAGTTTGCCGCCACTATATGGCCAACATGGAAGCCACAGTAGAAGGTTAGCTAACATACTTGCTTGTCGGCTCGGTGGTCGTGTGTTTGAACTTCCTTCGAGTCGGAAACATTTTGTTCTTAAAGTCGAATCAAAGTGAAGATAAGCAACATGTCAGCTTTTGCCGAGTTTCTCATGTATAGATGTTCTCAACTTTCTTTGTATGAGTCATTTAAAAACCACAAATAATAGAAAAAGAAAGTAATTTAGCACGGCACTTATATACAGGACAACAAGAGAAGCTGTGAGAAACAGACAATGGGAAGGAGAGAGAGAGAGAGAGAGAGAGAGAGAGAGAGAGAGAGAGAGAGAGAGAGAGAGAGAGAGAGAGAGAGAGAGTGCAGGATGTTTAGCACACTATAAAGGACATTTATGACCACTGCAGATTGTAATTTCTGGAAAACGGCAAAACAAGTTATCAAATGAGCTCAATAAGCTTCATAAGTAACCTTATCATAATCTAGCACACCACCTAAAGGAGAGGAGCCTGTTCATTTTCTCGCACACTCGCGTGCCTGGGGCTGAACATCTATGACATGCTCTTGAACTCCATCTTTTCTAGCGATGCAAGCCGCTCCACGTGGAACACACCACAGAATACCATAATAATCACCATCTTCTGCCACGTAGTCTGCATCAGTTTTTGACAGCCCAAAGCTGCCTCTCCTCATCCACGCACTAGTTAAGTCTCTCAATGTTATACTGCGTAGTGGTGTCAAATGATATAATTTCACATATTCTTGGCCACGAAATATGAGGTGGGTTGATCAGTTTCCTTTCTCATCAACTTTCATTCCCAGATAATTCTCGCAAAATTACGAACTTTACCTGTAACAATTTTTACTACGCTGGGTCTACCTCAGAACCATACTGGCAGGATAAACATAATTCTGCCTGTACTAGGGATTCAACCCAGATCACTTTCCCGACAGCCAGCGTTTAATAAATGAAATCACTGGCTAAGTTTTTGTTGTGTTGCCATTTCCTTGAGTATTCTATCTTTAATCATTTTATAGCAATTGTTACCTTTCTTAAATAGCTATCCTCTAGAAACAAAAGCATCTGACAACCAAAGCCAGTAATAATTATAAAAATTGTGTTTAGAGATGCCAACATTAACGTTTACTCACAGCTGTCTCCAAGGCAGCAATGAAAGTGTCCAGAATGCTTGTTAGCCGTTTCTCAAACTCCTTCACAGACTTGTAAACAATAACAGTCAAATGTTTCAATTAGATTAAGTCAAACTCCTTCACAGACTTGTAAACAATAACAGTCAAATGTTTCAATTAGATTAAGTCAAACTCCTTCACAGACTTGTAAACAATAACAGTCAAATGTTTCAATTATATGAAGTCAAATGTTTCAGTTAGAGCAAATCAGTTGTGTAACTGCGTTATTTATTGTTTACAGCAGGGACTGCATGCAGATTTAGCCACTTTAGTATGGAATAGCCGTTAGCGACTTCCAGTTTATCCAAAATATCGAATTGAGGGTGTGAAACCAGCCATGGGACATTTGGAAGCAGATTTCTTTGCGTTGATTTCGATGGTATGTGACGTCGGCAGTTCAGAAATCAACGAACTATTTAGAGTAAAATTGTCTAGTAAATCACAAATAACCAATAAATGCTGGGGGTTGACTACAACGTCCTGTAAAGGACACGTAATTAACTTCGTCTTTAGTAAATAGATACAAGAAGTTAGAGACATTATTTCTTTACTCTGTCACAACCTGTTATTGTCTTAGAAGCGCATACATCTGGTTATACCGTGACCAGGCTGCTATGTCGCAGTAGTTGACTGTATGGTAGGGACATACACTGACGTCTTAAAGATCCGAGAACCAAATTTGGGTCGGTAATGGACAGTTGGGAGCTTAGATAACGCAGTGGTTAATCCTCCTGTCTGCATCCAGGTGTTCATCTGTTCAAATCCACATCGAGGCTGATTATTTTTGTTTAAAAACGGACCTCGGATACCAGGTCAACCTAGCCTAAAATAGATATTAGAAAAGGCCATGGGAAGGGAAGGCGGTCGGCGTTATATTGATCACCAGTGGCGTGCAGAGGTTCTTTGATGCCCGGGGCCAACCCCTTGATTGGATGCCCCTAAATTGTTCTTTCCCTAATTCATTCCTCCTCCCCTCCCACTGCACTGTGCTGTCCCCTCTCCCTAATTTGCTGCCCCCCTCCCGGCTGGATGCCCGGGGCGGTCGCACCCCCGCACCCCCCTTTGCACGCCACTGTTGATCACATCACCCATCGAGTGCCGATTGGTCTAAAAATTGTGGGGCTTGCACCATATAACGCCTTAGGCTGTGACAGTTACATAAATAAACACACGTAGTATTGTTTGGCGCTCACAGAAGGAGAAGTAAGAAGCAGAGACTAGAGAACGCACTAGTTGGTCATGCGTCGAAGTACACTTGTTTCTGCAGTGAGGCGCTGTCGCCATTTGGAGATGACAGGTTCGAATCCCGGTCGGTAAATATAGCTTTCAAATTTTATGTTGTCTAGTGCGTCCTCTAGTCTTTACTTCTTTCTTCACCTTCTGTGAGCGCCTAACAATACTACGTGTGTTTATTTATATAACTGTTTCAGTGGCCTCAACTGGTTCGCAAATTGATTTCCTGTGTGTAATACTTAGGCTGCCGGTCTCCCTGGACTAGGGTTTAGCAGCTTTCTCCGTGACCCCGAATACTCTCGTGGTTGATGTGAGCGCACGAGAATTGGAAGCGGTTCGAGTCGCATCAGTGACTTATGAGAGTATGGAGCCGGTCGAAAGCAATGGCAAACTACTGGGCGCAATCTTGCCAAAGAAATCAACAATCAGCTGAAAGATGCTGTTGTTGACAGCGATGTCCTGTAAAGGATATGCAAACAATTAATACTTAGGCTGTGAACGCGTTATTTACTCAATGGGAAGCTTTTAAGCGTGTCTAGTAACCTTTAGTTTCATTCTCTCACTGGTTACACTTTTGAAATGACCAATTATAATTATGTGTTTATCCATGGAGTTTCGAAAAATAAATCGTGAAAATAACTATCTGTAAACTGCAGCTGTATGTGGAAACTGAAAGAAAACAGACGATAGCAGTAAATCATGAGCAAATCCCGAGGTATTTCAGAGTTGAATGGTCAGTTGGCATGTAACTGTACCTAATTCGCCACCTTCTAAACCAAATGCACTTGTCAATTAACTCTGATTGTGTATATTGACAAATGTATGTTCTCCTACTCTACCACCAAACAATTAGAGAAAAGGCAGTTTGGGTAGTTGGCAGGTTTAATGAGAAGTGATATTTTTTTCAAGATAGTGTTGAGTAAACAACTTTCAGAATTATAATGCGAAGAAAGACTTTACATAAGAACTTTTCGTAATGCTGTTTTTCCCCCCCAAAGTAATGTGTGTGTGTGTGTGTGTGTGTGTGTGTGTGCGCGCGCGCGTGCGCGCGTGTGTGCGTGCGTGCGCGTGTGTGTGTGTGTTCAAAACAATGGTTTTTCCGCTGTGAATTTAATTGATGAAGACACAAACAACAGGTTGCCCATAGATTGCCTTGCATATTTCCCTGAATCTCGTGAGGTGCAGACTGCAGAAGTCATTCATTATAAGACATAGCAAACAGTGACTCCATTTATTCCCAATGTATTTTAAATTGACTACCACGGTAATTTTTAACTGATTTTCTTGTCTTTCTCTTTACCTAGCAACAGCTTAACCATTCGGACTGCAAGATATGATAAAGCAGTTGCGATTCACAATGATAAGCCGTTGTTGTGTAAACAAAAAGAAATGACAGTTTAAAATTACTATGGTAATCAAGTCTAAATTTTTTTAATGCATATCCTATTTACATCGCTGTCAACACCAGCATTTTACTGCTGTTGTTGATGCCTTGACAAGTTACGTTCAGTAGTTTGCCATTGCGTTTTGAACGACCGGCTCCCATACCAACACATTAAAACCACGCGCAACGCGGTCTTCTCCAAAATGGGTCGCCGCTGTGTTTCGAACGCGGGTAAGCGGGCTTACGAATCGCACCCATAAGCCATAAGCCACGGAGATCGGCCAGTTTACATTACCGTGGGAAAATGTATTTGCTTTGTTTTACTTTGAGTGACTTCTCTCGTATGCACCTGTCGAGATGCGGGGAAATACACCAGGCAATAAATTGTGCAAGATACAGGTTGTGTCTTCATTATGATTTAACACAAGACAGGTATAGTTGCTGTGAAGTTACCAATTTAGAAGCGATGGAACTTGAAACTTACCGCATTAAAGGCATACTTAGCATTGATGGACAAATTCTGTTCAACATTATTTAGTGACCGTTGAAGAGTAGTGCATCTAATGCTGAGCTGTTGATAGAAGAGAATTAGAAACGTTCCTTGACTCATTTCTGTAACCACTGGTTTAGAATTTGTATGTTTTTACAATTTTCATTCGCTTTGAACTCAAGCGGTCCAAGCACGTGGTGTTACGTCTAGTGCACTGGACTGATTTTTGCGTATGTATTAGCTTACTTTATTACCAGTGTCATTCGCATCAAGCGAACCCACTTCGACTTTTGATGTACTTGTAATTTACGTCCCTAAGTCAAGGGCGAGAATTTAACATTTTAGTCCAATTGATCGGTGAATGGGTTGAATCCGCTTGACTATAACATTACGTGGATATCTGAAATAACAAATATGCACAATTGCATTCTGGACAAATTATTTTCGTTCAGAAATTTTTTGTGATAATTATTCTCTCTTCCTTACTTTCCCGATTTGTTTCATCTCAATACAATATCAATAATTTCAATGTATTATTTATACAGCTGATTGGTTGCTTGATTGACTTGCTATAGTGAGTTCACAAATGTTTGCCCTCAATCACGTTTAATTTTTTTTTTAAAGTTATCTGTTGCAACGGTATGCAATTTGTCCTGCCGTCTTATAACTACCCCCACCCAAAGAATATGTCTTTGATAGGCCCAAAGGTAAGTGAGATCGTGGAAAGAGGTGTATTGAATAAAAAAACTTGTACAATAATTCACGTCAATTGTGAACAATTCCGTTCCACTATATGACGAGCTTCTCATAATGAAATGCTGGTGCACCACGGAGAATACTAGTGTCAAATAATAATAACAATGATACGTGTACTAACAAAGTTTGCAGGAAAATCACATTTAACCTACCGTATTATTTCGTGGCTGTTTTGTAGTCTTATAAATGCGCTGTAATGCGTCCTGCATCATCGTCTGTGTCAACAAGGAACATGAAACAATGTTTACATTATGTTAACAATCAATATGGAAAATGCCAACTTTTACAAATGGTTGCCATGATAATTTATTTTTTAAACATGAAGCCATTGGCGGGCTGAGCTTGGACCGCCGGCATGTGTTCTCAGTTATTTTCTGAAGATTATTTGTTTTCTCAATTATTTTCTGATGATCGCTACTGTAGTCACAGTGTCTCCTAATATAAATCATGTCTACGGTCACCGACCAGTATACTCACAGTCTAGAAGGAAACCAGTGGTAGACTTTATTCTTCGCAGATGTCTAGATAACTGTAGCAAAAAAAGACAAGGGACAAGGGGAAAAGATGTATAGATAACTGTAGCAAAGAAAGACAATGAGAAAAGATGTCTAGATAACTGTAACAAAGAAAGACAAGGGGGAAAGTTGTCCAGATTACTGTAGTAACAAAAGATTATGGCGGGAAAGTTCTGCACTTGACAAGTCACCGCCGGAGGATGATGCGTGGACTGACTTCGAGGTGTAACGGCCGCTTGGATCTCGAGAAGATACCAGGTATGAATCACGGTGTGAATGTCCACAAAATAAGACTTAAGAGCAAGGAGGAATAGCAGGCCAATCTTTCCCTCATTTTGGCAAGCGACGAGCCCAGGCGACGAACCCGCGTCCGAACGTGCTCGTGACATTACCAGCACAGTTCACCATCAACTTCACCAGCGGGCCTACCTGTGTTATCATTACACAACTTGTATTTTTGAAGATGGAGCCACTACATGACGAGGCGCTGATGTCATTTGAAGGTGACAGGTTCGAATCCCGGTCAGTAACTATAGCTTTCATTTTTAATGTTGTCTAGTGCGTCCTCTAGTCTCTGTTTCTTACCCCTCCTTCTATGAGTGCCAGACAATGTGTTGTATTTATTAATTAATTGTTTTGATGGCCTCAAAGGGTTTCCCAATTTATACACACACACACACACACACACACACACAACACAGACACACACACATTAATTATATATATATATATATATATATATATATATATATATATATATATATATATATATATATATATATATATATATATATATATATATATATGTTGTTCACATGCACCCACTGTGAACGGACATTTACAGCGCAAATTGGCCGTATCAGTCACATGCGCTACCGCCATAGATAAAAGTTATTATGCCTTTTTAAAGCACAAACTATCGTCTGTCAAGACGGCAAGGTGCCAATGTAAATATATATATATATATATATATATATATATATATATATATATATATATATATATATATATATATATATATATATATTTACTTTTGACGAGCCCATACGTAGATCTAGTTTATAATGAATGTAGTTTAATGAATTAGCAGTGAATGGCAACAACGAAATTGATAGTGATGCTCAATTAAAAAATCGTAAGCAAATAAATGACTACCACATAATAAAACTGAACACAAACCAACTGACTGATTCAGAGCCGAAGGATAATATGTCGCCAAATGTGGCCTCCCATTTGGACAGAAGGACGATATATCGCCATACTAGGATCATCGTGTCATTTGTTTTTTATTCGTATTATCTTCCGCAATTTCAATGCTCAGTGAACGGAAAATTACATTATAATACTTATTTATTTGATTGTGTACCATGTGTGGTCTAAATCTACTTTTTGCTTGGTACTGAATCAGTTAGGACATATAGTTAATTAGTAAAACATGTATAAAGTCTATGAAATATACATGTCAAACTCAGTTCTGAGAAAATAGAGCTGAAACTGATGAACTCACGATATTGCCCTTCAGTTGATCTCCAGTAGAATTCAAGATATTTTCAAAGTCGGTGATGACCTTGTTCAACTCATTCTGAAAATATTAATTTAAAAGCTATACGAGTGTTCTCACTTAAATACTTCAGCTTCCAGTTGTGTTTTGTTTTCTTTCATTATTTGTTAAAACAAAATAAAGATTGAAGGAAAAGACAACAACAAAACACAATATTTAGATTTTTAATAGACCTCAACAAATAAAACACGCGGGAGAGAGAGAGAGAGAGAGAGAGAGAGAGAGAGAGAGAGAGAGAGAGAGAGAGAGAGAGAGAGAGAGAGAGAGAGAGAAAGAAAGAAAGAATAAAATCATGTTGAAAGTGTTAATAATTGGGCCCTAAGGACCATGTTAAATGCTGCTCTTAGTTTCTAAACATACCAAATACGTCTGACCAAGATAACTGATACATTATGCAATAATACATATTATGGGGATGGGGTGTGGAGACAGACTCAGAGAGAGAGAGAGAGAGAGAGAGAGAGAGAGAGAGAGAGAGAGAGAGAGAGAGAGAGAGAGAGAGAGAGAGAGAGAGAGAAAGAGGTAATACATTTTGGTCAATGTATACTATTTTTAAGAATAAAAAAACCTTGTCGTCTGTAAGTAGAAAATAATAATTTAAAAAAAAAACAACAACAACATAAAGAACCTTTTGACATGCCTTATGCGCATTTAGCGTGTGGTAAGTAAAGTAAAAGTATCTTTTACAATCCTTGGGCACATTGAGCATATGATGCTAGATTCATATTTTTGGTGACCGATCGGCACTCGATGGCTGATGTGGACAACATCACTTTTGGCCCTTTCACTTCCCATGTTATTCTTGGTACCCCTTTTAGGCTGGGTAGATCTGGGAGTCCAGATCAATTAAAACATCCACTTATATGTGGATTATAACTCATGACCACCGGGCCAGCAGGCAAGCTTGAGTCACTACGCCACCACGACTCCCTTTGTATTTGTCCTTGTTACTAACCTGTCTAGTTATGATATCCTTGAGCGTTCTCAACATCTGTCCTTAGCATTGCTTTTGAGGTTGTCCTTATTATTACAATATTTAAATCTTCAGTGTATGTTATGTGAAGAGGAGAAAATATAAAGATAAACTTTACTATTAATTTCATATTTTATAACAATTTTAATAACAACTATACACCAAAAAACAGGTAATAGTACCGGAGGAACAGAATTTTTATTGTTCGGAAAGGCTTTAAGGTCTGTCAACACCCGAATACTTGGTCCAACAGGATCTGTTTGAAACTGGGGAAAAATAGTTTGTCAGAAGCTGTAGGTTGGTATACGATTTCTAACCATGTAAAATCTACATTTCAAAGTGTGTGACCTGCTCGTAAGCTAATTCTTGGAAAAATAATGTAGCAATTTTGCCTTAGTATTCAACATCTACATGTGTGATTTGTGATCCCCATCTTTGACAGCAATTTCTGGCTGTCGGGATAAGTGAGTGCTTTGGTCTGATCCTGGACAGTTAATCTAGTTGCTTATCCATTACAGGACGTCACAGTCAACCCAGCGTCTTTTGGTTGTTTGTCATGACTTGGCAAGTTTACGTTCAGTAGTTTGCCATTGCCTTCTGAACGACCGGTACTCACACCTTTGTATGGAAACCAACCCAAGGCGGTCTGCTTTCACATCGCCAGTAACTGTGTTTCGAACGCGATATGCAAGATTACGAATTGCATTCGTAAACTCTTCGCTGCAGTGCAGGACAGTGGTATCCAATTATTCTGATGGATATTTGGTCTCCTGAATTGCGTCTGCTCGCTGTTGCCCGTTGCCCATTCACGGAGGTGCAGTCGGGAGTTTCCTTTCATTCAGCTCAGACCATGATGATCGCATTTCCCATACCATGTCTTCATCTTCCACTTTGTATCCCCCACTGAGGCAAAGACATTCAGCCAACTCACTCCAAGCCGCCCGATCCTTAGCAATCCCATACTTTGTCCATGCCCTTCCCATATTGCTCATTTCTGTCTCTAATTCTAGTCTACTTGTGGTTTTATGTCTTTTATCGTGGATTGCATACTAGGGTTCTTTCTAGTTAAATTATTCTCAAGTTGTCTGTGTATGACCTATCCAACGCCAGCGTCTTATCTGCTCCTCTTGATTCACTGGTATTTGTTTACTTTTCTCCATGAGCTCCCTATTGGTGGCTCTGTAATACCATGTTAGACCTTCTAGCTTGCGCAGCCACCAATTAGTCAATGTTTATAGTTTATTTGTAATTGTTTTAGTGGTCAATAATTCATGCTAAATTATAATTAACTATCTAGAAGAATAATGCATTTGTACACATATGAAGGTTTGTGTTTCTTTTAAACTAGCTTTAAGTAAGTTTTGGCTGAGACTACAGAATGCTAGGCATTAAAACTCCAATAAATTGACGTACCATGAATATGTGGAATTGTGAGAAGCGCAGTTTCATTATTTCCCAATATACCGAGTCGAGGGTTCGAAATCAGGCGCGAGCGATTTGAAAGCACACCATTTTGCGTTGACTTTGATGGTATGAGACTTCTGCCGTTAGAAAGCAGTAGTAAATTACTGATCTTAAAATTGCCTAGTAAATCACCAGTATCCAACACATTCTGCCATTGATGGCGGCGTCTGGTAAAGGACACTCTACTAACTTATTCTCATTTATGTCTACGTTTCTTCAAATCCTACTTGCAGGGTGATCTCAGCTAAACAGAGTGTGTATTTATTACAGGGGAAAAAACCATTTGAACCCATTTGAATTTGATGGGCGTTTGCAAGTAGGTGATTCTGTTTCGTGACTAAGATGTTCAATACATGCGTAGAGTATCATCATCATCATCTTCAACATTATTCATCATCGTTATCATCAAGTGCCCGGCCAAGTGACGTAGGCGGCAATGCATCGCCACAGATCTAGGTCCTCGGCGTGCTCGATCAATTCTATTGATATTGCTCCATGCAGCCGTGTCACTTCGTCCAGCATCATTTCTCTTGTTGTCGCCCTCTGTCTTCTACCACTGATCTTTCCAGTCGACACGATGTTTTCCAAGCCTCTCTTCTCATTCCATGACCACAGAAGACTGTTTGTCTCCACCTAACATGTGTATAGAGCATGCTTCTGTTAATTATTTTTTTTTAAATTTTGCATGTCGTTAACAATTTTACGATCAATAGTTTGCCATTGCTTTCACAGCAAGAAGGTTCAAGTTCAACGTAATGCCGGTGTAGGAGGGGTTGAACACCCTACCTCGCCATTAGAGCACCGGAAGTTTAAAAGCGAACGCTTTTATCCTTTCGGCCGCATCAACGTGTTTTGTTAAATACTTCACAGAAATGTCGCGAAACAGTTTTGTCACTAACCGTGGTATTGTATTCGCTGTAGTCCATGTCAAAGTTTTTCATGAATTCAATAAACTGCATCATCGGGCCAGTGGTGATATTGATGGTATCAAATGTTATACTGTTACCGTCGATTTTGCCGTCAACGTTGAATTTCTGAGGAAAATGGTAAGAGTTAGTAACATTTAATAGACTTGAATGTATAAATGGGCTATATACTTAAGTTTTTCAAGAGCGAGCTATAGTTAGCCAATCCTGATTACGGAAGCGAATTACAATTTGCAGACAAGTGAGGAATTCTGTGGAAGCTGTAGGTTTGATAGAAGAATTATGAGGACATCGTGGCAGGATATAGAGAGCTATGAAGATATCTTGAAAGAAGTTAACTCGCAAAGAGAATTGGTTACTCGTATTAGAAGTAGACAATTGACATTCTTTGAGTATGTCATGAGAAAATGAAGTTTGAAATGTGTCATCACAACGGAAAGATTAGACCGTTAGAGAGAAGGCGAGGCAGTGGAAGACCAAAAGAGAAGATGCTGTATAGTTTGACATCATGGCATGGGGGAACGTAGGTAATATAAATTATTCAAAACAATGTTTTCCCTTAGTGAATTTGAATAAATCGTGCAATCTTGTGTTTGTTTCTTCGTTATTCAAATATAAATGATTGACAGCACACGAGACAGAAGACTGGACAGATACGATCACCAACGCAACAGACATGGACTATAAGAAGAAGATAAACAGTAGTAATGGACTAAAGAAATTAGCCTTATGTGGGGGGAAATAGGTTAGGGAGGCAGAGGAATATAAAGACAAATGTATGTAGAACATTTAAAAGCTGAGCCAAAAATAATAATATAAGTAACGACAAATTTATCAAAATATAAAACCACAAAGATAATTCGGGAGTCATGATCGACGAGGTCTGCTCCCGACTTGGCACCCACAGAAGTAGAAGAGGCTGAACGTGACTTTTGACCATCTGAATCTAAACTTCACATCACGTCAGGCGGTGCGAGGTGGGAAGTGATACGGTCAGGCAAGTTCCTGCCCTCACAAGTACCAGGTTTTAGGATATGCATGGCTAAACTCTACCATATTCTCTAACCTTCTTGTAGTTTGTAACATCTGTCAGATTCAAGACTTTGGCCTCTTCCATTTTCAGAGCTGAATATGCGGCTTCACTATTCTTGCAAGATCTAGAAAAAAAAAATATAATAATTTCTGAGTAAGAGCTCTTTTACACGCATTGAAATATGTTAGTTGATGTTAGCCCATATTATTATAGACCACAGCACTCGATGGTTAATGTGGTCAATGTCACGCCGGTCGCTTTTATTTCTCAAGACACTTCCTGGTGCCCATTTCAGGCTTGGTCGACATGAGAGCCCATGTCAATTTAAACATTCGAATCCCTGACCACGGGGCCGGCAGGTCAGCGTCTAGCCACCACGCTACCGCGGCTCCCGGACATATGGTGCTAGACCCATATATTTATAGACCAATCTTCACTTAATGGGTGATGTGTTCAATGTCACGCCGGCCGCATTTACTTTCCAAGAAATTTTCTGACACCTAATTTAGGCTGGGTTCACCTGGGAGCACAGTCCGTATGTATATGGTGCTTGGGGACCGGGTCGGGCAGAAAATATTGTCACTTCTCAGGCGGACCTTACATTCAAGTTATGGTAGGTATGTGTTTATGAATGTTCGTATGTACGTGTGCCTGCCTGGCTGCCTATATCATAACATGGTAATATGCATTATTTATGTTTACAAAATTCATTTGACAATGCGTTTTTTTCCTATATGAATGTAACATGCACAATTGATGAACGAAAGATGAGTGATCGGAAGGGCCGAATATAAGACGGAACTGCGTGCCCAATATGTAGCCCTTTGAAAATAAAATCTGTTCGTTCGTTCGTTCGTTCGTTCGTTCGTTCGTTCGTTCGATCGATCTCAGTCTTCCAGAGGTTTTCTGACTAACCAACCATATACAGCTGTTCGATGTCTGTCTTGGCTAGTATGCAACATTACTTACTGTAATGCTGCTTCACAATTTGTTAAATTGTTTTTTGTTCGTATTATAGAAACCTAGGCTGCGGCTTGGGGGATAATGAAACTGTGTTTCACAATTAACCGTCATAGCGAGTCGAAGTTTCGGAATCTCCCGCGGGTGATTGGGGAGCAGATCACTTAGCGCTCCCTTCCACTGAGTGAGGCGTCGGCCGTTCAGAAAGCAAAGTGAATATTTTTAAAAATTGCCTAGTACATCACAAACATACAATAAATGATGGGTTTGATTGTAACCCTCTGTAAAGGATCTGCAATTAATTTTTCAAACATTAAAAAAATTCATCATCATCATCGTCATCAAGTGACATGCCGGTTGGCGTGGGCGTTCATAACTTTCCACAGATCTCTATCTTTGGTTTTCTGGATCAACTCCGCTGATGATATTCCTCCATGCTACCGTTTCAATCTATCCAGCATCCCTTGATCTTTCCAGTTGTCATGATGATTTTCAATGCCTCTCTTCTCATCACATGATCAAAAAAAGCTGTTTGTCTCTTTCCTGTTGTTGCATATCATGTTCTAGTTTCATTAGCCTCTTTCAGGCAGTCGTTGGTAGTTACTTTGGCAGTCCAAGGAATTCATAGCTGAGCAAAATTTCCAAAATAAACTCTATTTCATTGAAAATTACAGAATCGTTGAATAATCTCAACAGACAAAAATTGTATATATTTAACTATAAGAACTATAAGGAGCTGGCCTCTTTTCACGCTTTGTGGCCTATTGGGTATATGGTGCCATATAATAATTTTTTGACCAATCCGGACTCATTGCGTGATGTGCTCAATAAGACGAGGCCACTCATTACTTTCCAGAGAATTCTCTGATACACATGTTAGAATGGGAGTGGAAAACAAAACCACAGGGCCTATATATCTTCTGTTGAGATGTGAAGTTTTAGGTCTTCACATATTCTAGGCCGCGGCATGGTGAGGTGGGGTGACCAGTTCCCTCCCTCCCCGCATTTCCCTCCCATAACATTCCCAGAAATATACTACCTTTATTCGGTACCCATCTCTACGAGGCTAGGTCCACCCCAAAGCTGCACCGGTCGGATAAAAAAAAATAACCCTACCACCGATGGAACTGAACCTTGACCAGTGGAACAGTAAACATAAGAACTAATCATTATACCAGCCTGGCTCCTAAAATATTGTCAGAGTTGTATAGAAATTGTCAGACACACAATATCTTCATGTAGCAGGTTCCTTGCAGACTTTCGCTCTCATCACAGGCCGCACAAAATCTCGAATGATTGCCTGTTCCGCGCAGCAGCAATGCCGTACTGGAGGTATCTGCAGTGTTGTATGTGTCCGTCTTCGTGGTGACTGACCCCAATCTCTTCTTCCAGAAACCAGGCCTCCCATCCCTGTTATCTCCAAGCCACTGTGGCCTTTAATATAGCCAAATTATTTCAGTTTCCGAGACATGAAGCTGTGAAAGAACATGTTCTCTTTGATTTTCAGATCTCGTAGACTGTCAGTGATGTTCTTCTTCATGGTCCACTGTATTCTAAGGAACTTTCTGTCATATTTAAGTTCAAAAGCCCCGAAGTTCTCCATTGGTGATTTAGAAAAATGATTCGTGACTACCATTCGTACTTTGCCACATGAGAATACATGTTTTGAAACCATTTAGTTTAATTTGATTCCTGTGCTGTAAGTTCTTAAAACAATTTAGCCACTGTATTGTGATGGCCAGCCTGCGTCTAATTTCTTGTGAACAGTGCTCATTGTTGTTGAATATGTAGTCAAGATATTCAAAGTGTGTGACATGTTACGTTTCTTAATTGCAATTTTGATATTTGGCTGACGTGTAGTTTTGATTGTAGACATTTTTTTTTTTTAAGTACAGAAAAAGATTTTGGTTTTATCTTTGTTTTGTCGAATTTTCTCTTCTACTTCTTTAGCATTGTTTTAGAGGAGGACTCTGGACACATAATAATACTAAAGAAACGCACAGTTTTACCCATTCAGTAATGGATATATGCAGTAAACTGGAAGGAAAAAAATACTTACTCCATTAGCTCAGACAGCTTGAGGGACACATCTTTTCCCGCGTAAATTTTGCTCCCAAGCCATGATTTATTCTCACCACTGCCCCCTAATAAGTTATAATCATCCAGAAGCTGTTCGTGGCAGAAAGAAAACAAGTAAAAGATATTTTCCACTGAAAAACAGTTAGATGGTAATGTATTGATGTTTCCAAATCACATAATTAAAAAGTAAATTTACGAAGCAATTGACATTCCTTTCTAGCCACGTGAGTCACTTGCAATCTTTTTGAAAGGATTCTACGATGAGAACAAGTCTTCTTTAGTGTCTTGACCAGACCTTCACGACTGACCAAACCAGATGCCTTTGTGAGATCGACGATGGCAATAAACAGTGGTTGATTCTGTTCACGACATTTTTCTTGCAGCTGTCGCAATGAGAATATTATATCAATAGTAGACCGGTTCCGTCAAATCCCACACTGTGATTCGGGGTATACTTGATCCCCCAGGACTTGAAGTCTGTACAGAACAATTCTGGCTAATATTTCCCAACCATACATAGAAGCGAGACACCCCTTTAGTTGTTATAGTCACTCTGATTCCCTTTTGTTCTTGTAAAGTGTTAGGCTGCTTGAATCTTTGAAATCCTTTGGAAACTGTACTTCTCGTCAGCACAGCTCTATTAGTTAGTGGATCTGTAGAGTGTGTATGTCTTACGCACTCTCGATAAACTCTGTTGGAATCCCGCTCTTACTCGGAGCCTTGGTGGAAGCAAGTTAATTAATAGCACACTTAACTTCTACTATGGTGGGAAGTGTGTCCAGGTGATGTGTGAAGTATGTCCAGGTGATGTGTACAGTACCTTATTAATAACATTGAAATCTTGGATAGTTTGGCTTTATTTGTACAGTACCTTATTGGTAAAATTAATACTGTGTGAATTGGCTATGTGTGTACAGTGTCTTATCAATAACATTGGCCTATGATAGTTTGGCTATGTGTGTACAGTGCCCTTATCAACAATACTGAGATCTTGGGTAATTCGACGATGTGCGTACATCAACATCTTATCAACGGACTCGTATCTCACGTAATTTGGCTATGTGTGCAGAGAACTCTATCAACCAGATTACAGTACCGTAACAACCACACTGACATTTCGGGCAATTTAGCAATGTGTGGACAGTATCTTATCATCCACACAGATTTCGGGCAACTTAACTATGTGTGGACAGAACTTTAGCATCAATACTGAGATCTCGGGTAATTTTGCTGTGTATGTACAGTAACTTATCAGAAAAAGTGACATGCCATTCAGCTATGTCTGTACAGTATTTTATCATCAATACTGAGATATCAGGTAATCTGGCTATGCATGTGCAGTACCTTATCAAAAACGCTGAGATCTCGCACAGCTCCACAGGCAAATTTATCAACAGGAGCACCAGCAGCAAAAAAAAGAGTTGTCAGAAGCATGGTCAGCCATGCAAAGATGAACGTTAATATGACACCCCTGAAAGAAAATTATGACGAACATGATTATTGCGACTATAAATTTACTTTCATTAAATATACACTGATATCATATTATTATTAATGATAAACAACTGTAACAACAAAATTAATCTATATAAAACAGAGTGTATGTTTGTGTGTTTGTGGGTATTTATGTATTGGATGCGTTCGATAACGGTACATCCGATTGAGATGAAATTTTCTACACGTCTTCCTTTCATTCCTGTGCAACCGACTATAATAGTTTCTTAATGTAAAATCTTCTATTTATTTAATAACATTTACTTTTCCATTTTCATTATATAATGTCTATATAGCAGGAGGACTTAACTCTAGAAAAGTTATTTCAAGGGGCATAACTTTTAATAACATTTCTATATACTTAATAGTCATATTGTTGGACTTACTTGCACTATTGTTAAACTCTTTGTCTATAGTTATTTTCAGGCATATGAGTTATAATAAATAATGATATAATCTTTAAGACATTTTCAAAGTTTTCATAAAAATAAAGCATAATGCATAAGATTGTAACCCATCTTTTTCTACAGTTTTCATTGAATGGTGTGTGGAAGGACATTCTTTTAAGTTACTGTGCGCCAGGAGCTGGGCGAAACCACGCCGGGTCACGCCGGAGGGAGAATTGTGAAGGAGGACTCTGGTGCTTTCACTGAAACCACAAGTAGCCTGACCATGGAAGTCATGGCAGTAAGTAAAGCAATAACATGGCTCGAGACACAGACATTCACCAGGGCTTGTTTCCTTAGCGACTCAATGAACATGATCAAGAGGATAGAGGAAGGGTCGATCCGAAGAGAATGGTTGCTGCCTCTGAAGCGGTCTCGGCTGGCAAAGATTAGTTTCATCTTCGTGCCAGGGCATGCGGGAGTACAAGGAAATGAGCGGGCTGACAAGCTCGCAGGTGAGGCTACTGTGAAGGGCGGACGTGCCATGGACCAGGCTGACATTCTGAATGCTCTACGTGATGTGAGACTTTTGCGAGAACCAAGTGATGACTGTGAATCTACAACAATGGCCAGACTGCTAGAGCAGCAAATTAAAAGAGGGGTGGCCAAACAAGAACACTACGCAGGAAGCCAAAGAAGATTGATAAACCAACACAGAACTGGCGTCGTTTGCCGCTACACGCTGCGGGATTTGCTGAGGAGGGGATCCGAGCACTTTTGGACTGAATGGTTCGATGTGCAACGAGGATGATCTGTCGACTAACTAACTAACTAACGCCGGGTCAGATAGATAGACAGACAGACAGATAGTCGGGAACGGAAGCTTATTTGACTACTTATATGAATTAAATTACATGCTCCCCACCAGGGACTGGGTGAAGCCGGGCCGGGTCAGACAGACAGATAGACAGGCAGACAGTCGGGAACGGGAGAGCTTATATGACTACGTACATGAATTAAATTAGATGCTCCCCACCAGGGACTGGGTGAAGCCGGGCCCGGTCAGACAGTCAGATAGACAGACAGACAGATAGTCGGGAACGGGAGAGTTTATATGACTACTTATATGAATTAAATGAGATGCTCCCCACCAGGGACTGGGTGAAGCCGGGCCGGGTCAGCCAGACAGACAGACAAACAAGCAGACAGACAGACTGATAGATAGATAGATCCCCTCCAGGACCTGGGCGAAGCCGGGCCGGGTCAGCTAGTAATTAATAAACAATCAACACTAGTTCAACATCAGAGAAACATCGAGTTAGTCAAGGAAGTTGGGATCATCATAAATAGATTATTAATTTGCCATATTTAAGGCATTATAAGCTTGGAAAAATATATAAAGACCATGCTAGAGAAATCAGTGAGCATAATATCATCAGACAACGAGAGAGATCATGCAAATTTCTGTCAACAATTTAAAATACAATGGCATGATCAAATTTCAAGATCCATAGCATGTTCAACACCAGCGCGTAATGAAAATGTATCAGGACAAAAATGAAACTTTGAGATATAAAAAGAGAAATTTCGATGGGAAGAGAGGCACGAGGAAATGAAGAGAGTAGATGTTGGACAGTTTGGTATTGTGGCATGGAGGAATACTATATTGACTATACCATACTGCCACATGTCGTCTTGACAGACGGTGGTTTGTTACAATGTGCTTCAAAAAGGCACAATAGCTACAATCACGGCAGGGATTGGGGATGGAATTATACCTCTCAATACCACAAAATCAAGGATACATTATGGGGGACGTGACCACCAATGCCACGCGGCATGGACTATAAGAAGAATATACTGGACAGAAAATATGGAATGAAAAATCTTGGACGATGCTGTAATTATAGCAAGTGACAGGCACACTGACAATGAGTCACAGAAAGTTCATAGACAGCCAGATAGGGGGTATGTGCCCCAGCGACTTTCCGAAATTATGGATGAAAGAATGAAGACAGGACACATATACACATCATAGCCCACTGCATCTCCTAATACCTATCTATATACGCTACAAGTAAGTTGTCTACATACGTTACAAACAAGTTGTCTACACACAATATTAGCAAGTTGTCTACATACTCTACAAACGAGTTGTCTACATACGCTACAAGCAAGTTGTCTACATACGCTACAAGCAAGTTATCTACATACGCTACAAGCAAGTTTCCTCCAGCGTTAGACAGTCCACCTCTCTCTGAAGGATCATCTGCAGGATTGCCTCCAAAGAAACCAAGCAGTATCCCAAGTGTTAGAAGGAGGACAATAATCATCATGATAGCAGCTATGCCTAACCCTCCGTACCATCTGGGTGACAGAATAATGTGAGTCATCAATAATAATGTTAACATCAGGTTTGCAGTAATGATTTGTGTGGTATATTTTATAAACAAGTTAACATAACAAAGATATTGGAGATGTAACTGTAAATCTACTTTAGATTTCAACATCTATAGTGTGTTTTTTTTTTGTTGCCTCAATATAAAATTCAATATCTCAGTAACCAACTGAGGGAAAATGATGAGATTTAGCATATAACCTTATAATTATGTCCACCCAACAAAAATATTTTTGTTCTGGAGATTGTACAGCAGATTTCAATGTTTGTTTATATGCGGTATATATTTTATGTCCCCCGCATTCATTCCATCATTTTAAGAGTATTACCGTTTCAGCAAGACGTAACCCCCGCGGTTTTTGAATTTTGTCTGCGCGGTTTTCGCTTTTGGCAGACTGAGGGAATTTATATGGGGTAGTTTAGAGGTGTCGTCAAACTGTGGGTTCTTTCATGAAACGTGATTATATAAATAAACTAGCTGGCTCGGCCCGGCTCCTGGCGGGAATCTACCTATCTACCTACCTACCTACCTACCTATCTATCTATCTATCTATCTATCTATCTATCTATCTATCTATCTATCTATCTATCTATCTATCTATCTATCTATCTATCTATCTATCTATCTATCTATCTATCTATCTATCTATCTGTCTGTCTATCTGTCTATCTGTCTATCCGTCTATCCGTCTATCCGTCTATCCGTCTATCCGTCTATCCGTCTGTCCGTCTGTCCGTCTGTCCGTCTGTCTGTCTATCCGTCTGTCCGTCTGTCCGTCTGTCTGTCTGTCTGTCTGTCTTTCTAACTGTCTGTCTGTCTGTCCGTCCGTCCGTCCGCCCGTCCGTCCGTCCGTCCGTCCGTCCGTCTGTCTGTCTGTCTGTCTGTCTGTCTGTCTGTCTGTCTGTCTATCTATCTATCTATCTATCTAATCTACCTACCTACCTACCTGTCTGTCTGTCTGCCTGCCTGCCGGCCGACCCACCCACCCACCCACTCACCGACCGACCGACCGACCGACCGGCCCACCGACCGACCGACCGACCCATCCACCCACTCAGTCAGCCAGCCAGCCAGCCAGCCATCCACCCACCCACCCACCTTTCTGCCTACCTACCTACCTATCTACCTTTCTGTCTGTCTGTCTGTCTGTCTGTCTGTCTGTCTGTATAATATACTAATAATATAATATATATATGTATATGATATATAATAATAATATATAATAATATAATACATTATATATATATATATATATATATATATATATATATATATATATATATATATAATAATATATAATAATATAATACATATATAATATATATGTATAATATACTAATATTACACATTGCACCCCTCTCGGGATTCTCCGTGGTGAAGTGGTCAAGCCGTCTGACTCGGGCTCCGAAGGTTGTATGTTCGATTCCGGGCCGCGTCCTTCATTTCACGAGTGCATTTTTTCGGAGACTCCCGAGGGTCGTCGCTGGAGCTACGGAGTTCGTGCTTTGTGCGACGCTTTCCGCGCTGCGGAAAGAAACTGAGCCATATGGGATAAAAACCCGGTGCAATGCAGCCGACCCTGTCGATTTTAAGCTAGTTCTTTCATTGCACCCACTCCCATACGAATCTGGATACGCCTTTGTGTGTCATCAGAATTTGCAGGTCTCCCATTACCGTAAAAATAACCTTGTTAGCAAGAAATCACTAGTTTTTCAGCAAAACATCAAAGGAATGTTGCCGCTTTCAATGATTTAAGTTGTTTTTTGGGCCTATCAAAGACATATTCCTTGGGTGGGGGTAAATATAAGACGGCTGGAAAAATTTCATAACGATGCAACAGACAGTTTTCAAAATAATTGATCGTGAATGAAGGCAAACAAATGTGGACATACTATAGAGACGTTTTCTTCTGTGACTTAGGGGTTAGTTTTGCTCAAGCATTGGACAACAAAATCTCGTTGGATTCAGATGAAGCGAATAAGATTGTCAATGCCAACTCTCGTCAAAACATTAGGAAACTTGTGAAGGATTGTTTGATCATCCATAAACCAGTGAAGATCCACTCCCGTGACGAAGTCCAGAAGAACGCTGAGGTCCTGTAACCCATGACACGGCAAGATAAGTACTGCAAACGCACGTATGCCGACAAAGATTCTCTGTATCCGACGCATGAGAGTTCGCTCAGGTTGTTGAGAAAGGACTGGGAAGCTAAGTACATTGTGTATTTTTAATGACTGTGGGGTTTTGAAAATGTTGCCGTTCCAAGTTTTATATTTATCTTTTATGTTGCATGAACTCCACAGAGGGTGAATACAAAACTTGGAACGGTAATATTATCACACAAAAAACAGTCATTAAAAATACACCCTATAGATTAACAAGCATTTGTACCAGGAGCTGTACATTATGTGCGACGGTAATGGCTTCAATGAAAGCATGTACTGATGGAGTTCAGATCTAAAATTCTTAGTGCTCAGGTTAAGGCTCGTAGACAGAAGGTTAAAGAGGCTCGTCGCAGAAGCGAGGAGCGTATTGCATTAAAAAGAGAAGAGCTGTTAAAAACATTGAAGAATCCAAGAAATAACAGATACATTAGAGAATTATGAGTTAAACAAAGACTTAGGGTTTAGTGTCCGCAGTATCACAATTCTCCGACATACGGAGTCGAGAGTTCGAAGTTAACAGCAGCCGATTTGGGAGATCACTTTATGTTGATTTAGATGGTATGTGCGTCGGTTGTTCAGAAAGCAATTGCATACTGCTGAACGTAAAATTGTCTACAATATTAAATAACACAAAGTAATGCAGCTGTACATAACAGAATTATGACACACACATGACGTTTCGGCGATTAGCCTTCATCAGCAAACAAATACATGCACGAAACACAACATATAGTACAGGAGAAGATCCTCCGGTGACTACATTAAGGCATTAGGGCGGGATGAGAAGAATACAAAGACGAAAGAATGAGAGCAATGAAGAGAAAATGAAAACATGAAAAAAAATGTTACTACTTAATTCAGAGTCAGAGGCTGTACTGCTAACGGACTCTTGAGTTAAGTAGTAAAAAATTTTTTCACATTTTCGTAGCATCGTAGAATGGAGGATCATCAGTATAAAAATGATCGGTAGTACACGAAACTGAAGGCTGTAATACAAACATGATGACCAACGCCTTATGGCACTGTTAATAAGGGGAAGCTAATCCACACGCAAAATTCAGTCCTTCACTACTATAAATAGGACATAAGAACTACGCTTGAGTTCAAAGCGAGCGAGTGCCGCCCCCCCCCACCCCTCCCCCCAAATTTTAAAATAATATGAAACATAATAGGACGTAGAAAAATAACAAACACATAAATACCTGTACTGATCATATTGAACAACTTTGTCTGTAATATCCTTTGCATCTCCTTTCATGTTGTCAATATTTACGCCTTTCATCACCTAATGTAGTTAAATAATGTTAACAATATATATTTGTGCTCCTTTTGTACGATAAAGTAGTTTCAGCAACATCTATTTGCTAACAGTTAAAGACTCCAGTGTCACTTCTCATCTGATCATCATTTTGTTAAATCAAATCGTGTAGCAGATCTTTCACAGAACGTCGCTCGTAAAACGTTCCGCGAAAAGATTCTAGCTCCCTGCCAGCCCTTCGACCCATGGACTCCTACCAGTCAGGGTGTCTTCAGTGTCCCTCGTTACCCTCGTACCTGTCGATTCACGCCTACAAAATAGGGACCAGGCCCTCCCCTTTTCCCGATCACTGCCGTCTCCAAATTCGGTGATGCTCAACAAAACCAAAGTATCTCAGCCTCCGAGACATGATCTTGTGTCCACCAGCCATCATTCTTCCACAACCAGATCCCTCAACATATCAGCAACCTACTCCTCTCCCCCTTCCGGTTCGTTGTATTCCAATATCTTTCTACAACATTTAAGCTCTCAAGCGCAGATTGTCTATACAGTGTTTCCCAACCTTTTTTGTGCTATGCCCCACCTAAGCCTTTCTAAAATTCTTATGCCCCCCCCCCCCAACATATGCATCATTTTTTTAATATTCAAACATTGAAATGTTCACTAAAGAAACTTGAATTTTTTTTAGAAGGGCTCACGGTTCCCAGAGGGGCCAGAGCGACCCCCCCCCCCCCCCCCCCCTCCCAGGTCCCGCGTCCTTGTGTGTCGGTTGTGTTGGGTGAATTTTTTTTTTATTCGGTTTGGCGGTTACCCCAGACAAGCTGGTTCCCCCTCCTCCCCCTTTTTTTGTGTGGACCCTTCTCACTGTGAGCTATTGCCCACAGTGGTCCACCAGACCCACATCTAAGGTGAAGATATGTGATCGGTTTTTATTTGATCATCCCGGCCCCCGACCAGACCAGGCGCACTTAGTGGGGGGGGGGGGGAGGGGGAGAGAGAGAGCAGCAAATGCACTCGATCCTAGCCAAAGGACCGATAGGTTTCAGGAAGAAATCACTAGGAAATTATTGAGCAAACACAGTAAGTAAATTTTCAAAACATATAATGGAGAACTGACATTCAAGTACAAAATAATGTTAATGAAAGATTTTTCTATATTATTTTAATTATTAGTAATTATTTACATTTAGTGAGATCCTTGCGCTTGATACTTGCTGCAAAGAGATTTTATGTCGGGTTCCAATTTAGTTAACTTCAGTCTCAAGTCTCCCCGTTTTGTTATATCCAGCCAATTTATTCCATTTTCGATTGCCCCCCTTAACAATCGAATTGCCCCCCTGTGGGGCGTGGGCCCCACGTTCGGTAACACTGGTCTATACTGTTTCCACGCCTTAGACTTCACATTTTCTTATTTGGCATCTTTCACAACCGAAATGAATCGAACCTCTGCACCGCCTAACAACGAAGGATTTGTGTCGTAATATTATTACATTTGATAATTTCATGTTTTTCTTTAGATCTGTTTGTGTTGTTCCGTTCCTGATGAAACTGTGAGCAGCTAATCACCGCGCTATTGTGGCTCCCCAATGGAAACATACATGGAACTACTGGGAGCGGCTAGTCACCACTCTACTGTGGCTCCCTAATGAAACATACATGGAACTACTGGGAGCGGATAGTCACCGCGCTACTGTGGCTCCCCAATGGAAACATACATGGAACTACTGGGAGCGGCTAATCACCGCGCTACTGTGGCTCAACAATGTAAACATACCTGGAACTACTGGAAGCGGCTAGTCACCGCGCTACTGTGGCTCAACAATGTAAACATACCTGGAACTACTGGAAGCGGCTAGTCACCGCGCTACTGTGGCTCCCCAATGAAAACATACATGGAACTACTGGGAGCGGCTAATCACCGCGCTACTGTGGCTCCCCAATGGAAACATACATGGAACTACTGGAAGCGGCTAGTCACCACTCTACTGTGGCTCCCTAATGAAACATACATGGAACTACTGGAAGCGGCTAATCACCACGCTACTGTGGCTCCCCAATGGAAACATACATGGAACTACTGGGAGCGGCTAGTCACCGCTCTACTGTGGCTCCAGAATGGAAACATACATGGAACTACTGGGAGCGGCTAATCACCGCGCTACTGTGGCTCAACAATGTAAACATACCTGGAACTACCGGAAGCGGCTAGTCACCGCGCTACTGTGGCTCAACAATGTAAACATACCTGGAACTACTGGAAGCGGCTAGTCACCGCGCTACTGTGGCTCCCCAATGAAAACATACATGGAACTACTGGGAGCGGCTAATCACCGCGCTACTGTGGCTCCCCAATGGAAACATACATGGAACTACTGGAAGCGGCTAGTCACCACTCTACTGTGGCTCCCTAATGAAACATACATGGAACTACTGGAAGCGGCTAGTCACCGCGCTACTGTGGCTCCCCAATGGAAACATACATGGAACTACTGGGAGCGGCTAATCACCACGCTACTGTGGCTCCCCAATGGAAACATACATGGAACTACTGGGAGCGGCTAGTCACCGCTCTACTGTGGCTCCAGAATGGAAACATACATGGAACTACTGGGAGCGGCTAGCCATCACGCTACTGTGGCTCCCCAATGGAAACATACCTGGAACTACTGGAAGCGGCTAGTCACCGCGCTACTGTGGTTCCCCAATGGAAACATACATGGAACTACTGGGAGCGGCTAGTCACCACTCTACTGTGGCTCCCTAATGAAACATACATGGAACTACTGGAAGCGGCTAGTCACCGCGCTACTGTGGCTCCCCAATGGAAACATACATGGAACTATTGGGAGCGGCTAATCACCACGCTACTGTGGCTCCCCAATGGAAACATACATGGAACTACTGGGAGCGGCTAGTCACCGCTCTACTGTGGCTCCAGAATGGAAACATACATGGAACTACTGGGAGCGGCTAGCCATCACGCTACTGTGGCTCCCCAATGGAAACATACCTGGAACTACTGGAAGAGGCTAGTCACCGCGCTACTGTGGTTCCCCAATGGAAACATACATGGAACTACTGGGAGCGGCTAGTCACCACGCTACTGTGGTTCCCCAATGGAAACATACATGGAACTACTGGGAGCGGCTAGTCACCACTCTACTGTGGCTCCCTAATGGAAACATACATGGAACTACTGGAAGCGGCTAGTCACCGCTCTACTGTGGCTCCCCAATGGAAACATACATGGAACTACTGTGAGCGGCTAGCCATCACGCCACTATGGCTCCCCAATGGAAACATACATGGAACTATTGGGAGCGGCTAATCACCACGCTACTGTGGCTCCCCAATGGAAACATACATAGAACTACTGGACGCGGCTAGTCACCGCTCTACTGTGGCTCCCCAATGGAAACATACATGGAACTACTGGGAGCGGCTAGCCATCACGCTACTGTGGCTCCCCAATGGAAACATACATGGAACTATTGGGAGCGGCTAATCACCGCGCTACTGTGGCTCCCCAATGGAAACATACCTGGAACTACTGGAAGCGGCTAGTCATCACGCTACTGTGGCTCCCCAATGGAAACATACATGGAACTACTGGGAGCAGCTAATCACCACGCTACTGTGGCTCCCCAATGGAAACATACATGGAACTATTGGGAGCGGCTAATCACCGCGCTACTGTGGCTCCCCAATGGAAACATACATGGAACTACTGGGAGCGGCTAGTCACCACTCTACTGTGGCTCCCCAATGGAAACATACATGGAACTACTGGGAGCAGCTAATCACTACGCTACTGTGGCTCCCCAATGGAAACATACATGGAACTACTGGGAGCGGCTAGTCACCACTCTATTGTGGCTCCCCAATGGAAACATACATGGAACTATTGGGAGCGGCTAATCACCGCGCTACTGTGGCTCCCCAATGGAAACATACATGGAACTATTGGGAGCGGCTAATCACCGCGCTACTGTGGCTCCCCAATGGAAACATACATGGAACTACTGGAAGCGGCTAGTCACCGAGCTACTGTGGCTCCCCAATGGAAACATACATGGAACTATTGGGAGCGGCTAATCACCACGCTACTGTGGTTCCCCAATGGAAACATACCTGGAACTACTGGAAGAGGCTAGTCACCGCGCTACTGTGGTTCCCCAATGGAAACATACATGGAACTACTGGGAGCGGCTAGTCACCACGCTACTGTGGTTCCCCAATGGAAACATACATGGAACTACTGGGAGCGGCTAGTCACCACTCTACTGTGGCTCCCTAATGGAAACATACATGGAACTACTGGAAGCGGCTAGTCACCGCTCTACTGTGGCTCCCCAATGGAAACATACATGGAACTACTGTGAGCGGCTAGCCATCACGCCACTATGGCTCCCCAATGGAAACATACATGGAACTATTGGGAGCGGCTAATCACCACGCTACTGTGGCTCCCCAATGGAAACATACATAGAACTACTGGAAGCGGCTAGTCACCGCTCTACTGTGGCTCCCCAATGGAAACATACATGGAACTACTGGGAGCGGCTAGCCATCACGCTACTGTGGCTCCCCAATGGAAACATACATGGAACTATTGGGAGCGGCTAATCACCGCGCTACTGTGGCTCCCCAATGGAAACATACCTGGAACTACTGGAAGCGGCTAGTCATCACGCTACTGTGGCTCCCCAATGGAAACATACATGGAACTACTGGGAGCAGCTAATCACCACGCTACTGTGGCTCCCCAATGGAAACATACATGGAACTATTGGGAGCGGCTAATCACCGCGCTACTGTGGCTCCCCAATGGAAACATACATGGAACTACTGGGAGCGGCTAGTCACCACTCTACTGTGGCTCCCCAATGGAAACATACATGGAACTACTGGGAGCAGCTAATCACTACGCTACTGTGGCTCCCCAATGGAAACATACATGGAACTACTGGGAGCGGCTAGTCACCACTCTATTGTGGCTCCCCAATGGAAACATACATGGAACTATTGGGAGCGGCTAATCACCGCGCTACTGTGGCTCCCCAATGGAAACATACATGGAACTATTGGGAGCGGCTAATCACCGCGCTACTGTGGCTCCCCAATGGAAACATACATGGAACTACTGGAAGCGGCTAGTCACCGCGCTACTGTGGCTCCCCAATGGAAACATACATGGAACTATTGGGAGCGGCTAATCACCACGCTACTGTGGCTCCCCAATGGAAACATACATGGAACTACTGGGAGCGGCTAGTCACCGCTCTACTGTGGCTCCAGAATGGAAACATACATGGAACTACTGGGAGCGGCTAGCCATCACGCTACTGTGGCTCCCCAATGGAAACATACATGGAACTACTGGGAGCGGCTAGTCACCACTCTACTGTGGCTCCCCAATGGAAACATACCTGGAACTACTGGGAGCAGCTAATCACCATGCTACTGTGGCTCCCCAATGGAAACATACATAGAACTACTGGAAGCGGCTAGTCATCACGCTACTGTGGCTCCCCAATGGAAACATACCTGGAACTACTGGGAGCGGCTAATCACCACGCTACTGTGGCTCCCCAATGGAAACATACCTGGAACTACTGGAAGCGGCTAGTCACCGCGCTACTGTGGCTCCCCAATGGAAACATACATGGAACTACTGGGAGCGGCTAATCACCACTCTACTGTGGCTCCCCAATGGAAACATACCTGGAACTACTGGGAGCGGCTAGCCATCACGCTACTGTGGCTCCCCAATGAAAACATACATGGAACTATTGGGAGCGGCTAATCACCGCGCCACTATGGCTCCCCAATGGAAACATACATGGAACTATTGGGAGCGGCTAATCACCACGCTACTGTGGCTCCCCAATGGAAACATACATAGAACTACTGGAAGCGGCTAGTCACCGCTCTACTGTGGCTCCCCAATGGAAACATACATGGAACTACTGGGAGCGGCTAGCCATCACGCTACTGTGGCTCCCCAATGGAAACATACATGGAACTATTGGGAGCGGCTAATCACCGCGCTACTGTGGCTCCCCAATGGAAACATACCTGGAACTACTGGAAGCGGCTAGTCATCACGCTACTGTGGCTCCCCAATGGAAACATACATGGAACTACTGGGAGCAGCTAATCACCACGCTACTGTGGCTCCCCAATGGAAACATACATGGAACTATTGGGAGCGGCTAATCACCGCGCTACTGTGGCTCCCCAATGGAAACATACATGGAACTACTGGGAGCGGCTAGTCACCACTCTACTGTGGCTCCCCAATGGAAACATACATGGAACTACTGGGAGCAGCTAATCACTACGCTACTGTGGCTCCCCAATGGAAACATACATGGAACTACTGGGAGCGGCTAGTCACCACTCTATTGTGGCTCCCCAATGGAAACATACATGGAACTATTGGGAGCGGCTAATCACCGCGCTACTGTGGCTCCCCAATGGAAACATACATGGAACTATTGGGAGCGGCTAATCACCGCGCTACTGTGGCTCCCCAATGGAAACATACATGGAACTACTGGAAGCGGCTAGTCACCGCGCTACTGTGGCTCCCCAATGGAAACATACCTGGAACTACTGGAAGCGGCTAGTCACCGCGCTACTGTGGCTCCCCAATGGAAACATACCTGGAACTACTGGAAGCGGCTAGTCACCACTCTACTGTGGCTCCCCAATGGAAACATACCTGGAACTACTGGAAGCGGCTAGTCACCACTCTACTGTGGCTCCCCAATGGAAACATACATGGAACTATTGGGGGCGGCTAGTCACCACTCTACTGTGGCTCCCCAATGGAAACATACATGGAACTATTGGGGGCGGCTAGTCACCACTCTACTGTGGCTTCCCAATGGAGACATACATGGAACTACTGGGAGCGGCTAGTCACCATTCTACTGTGGCTCCCCAATGGAAACATACATGGAACTTTTGGGGGCGGCTAGTCTCCACTCTACTGTGGCTCCCCAATGGAAACATACATGGAACTACTGGAAGCGGCTAGTCACCACTCTACTGTGGCTCCCCAATGGAAACATACATGGAACTATTGGGAGCGGCTAGTCACCGCGCTACTGTGGCTCCCCAATGGAAACATACCTGGAACTATTGGGAGCGGCTAGTCACCACGCTACTGTGGCTCCCCAATGGAAACATACATGGAACTATTGGGGGTCGCTAGTCACCACTCTACTGTGGCTCCCCAATGGAAATATACATGGAACTAGTGGGAGCGGCTAGTCACCGCGCTACTGTGGCTCCCCAATGGAAACATACCTGGAACTACTGGGAGCGGCTAGTCACCGCGCTACTGTGGCTCCCCAATGGAAACATACCTGGAACTACTGGAAGCGGCTAGTCACCGCGCTACTGTGGCTCCCCAATGGAAACATACATAGAACTATTGGGGGCGGCTAGTCACCACTCTACTGTGGCTCCCCAATGGAAACATACATGGAACTATTGGGAGCGGCTAGTCACCGCGCTACTGTGGCCCCCCAATGGAAACATATTAGGAACTATTCGGAGCGGCTAGTCACCACTCTACTGTTGCTCCCCAATGGAAACATACATGGAACTATTGGGAGCGGCTAGTCACCGCGCTACTGTGGCTCCCCAATGGAAACATACCTGGAACTACTGGAAGCGGGTAGTCACCGCGCTACTGTGGCTCCCCAATGGAAACATACATAGAACTATTGGGGGCGGCTAGTCACCACTCTACTGTGGCTCCCCAATGGAAACATACATGGAACTATTGGGGGCGGCTAGTCACCACTCTACTGTGGCTTCCCAATGGAGACATACCTGGAACCACTGGGGGTGACATCAGACAGGTATCTATGGAATGAAATGATCTGGAAACTTCACGACCAGCAAGTGCTGAAATACTTGGTGATGATGATGATTCTAAATGGTACTTAACTCCTCTATTAGTTGCAAATAATTATCATTTAACCCCTTCCTAACTGGAGTGTTATAATTTCGAAAATGATAACTGTCATGGACCATAACGAGGTAATGAATTGGGATTATTTTTGATGATTTTAATAACATATTTTTATCGTATTTTTCCCTCTTCTCCAACTCCCCTAATCATTTATTTTCCTTACACTAAACGTCCTATATTATAAAATGGCATAGTTTAGCTAACGTTTCTTATAATTATCTGTTTCATGTATAACCATTCTCGGGTACACAGATCTACTCACGTCATTTCTCATAGACTTTAGGTTGTCGATGATTTTTGTGATCTCGTCCTCATATGAGTGCACATCGGACTTTAAATCTTTGGAAACGATATTAAGTGAATATATATTGTTTACTGGCGTCAATAATAATTCGCATATATGCATGCGGATGCCAATAACAGCGTAATATATTGCTGTAGTTGTTTCATATTAGTAACATTATCAATCCAGAGACAAAAGCAAAACGACAACAATAATAATAACAATAATAGTAGTAATAATAAAATGGAAAGATTGACTCATTCTTCCGTGCACTCAGACCTACAAAATGTGATTCTTAAATCTTGACATACCCATAATAATAATAATAATAATAATAATAATAATAATAATAATAATAATAATAATAATAATAATAATAATAATAATAATAATAATAGGGAAAGACTATTCCTCCCTGCACTCCGGACTACAAAATGTGCCGGTCCTAACTCTCCACATACCAACAGCAACTTTCTGCTACGGAATGTTGGTTTGCTTGTTGTATGGCATCACTTGGGCTGATGGTGAAGCCACCATTCTGATCATTCTATTCCATTGTTGCGTCGCATGCCGCGTCTGTTTAATTCCATGTTTGTCTGCATCAGGTGTCTGCGGTAGCCCGAGTCCGGAGAATCTCAGCTCAGTTCACGAACTCCGTAGCACCAGCGAGGATCCGGAAATACTTTGGGTAGATTTTTAACTCGAAATCTTGCCCGGGCAGCGCCATTAGGCTACTCTTTTTCGATTTCCAACTGCTACGTGCGCAACAATACACGCGGTTGTCCGATCTCACTACCCAGACACCAGGGGAAATTTATTTCCTAGAGGTCCACGAGAAAAAAATCCCGGCCCTCATCGGGGCTTGAACCCGGGATCTCCAGCACTCGAGGCGGACACCAGCCCTCGAGACCACTCAGCCCCTAAAGGAAAACCAGTCATGTGTTCGAATACCCATCGAGGCGGAGATCTCTTTTGAATAATTGACGTGGTGCTCCAGGTCGATGAAGTTTAAAATGTGTGCCATTCAATGTTCTGGGAAGTACAGAATTGAGCACATCACCCACTGTGTTCCGACTGGTCCTTAAAAACATGAGGCCAGCACCATGTATCCAATACGCGTCTTGGTTTCTAAGAATCAGTATCATAGCCTCCTGATTTTAAAATTTTTTTTTTTTTTTTTTGGGGGGGGGGGGGGGGGTCGTTTTTGATCTACCTTTTCTTCTGTTGTCCATTATTGTAATTTCTGGTATTCTTTTAATTATCTTTACCCCCATGCTAATGGTATGAGTGCCGGTCGTTCAGAAAGCAATGGCAAACTACTGAACGTAAACTTGCCCAGAAATCACAAGCAGCCAAAAAATGCTGGAGTTGACGGCTATGTCCTGCAAAGGCTATGCAACTAAGTTTAACTTTAAACCCCATGTTTAAGAATATGACCAAGCTATGACAGTGACAATAATTATTACTGAAATGGGTGGGTCGGTGGGTCGGTCGGTCGGTCGGTCGGTGGGTGGGTGGGTTGGTCGGTTGGTTGGTCGGTCGGTCGGTCGGTGGGTCGGTCGGTGGGTCGATCGGTGGGTCGGTGGGTCGGTCGGTGGGTCGGTCGGTCGGTGGGTCGGTGGGTCGATCGGTGGGTCGGTGGGTCGGTGGGTCGGTCGGTCGGTCTGTCTGTCTGTCTGTGTTTTTATTTCCTATGTGAATGCACCGTGCACTGTTGATGAACGAAAGATGAGTGATTGGAAGGCCGAATGTAAGACGGGCCTGCGTGTCCAATTCGTTACCCTTTGAAAATAAAGTTCGTTCGTTCGTTCGTTCTGTCTCTCTCGGCTACAATGTACGTTCGAAAATGTGCAAGCATATGGCTGTTGTCCTGACTCTCCCTGCCCCAGCTCCGTGTCTCTGCATCTCTCTAGAATAACTGTAGTTATTCAACTCGGGCGCCATGATTAACACGCTCACCTGCCTGTCCGGTGATGATAAGTTTGAATTCTCATACAGGCGGAATTTAAAAGTTGACCTGGCTAGGTCGACCCAGTCTAAAATGGGTACACGAGATGTTTTGAGAAGTAAAGGCAGCCGGCCTGATATTCAAGATATCAACTCTCAAGTGATCATGGGTCTATACACATTTGAAGCTAACATCATACGCCCAATATCCAGTGCCTTGCCGGCTGGCGTGGGCGATCATGCCTATCCACAAATTACGATCTCCGACGTCAGGGATCAGTTCGTGTGTTGACTCGCTTCCGTGCCATGACACAAGACTGTCAAGAATCTTCTCACACGGTCTTCTTCTTCTATTCTTCTTCTTCTTTCGTTCGCCTAAAATATGTCTATAACTGCAATGTTGTCTCTTGTATGAATCTAACAGTCTTTTTTAGTTCACTCAGCGGTCCATAGAGTTTATCTTCTATTTCTGTCTCTCTAGGCCAGAAGGTGAGCCTGGGTATGTTGTAGTTTGGGCAGACTTGGAGTATGTGCTCCGCTGTCTGCGACGCAAAAACACATGTGCACATGGCTGAGTCGCCAATCTTGAATTTTGTATACATGTGGTTGATTAATCTATTGTGTCCTGTTCTGAGGCGCAGAATAATGACTTGTTCTGGTCTAACCATAACATGGTAGTCGTCTTGAGCATCTTTTGGTGGCCTTCTGACTGATTGGTCATTCTTTTCTTTTGGTGGTATGTAATGGGCACATCAGGCTGTTCTTCTTTTGCTCCTTCCTTAGCCAATTGATCAGCTCTGTCGTTTCCGGGTACTCCACAGTGGGATGGTATCCACTGCATGATGACCTTATGCTGACTTCTAAGTTCAGAAAGTAGTGTCCTTAGTACTGGCACTTTCCCAGAGAGGAGTGCCTCGAGTACTGATTTTTCATCTGTCAACAGCACAGTCAGGGACCCAATTCCCTTAAGGGTAGGGGGTAGACAGGAGGTAGGTCACGGCAGAAAAACAGGACAGAGAACCTGGCAACTGCATCACGGCCACAGAGTCAGGGTTGCCACTTTTTTTTTTACCAAAAGTATCTAGAAACGGCCCAAACAACATCCATAAATATCTAGATATCGTTGGAAAGTATCTAGGAAAAATATCCAGATTGAGAAAGTAAGAAATTACATATGTATTGATGTGACTGCCTCTCTCTCTCTGGCGAAAAGTTTACGGCTATCGCCGTTATCCCGTATATTCTCGTGAGTAACGCAGCTGCGCCCGAACCGACAGCGGTTCGAGCCGCTCAGGTAACTTACAGGGGTATGTGAGCCGGTCGCTCAGAAAGCAATGGCAAACTACTGAGCGTAATCTTGCCTTGTACATCAACAGCAGCTGAAAAATTCTGATGTTAACTGCACCATCCTGTAAGGGATATGCAACATTAAAAAGAAAATTGATGCGACTTACCTATAGAATCATGTCCTCATCTTCACTGATGCCTGTCTCACAAGATGCACTTAGCTTGGATGATGAAGTTGAAGCTTCACATTCAAAATGACTCTGGTGTACTTTAGCTGTTCCAATTTCTTTTATTATATGATCAGGGAACTGATAAGTTGTACAGCATTTTCCTGCTCTCATCAGGCCAAATCTTATTGTCAATATAGCATTTAAGAGATCAAGTTTCATCCTGTTTCTTAGTTTACATTTTGTATAATTCACAGTACTGAAAACTCTTTCCGCATCAGCATTTGAATGGGGTAGTATCATGGCAGACATCGCACATTCAAAGAGCTCACGGAATGGATTGTTACCTGAGACATCTTTAAATTGTCTTACTTCAGTCCAAAAAGCTTCAGTTTCTGTTTTGTTTGTCCAGTCAACCAAATTTATTTTTGTTAACTAATATTCTGCTTCCGCCACACTAGCCCCTAAAAATTTAATAACTTGATAATATTTAGGTATGTCCTTTACTGGCTGAGGTATGTTGTTAATAGAAAAGAGTGAAATATTTTTCAATACATCTAAATTTTCAGGAAGTCTCTGCTTCAGTTGATCGAATAATGAAGACAAGAAAATCTAGACAGCGCTTTCTTAAGTTGTTCTCTTCATTTTCTGTTAACAGTCCTTTTGTTTTTAAACCATCAATTTTTGATTCGATTTGGTATCGCAGGTACGGCTTGGGAGCCAAATAGCTCTCTATAGTGCAAGTGAACAAGTCCGCTTTACAAGTTGGCAATATAAGTCTTTTACCAATTGAGTGAAATAGCAAAGTGAGGTCGTCAAGTAATTTAACTTCATCAACATTTTGAGATTCAAATAGTTTATTAACTTTTTGCACTTCACTTAAAATGGGTTGTGAAAAGAGAAGGAATGCCAAATTTGTTTCATCACTGTACATTCCATATAGTATTTCAGCTGTGTAGCACTTTTCATTGTGTCTTGTTATTCCTCATGCTCCAGGAGCTAAATACAGACAAATACATTTGCCCTGGGTACGTCAGTTATATAAACCCCATCTTTAATCCTCATGAAATGTGTATGTCATTCCTTGCAGCTAGCATTATCACATGCCTCATCAGTCAGAATGTTTACCACGGAATTTGGAATTCCTTATTGCTGAAACACATAACTGGTTCTCCAAAACAGCAGGCTTTTCCGGGTGGATGACAGCACTCATTTCAGTGCACCAGTCAATCACTTTGTCTACTGTCACCTGTAGCTCCTGAGCTGTTTGATCCTTATTTCTCCCCTGCCTATATGCAAGAATATCATCTGCAAATGTTAGAATCCTTCCAACCCCTGGTGCTTCTAGGTATGCAATCTTGCTAGTATACACATTAAAGAGCACCGGTGAGATTTCAGATCCCTGTGGCAGTCCCGGGGTTAAAATATGTGGCTCTGAAGTCCATGCACCCAGAAGGAGAGCAACCCGACGAGAATGCAGGACGGCTGCTATCCAGTTCACCAACCAGTTCTCCATAAGTGCGGTCATCAAAATATCATATCGAACTCTATTGTTCCTCGAGATCACGCGTTGCCGCCATCGTTTCCTGTCTACTCTGGAACCCCTCATAAACGTCAAAGGCAAAAGTGGCTGCATTTGACCAGGTATCTTTTCCTGGTCTGTAGCTCCCCAGGCCTCTTGGAAGCAGCCTCCCCCTTTCCAAAAAATCCTGCAGCTTAACAGCGACTATTTTCTCTAAAACCTTCCCAAAAGTATTTTGAAGGGTGATGATCCTAAAGCCGCTAAGTTTTGAATGATCCTTTAATGGTTTTGGGAGAGGGATGAGATAGCTGTGCACCCAATCCTGCGGTACTGATGAATGAAAAGCCAGGTCAGGTGTAGTTGTAGTGTGCCATGACCTCGAGTAGAAGGTATGTGGGTCAGACGGCTTGTTAATCAAGATGAATCTATTCTCATCCTGCCAGTCTTCCAATCTCTCTCCTCTCTGGTCCATGTGATCATAGCCCCAGCTCTGAAGTGACTGTTAAAATCGCCACACACAATAATTTTTTTTCTTTTAAGGGTAGCATCAATCCTGCGGTACTGATGAATGAAAAGCCAGGTCAGGTGTAGTTGTAGTGTGCCATGACCTCGAGTAGAAGGTATGTGGGTCAGACGGCTTGTTAATCAAGATGAATCTATTCTCATCCTGCCAGTCTTCCAATCTCTCTCCTCTCTGGTCCATGTGATCATAGCCCCAGCTCTGAAGTGACTGTTAAAATCGCCACACACAATAATTTTTTTTCTTTTAAGGGTAGGGTGTCCAGTGCCTGTGGGTGGTCATTTGGACAGTAGTAATTGATCAGGTTAAGGTCTGTATTGCCTGTCTTAAGTTTAAGTGCCTGATACTCAGCTCCTTCCATGTAGACTTCAATTTGGGAAACGGTGGTGCTATTTTTAACAAGGGTCAGTACCCCACCCTTTCGCCTGTCTTTTCGGTCAGATCGGTAACACTGGTAGCCTCTGATTTTAAAGGCTATATTTTCGTTGAAGTGAATTTCTTGCAAGCAGCAAACGCTTACATTTTCATTGGCCAAGATGTTTTCTAGTTCTATTCTTTGTTCTTGTTGACACCCTCCGCATTCCAGTGCATTATTTTAATTCTTTTGGCAGTTGTAGACATATTTCTTTGCGTTATTGCGTGGCAGCCTGATTTCTGTGGTGCGCTGCCTGGCTGGCTGCCTCCGTCTTCAGCACCATTCCTTTGCTGGAGTAGACTGTGGTCTTACTCGACAAACGAAGTATGGCAATATCGGCCTATCAAGAGAGTTTTGAGACAGGGATGTGTAATGTCTCCTGATCCCCTTTCCCCACCGATGGCCACGTCATAGTATCATAAAGTATTTTCCTTTTATTAGAATTGCAAAACTATAAACTTTACTCGGAAATTTATAGGTGCCGCCATTAGTAACGTGACGTAAACAGGCTATCCCCGATTGCAACGCAATATCGATACATACATCTGATCAAGAGAACAGGCCAGTAAAGCCGATTATACACACTCCAGATCCCAAACGAAAACATACATATATTGATGTATCAGAAATGGAAAACTTGAACGTTGGTAAATCATCTATTCATCGTGAAAACTGTATCAATGTTACTTGAAAATACTCAATTCATGGGTGCCGCCATTTGTACCGTGACGTCCCTCTCTTTACACAAACCTTTCCCCAGTTGTCACAGCATGTTCCAGTTTTTGTCTTCTCATAATGCGGCCCAGAAAAAAAAAAACCACGACCGCCTCTTTCTGATGTTTGTGATAAATTGTCTTTGCGACTCATCTTCCCTTAAAACATCCTAATTGCTCATTTTGGCTGTCCAATTAATTTTCAGCATTCTTTTATAAAACCACATCTCCAAGGCTTCCGGGGATTTTTTCGCCTGTTTAGTATTGTGCAGGATTTGCAGCCGTATGTTAAAACTGATTCTATGAAACATGCAAGCACTCTTTTTATAACTTTCAAGGATAGTGACTTATAGCACAAAACGTTCTTCATTTGATAGAATGCAGTTTTTACTTTCCTATTCTGTTCTTCATCTCAGTGATTCATCTTCCATCTGATGTTATCCACGTGCCTATATATATCTGAACGTCTGTACTTGTCCCAAAATAACTTCCTGTAATTTAATTGCACATTTAGGCACAATCTGTTTCTTTGACATCACGATGACTTCTGTCTTTCTATTATTCAAACTAAGGCCCGTGTTTTTTTCACTTTCTACAACCACGGCATATTTTATTTCCTGTAGATCGTTCTGACTTATTGCTATCAAGACGGTGTCATCAGCATAACGTAAGCCGCCTAATATTGAAGACATCGACTCTCAAGTGCCAATATGTCTATGAAAATTTGAAGCTAACACCACATGCCCAATACGCATCAAGGAGTGCGAAAGGGGTATTTTCTCGACATGTTTTCAGCATATTGCTCTCTAACCAAGAATGAAATAAAATACAATAATTACAATCATGATTACTTCTTCAAACTTGCACAGGCTGAATCTGGTGTCTGTGGCCTACGGGAAACTGAGAACCTCATTTTCATAACTCCCTGAAATTGCGTGTCGAAGGTTTGAAAATAGCCACGGTCGATTTAAAAGCAAACCACTTTGTGGTGTGTTCGATGGCATGAGGAGTCTGCCGTTCAGAAAGCAATGGCAAACTACTGAACTAAACTTGCGTAGTAAATCACAAACAGCCAATAAATGGCAGGGTTGACTGCAACGTCCTGTAAAGAATTTGCAACTACCTTTAACATATGTTGAATATATGACACAAACAAAGTGTCTGACGTTAACTGCAGTGCTGAATGGGTTATCCAATGGATGCATGTAAGCAAGGCAAACTATTTTAAAACTGTAACACAAATGAAAGAACGAACGAACTACATTGTCATAGGGTCATAAATTGGGCACGTAGTCCAGTCTTACATTTGGCCCTTCTAACCTCTAATCATTTGCACATCATTTATGTTATGTATTATGCAGGCTACATTCATGTAAAACATCGTAATATGAATGCTGTGCACACAAACACTGACCTACCAGTTCTCTGGTTTAAAGTATCGTTTTGTACCTTTTCTGGAATTTCATTCAGATTCCTCTTCGACTGAAATTAGAGAAAAACAGTAATATACTTTTACAAAGTCGGTAACAGAGATATTCTCAGGAAAATGCAAAGGATACCATGGACAAACAGAAAAACTAATGATCTTGTCCTTCAAGAAACAAATGAAAATCATAAACTGATTCGGGAAATTAGACATTGGCAGTCAAGATTCATTGTACATGTTATGAGAAGGAATAAATCAGAAAAGTTAGTAACAACTGGCATAAATGATGGAACCACGTAAGGGGGAAGCAGAGAGATAAATAGCTGGATGATATAACCTCATAGCATAAACGGGACAAGGATGCAAGGTTGATCCACGACGCTGGTGATCGTGTGAGATTGCGAACCATGACCACACACGCTTATCTGCATGGCGTATGATGATGATGAACAGATATAGAACAAAGGACAGCTCGTCTCCACCTTGAAAAACACACTCATTTCTTTATGTGAACTCAGTCAATGCAATTCCAAATATATTGTTATCCTTCTGAAGAAGAAAAACGGTTATGTTCATCACAGGGCTACAAATGAACACTCCAGCAAGACCAAGCAACAACGCACTGATTTCCTGACATGGTATAATTCTCGTTTATAAACCCCCCCCCCCCACCAAAAAAAAAAGGAACACACACACACACAACTGAGAAAGAGGGAAGTATTGGAATAGAGGGCAGTATTGAAAGAGAAGGCAGTATTGAGAGATAGGACATTATTGAGAGAGAGTATAGTATTGAGAGAGAGAGTATAGTATTGAGAGAGAGTATAGTATTGAGAGAGAGTATAGTATTGAGAGAGAGTATAGTATTGAGAGAGAGAGTATAGTATTGAGAGAGAGTATAGTATTGAAAGAGAGTATAGTATTGAGAGAGAGTATAGTATTGATAGAGAGTATAATATTGAGAAATAGTATAGTATTCAGAAAGTGTATAATATTGAGAAAGAGTATAGTACTGAGAAAGAGTATAGTATTGAGAAAGAGTATAGTATTGGAAGAGGGTATAGTATTGAGAGAGTATAGTATTGAGAAAGAGTATAGTATTGAGAGAGATAATATAGTATTGAGAGAGAGACAGACAGACAGAGAGACGGTGGGGGGGGGGGTGCTTGGGTAGTTTCGAGAGAAATAAGGTATATATAAGGAACTATTATAATTATAGATAAGAAAAATGGTGCTTACCTCGGCAGTCAGTGAACCCTGTTGAACAAAGCTGTCGAGACCCATCTGCTTCCATGTTTCATTCGGCAGCTGTGAAATCAAACTCATGTTAGTAGCAGTTGGTTTTTATGTCTGCCTGATTTTATGAGATTGTCAGCGAGTAATTTCAAATACATAACATTATAAACATCTATTGATTTCTCGTTCTTAGCTTGCGGACGTAAATTACAAGTACTCCAGGAGTCGGAGTGGGTTCGTCTGATGGCGAGGGACACTGGTAATAGGGAAATCTAATCCATGCGCAAAATCATCAGTCCAGTGCACTAGAAGTACTCGTATATGTATGGACAACGATTGAGTTCAAAGCGAGCGAACGCCTCCCCTCCCCCCCCCCCCCAAACAAAAATAAATAAATAAATAAAATAAAACACCACACAATATAATAGACGCCTACTCTTGCTGTTTTGGCACCTCATGATAGTAACATTTAGAAGAGTTTTTAACTTTGTGAAGACATGCTTGTTATGCACTTGGCGTGGAGCAATATCATGAATAGATTTGATTCACAACACCAAGGGCCAAGATCTGTGGAGACGCATGAACGCCCACGCCAGTAAGCAGGGTACATGATAATGATGATGATCTTCATATCTCTGTCAAAGAAATGCGTTCCAGCTAGATACGCTCCTCCCTAGCTCACAGTTTAAGTTCAGAAAAATATATATGTATGTTTTATAGACTACAAGAATGTTTTTGATAGAGTACAACATGAAAGACTAATTACATGCCCTCAAGATATAGGAGTAGACGGAAAGGACATCAGACTTATTAGTAACTTGCATTGGGAACAAATGGCGTCTATTAGATGCTGAAATAATTATTCGTCGCCCATAGAGATAAAAAGAGGAGAACGACAGGGATGCGTGTTGCCCCCAAGCTTCATCAACTTATACACAGAACAAATTTGTAAACACGTCGAAATGCCTGGAGTAAACATCAATTGAAGAATCACAAACAATCTTACTATGCTGACGATACAGTGTTACTAGCAGAAAGCGAGTAAGAGCTACATAACCTAGTGGAACAAGTAAATAGGCACAGTGCAGAATGCGGCATAGATATTAACATCCTAGAAACGTAAACTATGATGAATAGCAATGGAAAGGAAATGAACATCACAGTAAACGAGGAGATACTAGAACAAGTAACAGGTTTCTCTTATCTTCGACATGAAATAACAGATGATGGCAGAAGTGAAATAGAAATCAGAAAGAGAATAGGAATGTCCAAAAATGCTTTTTATAGCATGAAATCAGTATTAACATCTAGAGTGA
>OY992877.1:154355061-154457561 GCA_963921405.1 Cepaea hortensis | reverse complement strand
CAACAATAGTTACAATTTTCTTGCACATCCTTTACAGGACGTCGTAGTAACACCAACATATTGTGGCTGTTTGCGATTTCCTGGCAAGTTTACGTTCATTTTTTTTTACCATTTCTTTCTGAACGACAGTCACTCATACTATTGTATGAAAATACCAACGCAAGGCGGTCTGTTGCCAAATCGCCCGCAACTGTGTTTCGAACGATGTATGGGTGATTACGAATTTGAGTCCGTAATCTCCGCAACAATAGACATGGGTATTAAAAGGCCACCAGTAATAGCTATCTGGTTTGGCATTGGACAACGAAATGTGTTGTGTGTTAGTTGTACATAGAAACGGCCTGTAACATAAGGGAAGTATTGTGTGTTAGTTGTATATAGCACGGTCTGTGACTTAAGGGAAGTACTGTGTGTTAGTTGTATATAGCACGGTCTGTGACTTAAGGGAAGTGTTTGTGTTAGTTGTATATAGCACGGTCTGTGACTTCAGTTAAGTGTGTGTTAGTTGAATATAGCACTAGCCCGGTCTGTGACTTAAGGGAAGTGTTGTGTGTTAGTCGTATATAGCACGGTCTGTGACTAAAGGGAAATGTTGTGTGTTAGGTGTATATAGCACTGTCTGTGACTAAAGGGAAACAAACGCAGATTCACAATCCGGATATACCGGGTTCGAAGTCTGATACAAGAGATTAAGAAGCAGGCGTTAATTTGATTACGTTGATGTTCACAATGGTGTGATTGCGTTGCTGTTCACAATGGTGTGATTGCGTTGATGTTCATAATGGTGTGATTGCCCGCCGTTCAAAAAGCAATGGCAAGCTATTGAACGTAAAGCTGACGAAAATTACAAACAGCCAACAAACAAAAAAAACGCTGAGGTTGATTGTGACATTCTGTAAAGGGACATACAACAAACTTTTTAAATTTAAATTGCACTATACGCTCGTTTAATAAAGCGGGCAGCTCTTCGCAAACATTTGATCCCACATTTATTAGTTTCCTTTTTTGCCATTGATACAGTATCCACCTCTGGCCGTGTTGGGTAAAATGTGCTAGTTTTTACATGTTCTGTTCTGATGTGCAGATATTTTAGCGGTGATGACACCATGGTAAATCACCGTGTCTCCCTTTTGACGTGCTGTTTGTATTTCTCTAGTCTGCCATTTCTGTGTACGTGTGCACATACACACACACGAGCACACACACTCGCACACACACACACACACACACACACACACAAACACACAAGCAAAACCACACAAATACACAAATAAAGTGGTGAACGGAAAGTTCATGGCATTATCAGTAAGGATCAACAAGGAGTCAAGGAAAAAGAAAAGCTGCGAACCACTGCAACGCATAATGATCGATACCAATAAATCAGGTGCCATCTCCACGATGAATGTTGGCTACAATTGATCTCCAACATTATGTCTCTCACCCTGGTTGCAGACTCTGTCAGACTTGGGATTATTTTTCCCACTTGTATCACTGTCTACCACTTGCTTGTCTGTCTGTTATTTTTCCCTCCAGTATGGTTTGTACAAGAGTGCCACGAGATAATGTGTTTATTTTTTTTATTTTTGCCATCCCTTGCTTTTACGTTCCCATTCTCTCCAGACACACTGTGTGTGATTGATTTTGTTTCCATGAAACTCTAACTATTCTTCTATACATCTATATCTCCCGGGCCTCAATTCGTCTGTCTAATTGCTTCTTCATTGTTCAGGTTTCTGCGCCGGAGAGCAGCGTTAACAGATCAATATAAAGTTACTCTGTTTTGTTCAAAGTTCAGGAACGCTACATTGGTTGTCTGCGGCAGAAAACAGCAGAGAGCGTGAATGAATTATTTGCAGTCACGAGTCCATGTGTCCTTCGGGGCAGAATCTGTGCAAGGTGAAATGAATGTACACAGCCTGGCTGTGACATCTTGTCAGAGGGTCAGAAGTAGGAATGTTTTACGTCTCTTAGGTTGAGAAGTGAACATTTAACCCATCTGACCGGTGTAGGGGTTGAACCTGCTCCTTTGACATCAGCGCATCAGGTGTTTAAAAACGAGCGCTCGTATCCATTCCACCATGCTGATCTCAGATCAAGCCATTTGACGTTCACTACTTTTAGAGGCAGCGAAGGTGGAAGCTGTTAAGGATGAATTCTCGTCTCGTGTAGGTTGTCCGTGACTCCTTTTAAACATACCGTGTACGGAAAACATATACCTTTTATATCACAATCCATGTTCTTCGTACCAAGTTAATGTTGTTTCTGTCTCTATTTTTAAAACAAGATTTCCAAACGTTTTAGTATGTCTAATTATTTTTCTTGAGAGAGTGGCTCCGTAAATGTAAAACCGAGTTATGCAAATTTCTGAATCGGTTAAAAGGACTTGCTATTCATGTTGGCGTTGAAAGGTGTGATTACACCCTAAACCAGTGTTTCCCAACCTTTTTTGTGCAATGCCCCACTTAAGCCTTTCTAAAATTCATATTGCCCCCCTCCCCCACCCCACGCCCCCCCCCCCCCTCAACATATACATTATTTTTAATATTCAAAAATTGAAATGTTCACTAAAGAAACTTGAATGATAGGTTTTAGGAAGAAATCACTAGGTAATTATTGAGCAAACACAGTAAGTAAATTTTCAAAACATATAATGGAGAACTGAAATTGAAGTACAAAATAATTTTAATGAAAGATTTTTCTATATTATTTTAATTATTAGTAATTATTTATTATTTAAATTTAGTGAGATCCTTGCGCTTGATGCTTGCTGAAAAGAGATCTTATGTCAGGTTCCAATTTAGTTAACTTCAGTCTCAAGTCTCCCCATTTTGTTATATTCAGCCGATTTCTTCCATTTTCGAATTGCCCCCCTTAACAGTCAAATTGCCCCCCTGTGGGGCGTGGGCCCCACGTTGGGAAACACTGCCCTAAACTGTTACAGCGATTACTTTGATGTGTAATGTTAGGGAACATATTATTTCACGCCCTAGTCATGTTGTGAAACTCAGTATAAAGACACATTTCACTTCAAACTGTCACGAATGCTAGGACAATCACACTGCCTTGTTTTATTGCCTTATTTTACTGCAAATTGTCACAAATGATAGGACGTACACAGTCTTGTTAAACTGTAAACTGTTACGAATGCTAGTACTCGCACATGCACATAGCCTTGTTTCACTGCAAACTGTCCCAGATGCGTGACAACTGACAACCTTGTTTCACTGCAAACTGTTATGAATGATAGCACACACACACACAGTCTTGTTTCACGGTAAACTCACGATTGATAGAACATACACATACCAATTTTTCACGGTAAACTCACGACTGATAGGACGTACACACACCCGTGTTTCACGGTAAACTCACGACTGATAGGACATATACAACGCCTTCCTTCACTGCAAACTGTCACGAATGAAATGACACACACACAGCATTGTTTCACGGTAAATTCACTACTGATAGGACATGCGCTGAGATCTTGGATTGGAACCCAAAAGTGGAAAATATAGATGGCAGGACAAGGAGAATTTAGAGAAGAGCAGGTCATACCAGTTGGTTATGACATAGCTAAAGTGAGCACCTGGTAGACAACATATCCGACACAATGTTCCATGGGAATGTTAATGAGCACAAGATGGTTGACAATGATAGTTTGTGCCACTGTAAACATATTGTCTCACTTTATGCAGTGGAATGTGGTTACTGTTCATTTAACACCATTCGTGCAGATGTTCGTTGGCAGTGGACACCTGAATTTACGAGAGTTTTGAGACTATTGACGTTCATATGAAAACTGTTCTTGATGTCGGAAGGATAACGACAAGACAGGATAGTAAAGCTCTATTTTGCACGTCTCGCGGCATGTTGGGTATTTGGTCCTAGTATAACATATCTATAGACCAATCAGCACTGAATGAGTGATGTGGTCAATATCAGGCCGGCCGTCTTTAGTTCCCAGAATATTCCGGGGTACTCATTTTAGGCTGGGCAGACCTGGGAACCTCGGTCAATTTAACAAAACATCCCTACCACGAGAGGGTTCGAACCTATGGCCACAGTTCCATCAGCCAGGTGTGTTAGTCACTGTCCTACCATGGCTTTGATGGATAATCATGACACTATTATAGTCTAGACCAGTCTTTCCCAACCATTTTTGTGCTATGCCCCACCTAAGCCTTTCTAAAATTCATATGCCCCCCCCCTCCCCACCTCCAAACATATGCATCATTTTTAATATTCAAAAATTGGAATGTTCACTAAAGAAACTTGAATTTTTTTTTAGAAGGGCTCACGGTTCCCAGAGGAGCCAGAGCCGCCCCCCCCCCTCACATCCCTGTGTGTCGGTTGTGTTGGGTGAATGTTGTTTCTTTATTTTTTTTTTTTTTGGTTTGGCGGTTACCCCAGACAAGCTGGTTCCCCCGCCTCCCCCTTTGTTTGTGTGGACCCTTAGTCTCACTGTGAGCTATTGCCCACAGTGGTCCACCAGGCCCACATCTAAGGTGAAGATATGTGATGGGTTTTTATTTGATCATCTCGGCCTCCGACCAGACCAGGCGCACTACTGGGGGAAGAGCAGCAAATGTACCCGATCCTAGCTGAAGGACCGATAGGTTTTAGGAAGAAATCACTAGGAAAATATTGAGCAAACACAGTAAGTGAATTTTCAAAACAAATAATGGAGAACTGAAATTCAAGTACAAAATAATTTTAATAAAAGATTTTTCTATATTATTTTAATTATTAGTAATTATTTACATTTAGTGAGATCCTTGCGCTTGATGCTTGCTGCAAAGAGATTTTATGTCAGGTTCCAATTTAGTTAACTTCAGTCTCAAGTCTCCCCGTTTTGTTATATCCAGCCGATTTCTTCCATTTTCGAATTGCCCCCCTTAACAATCGAATTGCCCCCCTGTGGGTCGTGGGCCCCACGTTGGTAAACACTGGTCTAGACCATTAATGTGAACTAGTATTATCATTTTATATGTGTTTGAAACGGAAATCATAATTCATTACAGATGCAAGATTATAAAGTATACTCCAATAAACATGACAATGAAATGATAAAACATGTGAGTATAAACAATTCGTTATAGTATATAAAATGTTACGGGTGAGTATGTGTATTTATTATGCAATGAATGGTGTTCTGATAATTGTTCATGTTTCATATGCTAGATACCTGTGAAAGTTAGACAATAAGGAGATAAGCTGAGAAACATCTAATAACAGCGGAAATGTGGTTTCTGAGGAAAATTCAAAGAATACCATGGACAGACAGAAAAACGAATCAGAAAGTTCGGCAAGACACAAATGAAAACCATACACTGATTAGAGATGTTTAGGACACTTTATGGCGAGAAATACACTATAAAACTGTGACAACAAGCACAATTGACGGGAAAACAGCAAGTAGAAAGAAGGGGAATCATTACCTGGAAAGCCTGACTACATTGCGTAATTAGGACAGGGACACAGATCTGATCGTGTGAGATGTCAAAGCCCGACCGCCCACGCATGTCGGCACGACACATGGTGATGTTTGACAGTCCACGATTATCGGCATGACACATGGAATGATTATGTAATGAAAGTAAGCAATGTACAAACAGCGGGTACCTGCATCTAAGGCATCGATCTGTGAGTAAGTCTGACCCAGCCCTGTATCCCGAAGAATGCGGTCACGCACGGGGATGCCCAACAGGAAGCCGATATCTGTTCATTTAAACAAAACAACAAACTATTCGTGATTACACAGAATCGGATTATTTGATAACATGACCAGCCGCAGAAGCAGGAATTAAACATAAAGTGAAGGACCCCGTTCCACGCCTGGGGGTGTATTGTGCATAAAGTATAGGAGCCTTTTACGTGCCCGTCGGACGTACGGTGACAGCCCTTATATTTCCGGACCTATCGGAACTTAATGCCAGATGTGGTCATTATTCTGCCAGGCCCCTTTACTTCCCAGAACAATTCCTGGTAACTATGTTAAGCTGGGTAGTTCTGGGAATCCAGGTCAATCTCCCCCCCCCCCCCCAGATTGTTTGGTACCATATAAGTGGATAAGTGATCGTAAACTGATCAGAGACATTAGACGTAGACAGTCACAATTTTTTGGGCATGTTATGAGAAGAAATGATTTGGAGAACTTGGTGACAACTGGTAAGATCGAGGGGAACAGACCAAGAGGAAGACCTAGAAACAAGTATCTGGATGGCTTGGCCTTGTGGCATGGTCGAGACAAAAATACGGAACTGATCCACGACTCTGTTGATCGAGTGAGATGGCAGAACATGACCGCCCACGCTTACCGGCATGGCACATGATGGATGGATGGATGGATAAGTGGATTTGAATACACGACCACCGGGTCGGTATTCGTGTATGCTAACTACTGTGCCAGTGCCGCTCCAGATCAGCAGAATATGGTATTTAAAACTTAATTATTTTTATTAAAGAAATAACACTTTAATGGTTACAAGTTTGTTGCCTATACTTTACAGGACGTTGCAATCAGCCATAGCATTTATTGACAGTTTGTGATTTACTATGCCATGTTACTGTTATAATAAGCTAACATTTTTATCAAGCAGTCCTACGTGTAGTTTCTTATAGCTGCCTGCGTATCTGATGGTAATTTATTCCTGCACTCTCACAAGTAAAATAATACACTGACAACCTGAACACTGCACGCACGCTGCATGAGCAATTCTCCATTAAAAACAAATTACGTCGCTACTTTGTACTCAAGCGTAGTCCTTAGACGTGCTCCTGCTTCTTGTGTACTGGACTAATTTTTGCTTGTGGATTAGAAATCCTTATTACCGGTGACCCTCGTCATCAAGTTAATTAACTCCGACTTCTAAGGTACTTAAAATTTACGTTCCCAAGACAAGGACGAGAAATCAACGTTGTAGTCCAATTGATTGTGTAGGGGTTGAACCTGCTACCTCGTCATCAGAACATGGCAGTTTAGGAGACAGCGCTCTTATCCATTCGGCCATGGTGACCTCTGCTGGCTGTTTGTGACTGACAAATTGATTTTACTTTTGTAGTGAGTTAATATTTATGTCAAGTAGTCCAATGTGATTGACTAAGGGAGTTAAGCTTATTTTATGGTAATTTATTCCTGCCCTCGAACAAGTAAATTAATACAATTTAAACCTGAACACTGCATTATGAACGCTGCAATGAGCAATTCTCCATTAAATCAATGACTCTTATAGCAACTGTATGCTCAGTTAAAGATATCAATCGCCATAATGACAAGTAGATTTTGATAGATTGTGTCTGTGAATGCTTCAAATATATGGTTACGTCACTTGAATCAGCAGTAATGATAATTTTATGATGACTGATAATACAAGCTGACAGAAAGTTAACAGATTCAGTGCTAAGCAATAAAGTAGGTTTGAACATAACAAAAATGGGTGGCGGAAAATGGGAAGTAGGGGTGTGTCACAGTTATGATTTACAAGGTGTTAATGCAGTAGCAGACATGTTGTATTATTTATAAAATTAGTTGAATTCACTTGAGTTGAGTTAAGAAACGACATAGCTAATTCATTCATTTAGTAGTATGCCCTTTGTAGAACCTCGCTCCCATAACAACCTTCCGGAAACTTCTCGATCACAAGCAAGATGCCCCGCGTCCCATACACCCATCCGGAGATCATCCGCCACATCCTGCACCCATCTTCTCCTTGGCCTTCCTCTTCCTCTCTTCCCATTACCCCTCCATTATTGTTCTCTCCAAACTTTCATGACATTTCAAGTGACCAAAATATATCAATTTTCTGTGTTTTATCGTCTTTAATAGTCAACCCTCTTCAATATTCAGCTCTTGTAGTATGGATTCATCTGTCGCTTAAAAAAAGGTCGCTAGGGTCGACTTCATTGCACCTGGTTTTATCCCATATGGCTCGGTCTCTTTCCGCAGCACGGAAAGCGTCGCACAAAGCACGAAATCCGCAGCTTTTACCCACGACCCACAGGAGTCTCCGAAACATTTAACTCGTAAACCGAAGGGTGCGGCCCGGAATCGAACCCCCAACCTTCGGAGCACGAGTCAAACGGCTTGACCACTTCGCCACAGAGACTCCCAGTCTCTCCCAGGATTCATTTGTTCTTTTCTTTACTCAAGATATTCTTAGAATCCGTCTATAACATTTATATTCAAAAGCATTTATGCGCTGTTCAGTTTGTTTAGAAAGTGTCCAGGTCTCACGGCGTATGTTGCAATGGGAAAGATGCATGCTCTTAAAAATATAATTTTGTAGTTCTTTCTGTCCCACTCCATAGTTTATTCAGTTGTTTTAGTCTTTGAAGAACAACTGACATTCGTTGTTTAATTTCTTTAGTCGTGTCACTATTGTTGGTAATCATGGTAATCACCGGCATAACTGCATTCAGGATATCCCCATACGCGCCCCGTCCCCTCGTTCAACAGCCAGGAAAGAGTCATACTATTATCCGGGTCGTTTATTCTTGATGGCTTTTTGTAGCCTGTGTAGTGTTTGCAAGTAGTGGGTAGAATTGATGTCGACACCCGATTCTTTAAAGTCGGCCAACAATAGCCCTTCATGGTCAAACAATGCGCTCAGCATAATCTTACCAACGGAAATCTGTAACTTGAATTTTTTGGCTTTTAGTGATCCAGCATACTTCCTTTGCATGCTCTCTCTTTTGCTGCTCGGCTCAAAGTGGTGACACCATGATTCATCGCCTGCCACTATGTGGAAGATAAATGCATCATCCTCCTCTCTGTAACGCAGCAAGTGGTTCAAACACCATCCCATGCGCTCCTCTTTTTGGTGGTCGGTCAACATCCGTGGTATCCACTGTGAACACACCTTCCGACATTGCAGTTTCTTACGAAAGACTTTTTAAATTGTCCTAATTGACACATCAAATTCTTTCTCTAGCGAACAGATGCATCGACAACGGTTCATCTGTACTGCTGCATCAATTTTGGTGATGGTTTTTTCTGTTGCAACAACATGTGCTTGACCCGGCCGTCGAAGATCTGTCGTGAACTGACGTCCTTTCTGAAACATTCGTGCCCAGTCTGTCACTGTTGTCTTCGGCACACATTTGTTACCGTATGCTGCGTGCATTCTTCGATGAATGTCTACTGGTCGATATCCTTCAAATGAAAGAAACTGAATCATTGCTCTTTGAGCTTCTTTGGACAGATTTTGGATCAATCCGGCCATTTTCTCAACGGTCAGAAACCAAACCTATGCAGCATGGGACGGTTAGCACGCGCTCTTTTATTCATTGGTCAGTACTTATCACATGACTATAAAATGAACATGTTCAACGTACACAATTACTTGCAGTGCGGCACGAACGGATGTCAAATGAACGCTCCTATATATATATATATATATATATATATATATATATATATATATATATATATATATATATATATATATATATATATATATATATATATATATAGTGGTTCGAATCGCAAAAGTGACTTATGAGAGTATGGAGCCGGTCGCTCAGAAAGTCGTGGCGTGCTGATGAGCGTAATCTAGCCTAGGAATCAACATACAGCTGAAAGATGCTGGTGTTGACCGCAATATCCTGAAACAGGATGGAAACGCGGGGGAAAAAAAAAAAAAAAAAAAAATATATATATATATATATATAGTTAATCTTTCCTCTTGAGCCTAAGGCGGGGCATAGGGCAGAAGTCATGGCTCTCCATGTCTGGCGGTTCGCTGCTACATGTTGTAGATCCTGGATGGTCACTTGGCCGTTGAATGAACCTTCTCTGATGATGTTTCTACGCAGGGTCTCTCTTGGTCTTCCCCGTTTTCTTTTCCCTACTGGTGACCATAAGACGGCTTGGTTGGGGAGTCTTGTCTTTTCCATTCTGAGTACATGGCCGATGTAGTTCCAGTGGTTTCTTATAAAATTGGATACAATTTCTTGCTTAGTCTCTTGTCTTATTTGCGTATTGGTTCTGAAATCTGTCCAGTGGAGGTTTAGAATTCTTCTAAGACATTTGTTCTCAAAATTGTCTAATTTTCTTTTATCTAAAACTACCGTTGATTTCCAACTCTCAAATCCATATGTTAGCACTGGAATCACACAAGAGTTGAAGATTTTAAGTTTCGTATGTTTGCTGAGTGTCTTTGACTTCCAGATGTTTGACAGTTTATTGAAGGCACCAAATGCCAGTGCGATTCTAGATAATATTGCTGGCGTTGAGTCCCCTGTAGATGTCATTTTGCTTCCTTGGTATGTAAAGCTGTTGACTTTTTCAAGAACAGTGTTGTTTAATTTGGTGTCGTCTGAACTGTTGGTAAGATCACTAGTTTTTGTTTTTGCAGTGTTTGTTATATATACGAGCCCGTTGCGGCTACGAGAAGACGCATAAGACGGTTAATTATCTCATTGCCCTTAATCAATTACCTACTCTGATATAGACACACAAGAAGGGAAATGGCGGTTCACAAACGTCACAGAAAACAAAGATGTTGATTAGGTGTAATGTGTACTCTTAGCCCTAACGTACTCACTGTCTAAATCTCTGAAAAGTACTGCCAGTGTAAAATTGAAATTGGCACGGACCAGTTGCTCTGCTTGCTAAAATATTGAAAAGAAAAGCAGAAGGTTATAAACAACACAATATAAAGCATACTTCTTGTAACTAGAATGTTCTTTGCATGACGTTGCATCCAACTCCAGCATTTATTTACTGTTTGTGATTTACTTGGCAATTTTACGTTCAGCAGTTTGTTCTTGCTTTTTAACGACCGACGTCTCATTCCGTCGACAATAACACAAAGCGATGTGCTTCCACATCGCCAGCGACTCGTTATGGCGGGAATTGTGACGCCCGCGGCTCTGTATGTTTGGGGAATTATGATGCTCGTGACTCGGCATGTCGGGGAATTGTGATGTCCGCGACTCGATATGTCATGTAATTGTGACCCCCGAGACACGGTATGTCTGGGAATTGTGGCACCTGTGATTCTGTATGTGAGGGAATTATGAAACCGCGTTACACTAATCCTTAAGCAATAGACAGCGATTGTACATATGTATTTCAGAGGGAAGGGCGGGGAGTAAAGAAATTGATCGCGATATAAATGCATGCATTATGTTGTTAATTCGACACAGCATCTTCGGCGGAAGGTATTACGTTGTTTCTCTTGTGTAGTTTAGATCGTCCATGTATCACTACTGTAAGGAGATGAGCTTTTGTATTCACTGTGAGTTTAAAACGTGAACTATAAACAAAGATAATAGCAGCCTTGCCATTGCGGTTGTAAATTTCTCATCCAGTGACGGTTCGACAGTGAGTCAATATTATAATGACCAACAATACGGGTCAAATAGACATAGGAGCATATTGAACATAAACAGGTTTCAGAAAGTTCGTCTCATACATTGTGGCACGTATTGATCCTCTGTAAGGCTAGGGGTGTTTAAACAGTCTTGGTCAGTATACAACATGGCCACTGCTTTGGCAAGCGACTTTTATTTGCCAGCATGATTAAAAACAAAGCAGACACTACCAGAATACTTTAACAATATTACCATAATGAGTGTGAATTCAACCATAAACATTACCGCACATTGCCCCGTGTGAACCGACCCCTTCTCCAGTAGCCAGTGAAAAGTTCTCTTGCTGATTGTATCAGTCGTAGAATTATTATATTATTAAATGTCTGCCTGCATTTCCCTTTCGCGTTGAGTAGTGTCCAAACCCTCAATTCACTCTCCGGTACATCAGTCGCTCCAGATGTGATTCCTCCATTTTGTTGACTTTCCAATCGATCTCAGAAAGCCTTCACCATATATGTCTTAACATAAAGTAGCTCGTGGCTTCAAGGAGCCGCAGCAGCCAGTTTATCAGACTGCTCAATTCCTCGCACACCTGCATGTCCTGGGCAGAAAATTCGCGATATGCCTCCACCTTCGTCTTGTCGAGCGATGCGATCTATTCCACGCGGAACATACCAGTGTTTATTTTACATAGCATGGTCTGTGAATCAGTTTCAAACACAACATGCTTGGCTGCACTACTCTCCAGCCATCGAAATGCGGTCGTTACAGCCTGCACCTCCATTCTGATGTCGGAAGTCGTGATATCGTACTTCGGACTATCCTTTTTCACATAATTTCTCGTATTATTTATAATGAAGTCTAACCCACTCCGTGTGTTTCTCACCACCGAAATATCCGTGTATATTATCACATCGCTGAGTTGTCGGAGTAAGAATCGGCACAGCCAGACGCGAGAGGTACATCGGGAAAACAAAGCGCCTCGTCAATCAACACAGAACTGGCACTATTAGCCACCGGACGCTGATGCATATGCTGGGGGGAGGATCTGAGCACCTATGGACATGTCCGGAGTGCAACGAAGATACCCCAACTGATAACTAACTAACTAACTTGTCAGCATTCGCTCATCTGCTGTCCATTCCCGACACCCTCGGTCCAAAGTGAATGTGACTCTATGTAAGGCTGCCTCATTGGGCGGCAACGTGGGCGATACCTTTTACTGCACAATCTTACCAATTTCACAAGCATATCTGAGAGTATCTTCAGGCTGTGCTATCCACGAAACACCTCTCTTCAACCTGTGTCACCTGGTATCACCAAATCTCACACAGAAGGTGCTCCTTGCCTGCTGCAACCCTAAAGTACACTTCAGCCTGGAACATCTTATGCCTATTGTTTATGGATGAAATGGCATGTATATGTTGCATGCACACAATCGGTTTGTCACTTGTGCAGCCCAAAATAACTCACATGATCTCATTTTGCAATCTGGCAATGCGATGTTGTGAGCAACCTCAGGCTATAATACTCAATCACTGAAATAATTAATTGTTGGCAGAGAGTGCATAAACATCTCGGCTCCGTGCTCTTCGCTGCCATTACTTTATCGCATTAAGTCCCACAATGATAATAAACAGACAATTAAACCAAAACAGATTCAGACCTATTCAGGGACAGAATGATTGAAAAATCCCTCTAATTTGATTTTAATAATAATAATAAATAATACGCACGCGTCAGTAGATGCAAAGTGGTATATGATCCTACAAGTGCTCGAACTAGACACACACAACAATAAGTGCAAATAGAATTATAATAACATAAATTACAGGTCTTCGAAAAATACTTAGTGCTATATTAAGTGACAGAATCACTAGTGGTTAGTGGCCGATGACAAGTGGGCCCTGTTTGTCACAGATGAAACAAGCCTCCTTAAACATTAGACTATGTTTAATGACTTTTTAGTAGCTGCGTCTCCTGGCAACCAATATTGTTAGACCCAGTCGGTCACAGCAAATGGTGACTTCATAAAGCAAGTAGCACCAAAAGTGTGAGAAGTGTATTTTGTCTAGTCACCCAGTCAAATGGTTCGACCATTAAACGACTACTCCATACAGCATACTGGAAACGGCATTGGTATTTAGACAGGGGCTAGGGAACAGAACAAGTGGTAGACGAAAAAGCAGTATATTATCGGAACAGCACAGTCAACGAGCACCATACTGCAGACTGTCCATCCAAGGACCTTGTACAGAAAGCTCTTCCTAAGCTGATGTCCAAAGACATAACGGACAATAGAAAGAATAAAATAGCAAGAATATGAATGTAACTTGCTGTGATACAGAATTTGTTTGACTATCACTGACATACAAGGCATAACATTGCTATTGTTATCCATCCGTCAAGCATATGCATCTTGATAAGCGCCAGCGGATAAGAGAGATATGATCTAGAAAGAAGAGGAACAAGAATCATCATCATTATCATCACGTACTTCTATGCCTCCCCTTTGTTCTTTTCCCCTCAATCTAGCCAGTTGTCACCAAGTTCTGAAATTTATTTCTTCTCATAACGTGTCCAAAAATTTTGACTTTTTGCGTCTAATTTCTCTAATAATTTTATGGTTTTCATCTGCTTCTTATAAGGTTAGCTCATTGGTTTTTCTGTCTGTCCATGGTATTCTTTGTATTTTCCTCAGAAACCACATTTCCACTGTCGTTAGATGTTTTTCAGCTTGTCTGCTTGTCCACGTTTCACATCCATACAAAAGTACAGGTTTTATGGCAAGAATACGAACATAAAATATTATGATATAGTATCTGTTTCCTTGCCGGTCTCCCTGGCGAAGGAGTTAACGACTTTCTCAGTAATCCCGTATATCCACGTAGGGAAACACATCTGTGAGAGATTCGGCAGCGGATCGCATCGTGTTGGTTACTTACGGGGGTATGTGAGTCGGTCGCTCAGAAAGCAATGGCAAACTACTGTGCGTAATCTTGCCAAGACATCAACAACAGCGGTAAAATGCTGGTGTTGACAGCGATGTCCTGTAAATAGGATAAGAGAAAAAAATATCGGTTTCCATGGCATTGAAACACAAAGCACTACAGTGATAATGTTATCCTTCCGTGGTAAATACTGAACATGCTTTGTTATAATATAAGCAAAACACACTAGCAACTTTAATAGAGTAACGTTTTGTCAAACATGGCCACCTACTTGTACAGTAGAATTTAAAAATGCAGAGACATCATCTAATTTGTCGATATCCTTGTTGCAGAAATCCTTGACTGATGTTGACAAGTTGGTGTTTGTCACAAACATCAGGATGGACCCGACTCTAGTGAACAGGACAATATGAAGTATGTAATCAATGTCTGATATTTACAATCATAACAGCAAGAATTGTGTTTATGAAATTTATCTACTGTCTATTTCTCTCTATGTTGTGTTTATTATTATCTACTTTCAACGTTTCTATTTGTTACGTTCATGATGTTTCTGTACTGTCTCTTTTTATATATGATGTTCGTGATGTGTATGTACTATTTCTCTATATGTTATGTTCATGATATTTTTGTACTGTATATGTCTCTACAGTTATGTTCATTATATTTTGTACTGTCTGTTTCTCTATATGTTATGTTCATGGTATTTCTGAAATATGTCTCTATATGTTATGTTCATGGTATTTCTGAAATATGTCTCTATATGTTATGTTCATAATTGTTTACTTTCGGTTTCTCTATGTTACGTTCATGTTTCAGTACATCAAATGTCTCTAAAAGTTATGTTCGTAATTATCTACGTTCGGTTTATCTATATGTTACGTTCATGATGTTTCTGTAATGTCTATTTCTCTATGTGTTATGATCATGATATTTTTGTACTGTATATGTCTCTATATGTTATGTTCATGATGTTTCTGAACGTTTTCTCCATATTTTATGTTCATAATTATCTACTTTCGATTTCTCTATATGTTACTTTCATGTTTCAATACAGTATATGTCTCTATATGCTATGTTCATAATGATCGACTTTCAGTTTCTTTGTATATTATATTCATGATGTTTCTGAACAATTTTTTTATATGTTATGTACATAATTATCTACTTTCCGTTTCTCTATATGTTATGTTGATGATGTGTCTGTATTGCATATATATATATATATATATATATATATATATATATATATATATATATATATATATATATATATTGTGTTAATGATGTTACAGCACTATAAATATATCTCTATATTTTATATTCATAACTAGACGACCCGGCCCGGCTTCGCCCATTCCCTTGCGGGGAGCGTCTCATTTAATTCATATTCGGTCCCTGCTCCCATTTCCGTTCTCCCCCCCCCCCCCCCAAAAAAAAAGAAAGATTACCCGGCCTATCTTCGCCCACACCTGGCGGGAAGCGCCTCATTTAATTCATATTCGGCCCCTGCTCGCGTTCCCGTTCCCAAAAATTAAAAATTGATTTTAAACTAACTAACTATTTCAGTTGCATCGGCGCGAGTGAGAACAACAACTGTTCCTAACTAATTTCTGGTTTAATCAGAGAGTGAGTTCCCTTTGAGCAATATGGCGCGACATGTTTGAGTCTGTTTTTTTTTTTTTTTTTTTGAAGCGCGTGCCTTTTTCTTTCGTTCTTGAGGAAACATTGTTGATTTTAAACTAAATAACTATGCCAGTAAGCTGCACGGGAATGAGCAGAACATTTGTAGAAAATTTCATCTCAATTGGATGGACCTTTTGCGAACCCATAAAGGACACACACATAAAGACACAAAGACACAAACATTCTCTTATATATATATAGATTATCTACTTTCGGTTTCTCTATATGTTATGTTCAAGATGTTTCTGTACAGTAAATGTCAGTATATGGTATGTTCATAATGTTTATATACTTTATATCCGGCCTCGAAGGCGGCTCGAACACAAGACTACCGATACTACACTGAAAGCTCACCAGCCACTGCACTACCGCATCACCCTCTGTATACGTTTTTCTTAAGAATATGTTCCCGCAATCCCTCTAATTCAGTGGTTCTCAACCTTTTTTGGGCCGTGCCCCCTACACCATATGTTGAGAATGTCATTCCTCCCCTTTCGCATTTTCTCCCCATAAATTCCTCCCTCCCCCCACCCTGCCCCTACATAGTATACGTAAAAATGGAAGCTAACTTTAAAAACACATACTAGAACAAGTTTAGACATCTACATAAAACGTGATTTGTGGGTCTACTTACGTTATAAGACGAATATCAGAAGGGCGAGGAGTACAGAAATGTAAAGTATGGAGGGAAAAACAATATCAAGTAATCGGTTCTTGTATTAACGCGATCTTGAAATAATCTTCATCCCCCCCCTCCCCCCCCCCCGGAAAGCCTAAAATTCCCCCCTGGGGGGGGGGGGAATTCCCCACCGGTTGAGAACCACTACTCTAATTTAACAGCTGACTACTGATCGTGGACATTAGTAAACAGATACTCACAGAGCCATTACGGTGAACGCCGATAGAAGACTTAGAGCAGTTAGTCGGCCCCATTTGTCTCCGTGACCGGCTTCAGCCGCAGATTTGATGACTCGTCTACCGCCACATCTTCCACAGCAGCGACAGCAGCAGAAGCACATGCCCACGATGGGGAACACCAGGAAGAAGACAATGCCCACAGCCAGGGCAATCGTATACCCCAAATAATCGACAGCAGCCTGCGCGTAAAAAAACACTTCAACATCATGTAATGTAAACCAAAGTGTAAGTAAACTAGTGGGATCTTTTTTAACATCTTGGAGCATATTGCGTATTGGTTCTAGCCAATCAGCATCATCATCATAATTATGTGCCATTCTGATAAGCGTAGGCGGTCATGTTTTGCCATCTTTTAGGATCGCTAGCGTCGTGGATCAGCTCTGTGTTCTTGTCTCGACCATGCCATGTGGTCAAGTCATAAAGATACTTACTTGTCTACCTTCCCTTTGTTCTTTTCCCCTCAATTTTACCAGTTGTCACCAAGTTCTCTAGTTTATGTCTTCTCATAACGTGCCCAAATATTTGCGACTGTCTACGTCTAATTTCTCTAATTAGCAATATCACGCCGATGGCCTTTACTTCCCAGAACATCTCTTGATGCCCATCTTAGGCTGGGTCAACCTGGGAGTCCAAGTTAACTTTACTTTTAATCACCACCTCGACGGGGATTCGAACACATAACCACCAGGCCGGCAAGCAAGCGTGCTAGCCACTACATTATGAAGCTTCCGTGTAAGATAGATACGTTCAATTATAAATGAAACAATACATTGATTTATTGGTTGTTTCGGGATTTGAAACAATAAATGCAAATCCGCCACAAACATTCAGGCAGGGATGAGCAGAAGACTTGGAAATTCATATTAAAAGAGGATTAAAGACAAGAGGATTGACTTCATTTCACCGGTTGCTACCCCATATGGCTCGGTCTTGTTTCCGCAGGATTGCCTGTTGAGAGCGTCGCACACAGCACGAACTCCGTAGCTCATCGATGACTTCTAGAGTCTTCTAAACCAAACTGCACTCGTGACCTGAATGATGGAGTCCCGAAACGAATCCCTCGACATTCGTAGCTGTAGGCAAGTGGCTTGACCACTTCGTGGCTGTAGGCAAGTGACTTGACCACTTCGTAGCTCTAGGCAAGTGGCTTGACCACTTTGTAGCTCTAGGCAAGTGGCTTGACCACTTCGCCTCGAAGACCGCCGTCCTCTCCCACCTTTTTTTCAACATGAACATTAATATTCAAAACAAGAAACAAATGCTAAACTAACAATACAAATTGAATCATCGAAGAACATCGGAGTAAATAAACATAGAGATTCAAGAACGAGTAACAAGTTTCTCACTTCTTGGTGATGTAATGACGACACCACAAATCTCAAGAAATAATAGAGAGACCAGGAATAATCAAAATATATTCAGTAGCATGAAGTTAATATCTGAAACAATATACAATAAATGCAACATGAGAAAAATAACGTATTATATAAATTCAGCACTACTTATGGAAATGAAGCACAATTACTGAGATAAAACATTGAAAGAAAGAACTCCATTGTACCTTTTTCCAGTCACTAGTTATGTCAATCTTATTCTCTTTAACCTTAGAGACCCATTCTGTGAATAGAGAAACATGTCAGACTACAATATACAAGATAGAAAATAAAAAATACGCACGCACGCTCATATACACACAAGGGCACACACACGCGTGCATTAATAAGCACAATAACATGTGTCCACACAGACATGCATGCATACAGAAACACAAACATACATACGCACAAAGAAATATATAAACATACATATAAACAGAAACAGAAACAGACAGACAGACAGACAGACAGATATTTTACCAAAGGGAAATCCTCCTGGCAATGCTGTGTTCACCAGACTCCCAGTGAGGCCATAGAGTGGACTAAGTGACTCAAAGCCGTCTTCAGGTTTATCCTTGGATTTGTACGTCTGGTTGTCCTTAACATCTGCATATGTTATGTTGCTAAACTTATCTGCCGAATTACCGTTGGAGTCTCTTAAAGTTTCGGGGTTTAGGATCGTTACATTCACGGACTGTGCATCAGCCAGTATGTTACATGGCTCATGGAGTGTTATTAGAGCAATCAAAAACAGCACTGAAGTAATTATAGGAGCCATTGTTTCCAGCGAGGCTGCGCTGCTCAAGACCTGATGGCGCCCACCTGCTAAAATAAAACATAAAAACGTCAAACGTGCAGGACGGAGAAGTATCACTATGCATATAGGAATAATTTGGACAAGGCATAATTATAATGTTGCCAAACCATAAGTAAATATCGTTGAAACAGCCAAGAACGTTTAGGAAGGTTTAAAATATTTCTGCACACCAACACACATAAATAAAATACCTACCACCAGCAAGGAAACATCACTGAAACACCAAATTTCAATTCACCGGCATTACTGAAACATCTAAAGTTATAAGCTAACAGTAACTTTTTACTTAACGATTAACTATAAGTACATATATTGACATGTGATGGAATAACACTAGCTTTTTTCTGGTTGATTGGGTGGTTGGTTGGGTGGTAGGCTGGGTGTTTGGATGATGGTTGGTTGATTGGTTGGTTTTGGTTGGGTGAGAACCATCTAGAAAACTGTATATTAACTCTTGATGCCGATGTACAGGCGTTCAAGTTGTCCCACCCCTTAAAGTGCTTGTACCCATTGGAGTGAGGGTGGTATAGAGACTTTTCCTTCAAGTCGCTACCGAAGTATTATCGCCACGTGGACTGTTTTGCACATTTCTTCTTCCCTCTTCAAAATCAGAATCCGGCGGGGTATGCAAGATCGGTACTGGAACACTACATCCACTGAGAGGTATAATAGGATGTAACTAGCTTATGCTTCACAACAGCACATACGGCTAGGCTGAGATGAGGTTTAGGTTGGCAATGCATCACCCCTCCCCCTCCCCCCCCCCAGGTTTTAGGTATTTTATTGTCCAAAAATCCGGCTCAATGCAGAGTACCCAGTGTCCTGTATCCAGTGCCCAGTGTCCTTTTTCCAGTGCCCAGTGTCCAGTAGGTCAACTTTCTTGTTATGCTATACATTTCTAGAGCTGCTGGACCACGAAGACACAGAAAATGTCACCAATAGGGTACACACGTCGTTGTCATTTTACTAAGTATACCTACCTGGGAGAATTTCTAGTAAATTTTCCTAACACCTGTCCACCCATTCCTCCCACCCCCCCTCCCTCTCTCACTCACTCACTAACTCACTCACTTACTCACTCACTCACTCTCTCGCTCATTTACTCACTCGCTCGTTCACCCACCCACCCACCGACATACTCGCTCTCTCGAGCACTCACTTGCTCGCTCACTCTTCGCACTTACTCTCTCGCTCATTAACTCACTCACTCACTCACTCACTCACTCACTCACTCACTCACATACACAGACACACAAACACAGACACACAAACACACACACACACACATATATATATATATATATATATATATATATATATATATATATATATATATATATATATATATACTGTAAACTGGGCAAGAATGTAGCGGGGGTTTTAGTAATGGGAGAATTATCACATACAAAGAGCCCAGCGAATAAGTCTTGAGCAAATTATAAATTATATAGATTTCGGTGTGTTGTGTTCTGTTCGCAATCGAACAATGATTAATGCTTTAATTCAGTGAAGCCTTTTGTGTGACCACTACCCTTGTGTCGTCCTGATCGAGAAAGACAGGGCCAGTAGTCAAGGAAACAAGACAAAAGCCTTCCCGTATGACAACACTGGTCAAGACGCCATAAGCAAGATCAGAAGAAGAAAACTAACTTCTTCCCGCAGGAGACAAAAAAGATGGTTGCAACCACCATGGTGGAATGGAGAGGTCGAGAAGGCATGGCTGGGAAAGAGGCAGGCTGTCAAAGACTGGCAAAAAGCCAGAGAGGCTAACATGTCACAGGGTGAGTTGGCGCACCTGAAGACTGAGGTCCATAGGACGATGACTTTATTCAAATCCTGCGCCAAACAGGCCAAGGCTGAGAAATGGGACGAGTTCTGCATAAAGGTGTGCTCCGATCGATCTCTTACGACATTCTGGCGCCTCCTTAAGCGCATAAACGGTGCTGCACAAGGTAGGGGTATACCAGACTTTCAAGGCACAGACCTCAAATGGAAAAAAGTCGGATGCGGATAAAGGTAAGGCCCTTCTTGCACGCTACATGGAGCAGACTGACCAGAAAGACGAGCCCACGAGACAGAGGGCCACAACGACACTCTCTCAGTTGTGCGAGGGTGTCGGTACAGACGAAGAATGCTTAACCACAGCTGAGATAATGCGTGCGATGCTCAAGAAATCACCTAACACCGCCCCAGGCCAAGACGGCATCCGATATGGTGACCTACTGGCGATGTCAGATGATGACATGGAAGAACTGGCCAGAGAATTCAACACCAGTATCCAAAGGGGTCAGATGAAAGAGGAATGGCTACACAGCTACTTGCTGCCGCTGCCAAAACCGAACAAAGACCATTCCAGGATAAGTGGGTACAGAATCATTACGATGCAGAACACTGCTGGCAAGCTACTGGAGAAAATTGTAGCACACAGACTTTCTTGTGACTTGGAACAACTCGGCTGCTTCCCGCCCACACTTGGAGGATACAGATGTAACAAAGATTCATGGCTGAATGCGGCAGTCTTTGCTCAAGATGTTTACGAAGGATTTCAGGTCAGAGAAGAGACATGTGCGGCCGCCATAGATTTAGAGAACGCATACAATAGAGTATCCTTCGAGCACTTGATGCAAGCCCTCCTCAGACTGAAAGTGTAAATCACCTTGTACGATGGATAGCTGTAGTACTGCTCCAAAGGAAGGTGGTGCTCAGATGTGGGAGTTGGTCTTCTGAGCCGACAACTATGTGTCCAGGATTGCCGCAGGGTTCACCACTGTCACCAGTACTATTCAACGTGTATACGGTGTCGATCACTCAACAATAGTTGGACGGGAGAGGTAGGACTCTGTCATTTGTTGACGACATTCTCGTGTATCGACAGGGTCGAGATAGACAGGCGGTTGCCAATGATATGCAGGGCGAACTAGAGCGAATTTCCTCATGGTGTGCTGATGCTGATGCCCTTGTCAACCCCGCAAAGTCATCGGTTACGTGGTTCTCCCTAAACAACCATATTGTGTTCACAGACCTGGCGGCAGTGAGAATGGAAGGAATGAGTAGAACCCAGTCGATGACATATCTTGGCGTGAGGCTTGATTGTATCCTGTCTTTCAGAGATCATGTCGATTATGTCATAACGAAAGCTCGAAAAGGTTTGTCAGCAATGAGAGTCATGGCGACTGCCAATATCGAGCAAAGACTGCTAATACTTATGTTCCAAGGACTGGTGTTTTCACCCATCGAGTATGTCCTGGCCATCCTCACTGTCAGCCCTACACAGATTGGAAGACTTAAAAAGGTACAAAACGAAACCATGCGCATCATTCTGGGTTGCACGAGAGACACCAGCTGTGTAGCAATGAGATACCTCCTTGACTTCCCACAGGATCAAGATCTGGAGAGCTCGTGCGTACTTAAAAATAAGTGCAGATGAGCGGCACCTTCTGCATTAAGCTATATTCAGAGAAAAGGGTGACAGGCTAAAGAGGGGCAAATCATGGATGGGTCGGGCGGAAGATGTCATCAGACATGTCTGCAGTCTTACCAGTATCAACCCCGGCAAGGTTTTTAAGTGCACTTTCTCCTGCATTATCACACTCGACACACGGTGCAGAGAGCACAACCCTGCCGCTGTCAATGTAGAAGTCAACGCGCTCATCTTTGAACACTCAGATAGCTCCGAAGTGCTCATCTGTACAGATGGATCTGTTGTAAAGCATCAGAGAAGTACATGGACATTTACAGCCCGTTCAGCGGGCCGAACCGTTCAAGAATCCAGTGGAGCCCACTCTATGACCACGAGCAGTATGACGATGGAAGTGATGGCAGTAACACAGGCTTTCATATGGTTAGTGTATCACAGCATTATACCAACGTGTGTGTACTAAGTGATTCAGTGAGCATGATTCAGAAGGTCGAAGCTGGATCTGTACCTAGACAGTGGACTGAGTCGATGCATATGCTGGGGGAGGGGGGGGAGGGGGGGGATCTTAGCACCTATGGACCTGTCCGGAGTGCAATGAAGATACCCCAACTGATAACTGATAAGATAACTGAAAACCTTTTGTGTAACATCACAAACCAAAACATAGTAGTTTCAAACTAATTCTTCCAGTACTGATCTATTAACTATTTTCTGGTCTATTGAGAGCTATTCCCGCGTCTGTAACTAACCGTCACACATGAAATAGCCCGCCCTTACCGTCCTAACGTGGCGTTTGTAGTGACACAGTAAGAATAATGGGGTAAACATTACCCACGCTAATATAGTCCACATATTTCGCATACGTCATTGTCTTTTGTTTTATTCGTTCTGTTTGGTGCGCTTATTACACCAGTTTGTTAAACGTCGATATTATTGTACTTGTATGCTACTCTAGCTGCTGCTGCTGCTGCTTCTTCTTCTTCTTCTTCTTCTTCTTCTTCTTCTTCTTCTTCTTCTTCTTCTTCTTCTTCTTCTTCTTTTTCTTCTTCTTTTCCTTCTTCTTCTTCTTCTTCTTCTTCTTCTTCTTCTTCTTCTTCTTCTTCTTCTTCTTCTTCTTCTTCTTCTTCTTCTTCTTCTTCTTCTTCTTCTTCTTCTTCTTCTTTCTTGCAAGGAAATTGAAAACCAACACAACACCCGGAATTAATACACAAATTAATACACAAATTAATACACAAAAGAATTAATGACATCACTAACAAAAGAACACACACATCAACGGGTTGCCTGAAAACCAAAGATGGCGAAATCATAATAGAAAAAGATCAGATTTTACATGCGTGGTCAGATTATGTGAAAGACCTTTATGATGATACAAAAGAAGAACAATATCATCATTGGAATAATAATGAAGGATCGTCAATTTTGAAGAACGGAAGCTCAGAATGCTCTTAACTATATGAAAACTGGCATGACCCCGGGTCCAGATAACATCACAATAGAAATGATCAATACCTTAGAAGAAGATAAAATAGACTAAGTCACCAGACTGCTGAGCGCTATATATGATACTGGAGATATACCTCCTGAATTATGTAATTCTATTTTTATTGCAATCCCGAAGAAATCAGGAGCCTTGGAATGTGATCAACATCGAACAGTTAGTATAATGAGCCACATCACGAAGATTTTGCTGAGAATTATCATGCAAAGAGTTAGGAAGAAAATACAACCCGAAAAAGGAGAAGAACAGTGTGGGTTTGTAGAAGGCAGGTACAGGAAATGCTGTGTATATATTTAGAACAGTAGTTGAACGTTCTATAGAGGTAAACAAAGCTCTAAACCTTTGCTTTATTGACTACACAAAGGCTTTCGATAAAGTGAGACATGTCAACATGATAAGGATGCTTGAAGATCTACAAATTGATAGAAAAGACCTTAGACTTTAAAAAAAACATATATTGGAAACAACAAGCTGCAATCAGAATTGATAATGAAGTAGATTAATATCAGCCTATTAAAAGAGGTGTGAGACAGGGATGTGTAATGTCTCCAATCGTTTTTCCCTGTACAGTGAAAATATGTTCAGAAATATAGAAGATATGGAAGGAATCAATATTGGGGGGACGATACAACAATAACATTAGATATGCAGATGATACAGTCTTGATGGCAGACAATGAACAGGACATGCAACATTCGGTAGATGCGGTTGTTGCACACAGTGAACAACTAGGGTTAGAATTAAATTGTAAGAAGAGACAGAATATGGTTGTCACTGGGAAGAAGGAAATACCACAATGTGATATACGAGTAAATTGGCATATTCTTAAGCAAGTAAATCGATACAGTTATCTCCGAACAGTCATGTTGTTTGTCCATTAAGAATTATGATGACCATTCATTTCATCCAGTGGGGTTGAAAGTGTGAAGCCGTGAGTTCTAAGATGGCTGATAAGGCCTATTTTGGTTCGAAATGTTCTTTGACAATGTGGACAAAGAATGCTTGACGTTACTGGAGGAGGATTTTCTGCATTGGTTTTTCTGTCCTGCCTTTTCTTCACAGCTCTTGCAGTTCTGGTTGCCTCACGCGTGACTGCACCCTTGCGTAATGAAGCACGCCACGAATTTCGGTCTCTGGCTGCAGTCCCCCAGGTGTCATGAAACAGTCATAACATCTGGGTGATGCCTTGAAGAGATTAGAACCAGAATTGTCATTGCAAAGGTAGCCTTTTGCAAGATGAAAAACATGCTGACCAATAAATAAATATCAACTGAAACGAGAAAAAAAAGTGTTGAAGTGCTACTTAGAACCTGTACTTTTGTATGGCTGTGAAGCGTGGACAATGAGCAGACAAGCTGAAAAACATATGATGGCTGTGGAAATGTGGTTTCTGGAGAAAATGCAAAGAATACATGGACGACAGGAAAACCAATGAACAAGTCCTTCAAGAAACAAATGAAGATCGTAAACTGATTAAAAACATTAGACGTAGACAATCAAAATTTTTGTGGCATGTTATGAGAAGAAATGACTTGGAGAAATTGGTGATAACTGGCAAGATCGAAGGGAAGAGTCCAAGGGAAAGACCGAGAAGTAAATTCCTGAATGGCTTGGCCACGTGACATGGTCGAGACAGAAACGCGGAGCTGATCCACGACTCTGGTGATCAAGTGAGATGGCAAAACAAGACCGCCCACGTTTATCGACATGGCACATGATGGATGGATGAATGTGGGACTGCGGGGAAATGAACAGGCTGATAGGCTGGCAGGAAATGCACATGTTGGTGGTAGATTACCTATGGAAAAGGGAGAGGTGGTCGTGCGGCTGTGGAACCAGGTGGAGAAGGTGTAGGAACAGATTGAGAATCTGTATGTGGAAAGCATGAGATGGCGGGGGATTGGCAGGGGTTCTGGTAGAACAGTGGTTCTCAACCTGTGGGGAATTCCCCCCCCCCCCAGGGGGAATTTTAGGGTTTCCAGGGGGGGGGGGATGAAGACCATTTCAAGATCGCGTTAATACAAGAACCGATTACTTGACATTGTTTTTCCCTTCATACTTTACAGTTATGTGTCTCATCCTTCCAAAATTCATTTTATAAAGTAAGTAGACCTACAAATCATGTGACTTGTTTTAGTATATGCTATTACATTTACCTTCCATTTTTACGTATACTGTGTAGGGATGGGGGGATTTTTAGATAGGAAATATGAAAGAGGGGGGATGACGTTCTGAAAATACGGTGAAGGGGGCACGGGCCAAATTTTTGATAGGAAGGGGGGGGGGGCGGGAATGACGTTCTGAAAATATGGTGAAGGGGGGCACGGGCCAAAAAAGGTTGAGAACCACTGTGGTAGAATCTCAAAACTGAGAGGGAAGACCAGGAGAACTTTTAATAAAATAGCGGTGGGAACGATAAGTAGTGTGACTCTTCGCTGGCTGTTGAACGAGGGGACGGAGCGCTTATGGCAATGGTTCTCAACCGGTGGGAAATTTCCCCCCAGGGGGAAATTTTAAGGTTTCCATGAAGGGGGGGGGGGCGAATTAAGATTATTTCAAGATCGCATTAATACAAGAATCAGTTACTTGATGTTGTTTTTCTCTCTAAATTTTACGGTTCTGTACTTCTTCGCTCTAATGAAATTCGTGTTATAACGTAAGTAGACCCGCAAATCACGTTTTATGTAGATGTCTAGGCTTGTTCTAGTATGTGTTATTAAATTTAGCTTCCATTTTTATGTATACTGTGGAAGGGTGGAAGTGTGGGGGGATTTATAATCAGAAAATTCGAAGCGGGGAGGGATGACGTTCTGAACATATAGTAAAGGGGGACATGGGCCAAAAAAAGGTTGAGAACCACTGGCTTATGGTAATGTCCTGGGTGCAGTGATGTCCGTTCTTAGCTCAACTCAACTGAACAACTTGCGGTACTTTAAGAAAGAGAACGCTGAAGTGCTATATAGAACTTGTTTAGTTGTATGGCAGTGAATCTTGGATGCAAATTAACAAGTTAGGAAGAGATTGGAAGCAACAGAGATGTAGTTCCTGAGATGAATGTTGCGAATTTCTTGGACTGCCAAAGTAACTAACAACGACTGCCTGAAAGAGGCTAATGAAACTAGAATATTATATACAGCAATAAGAAAGAGGCAAACAGCTTTTTTGGTCATGTGATGAGAAGAGAGGCTTTGGAGAACATTATGACAACTGGAAAGATCGAGGGGAAGAGAGACAGAAACAGACCAAAATAAATTATGCTGGATGGATGGAGACGTAGCATGGAGGAATATCAACAGCAGAGTTGATTCCCCCCCCCCCCCCCAAAAAAAAAAAAAACCGAGATCTGGGAGAATCATGAACGCCTACGTCAGTCGGCATGGCACTTGATGATGATAATGATGATGATGATGATGATGATGATGATGATGATGATGATGATGATGATGATGATGATGATGATGATGATGATGATGATGATAAAAAAAAACACCCAGGAAATTATGTTTCTTCCCTTTGCTCTTCTCTCATCAAGTTTTCAATTTGCCATAAGGTTTCAAGTTTAACAATGACTTAAAACATGACAAGTAACATGACTTAAAAATCTGTAAGTCTGCCTCTCATTTCTCCAATCAGTTTATTGTTTTCATTTGTTTCTTGTAGAACTGCCTTACATGTATTTCTGTCCGTCCACGGTATTCTTCAGTTTTCTTCAGAAAATACAACTTTATTGTCATTAAATGTTTCTCGGTTTGTTTCACGTTCGCACAATAATATAGGTTTTGCACAATAATATAGGTTTTGCACAATAATATAGGTTTTGCACAATAATAAGGTTTCACACAACAATATAAGTTGTGTATATCACTTTAATACTATTTGAATCGTCGCAACTGCGTTGATAATCCGTAATAGCTGTGTTTGGATATTTGTCGCTGTGGGGCAAATACTAAATCCACAATTGACCAAATGTGTGGCAGTATGAGAGATATGTTTAGCTATTATTTCTGTCTGTTTACAAGTGTGATACGAGTGAGCGGGGCGAACTTCGACCTGTGTAGTTGACTGCTTAGTCCGACACATGTAAAGTACGATGCTTGTCTATGTGGTCACAATAAATACATGGAATCTTTGAGAGGTATAGGAAAAGCATTGTTACGAGAGATTTTGTTGTTTCTTGACAATGTCTTAACAAATCCTTGCTGTCTCATTTGTAAGTAACTGGAGGTCTAGAGGTTAAGACATTTGTCTCACTCGTCATGAGGCAACATAAGATAAAGTAGGTTTCTCTTTGCGAGGTTTAAGAAATGCCACTATATGTCAACCCATCATCATCCTGTAGCAAGTCCTTCATAAAACGTCACATTCATGATGCGCAGAAAACACCCCCCGATCTCTTATCATTTATCCAGCCTCATGCACCCTCATTCACCTTCATGCTCAAAATGTATGCAATGTCCTGTGTCCATCTGCTTGCTGTTCGACCTCGGTCTTGTCTTCCAGGAACTATCCTTCCATGACTGTTCCAAGCCACTATGACATTTAATATGCCCAAAAGAGTTTAGTTTACGAGACACGAAACTGTTCATGAGCCAGTTTTCTTCTATTTTCAGGCCTTATAGAATTTCAAACTGGTTTTTCTTCCTTGTCCGCGATATTCTAAAAATATTCCCAGACTGTTTTCTGTAACATCTGAGCTCAAAAGCCCAAATTTTCATCTTTAGTGATTGCGAGATAGTCAATGGCACATTCTTATGTTGCTATAGGAAAGATGCATGTTCTCAAAAAATGTTACTTTAACTTGCTTGAGTTGTGCTATAGTTTCTTACTACTGTTTAATCTCTGTATTGCTACTGTCAGCCTGCGTCTAATTATAAGTAACTTGTAGAAATACTGTGTTGGAATGCCAGTTGTATTATTTTCTTAATCTGGACTTGCACTCTTCATGGAGTTTTGTAAATATGGGGTGACTTTGAAGCTCTTTAAGTGGCGCACCGTATACTGACAATAAAACATCAAGCTGCTGCCTTGCAGGTCTACTAGACCAATCAACGGCTATGAATTGTGGATGCACTGGACCTTAGCCTAGCAACATAGCCCATCACTATCAACAGCGCCGCCAGGCGTAAACGTATCGAGCTGTGTCGTATGTCGTATGTTTTATCAGTAACCACCCCTTGGTTTCTACTAGGGTCCATCACTACATGTAAACCCATTTACCTAATGAATGGTTATGTAGCCTGTTTTCACTATGAATATTTTACACAATGGCGCTTGCCTCGATGTTAAACGAAGTTGCATGCCCTTTACATGAAGTTACAGTCAACCCCAGAATGTTTGACTGATTGTGATTCCTAAGCACTTTTACGTTAGTAATTTGCCATTTCTTTGTAAACGGCCGACGCCTCGTACCAACGAAATCATTGCAGAGCAATCTGCTTCCAAATCGCCTGCAGCAAAGAATCACAAACAAATCACAAACAGCCAATAAATGCCAGGGTTGATTTAACGTCCTGCAAAAGGACACGAAAGTAACAATTTAATTCACAAGTGGAGACCTCGGAAGGAAAAGTGACTGGCACGCTTGCCTGCTGGCGCGGTGGTCATGTGATCGTATGTCCGTAATCGCGGATAAAGGAAAATTACAAACATGAGCTTTCATATCTAGCCAATCTACAATGTGTACCAGGAAATGTCATAGAAAGCTAAAGCGACCTGATTGGTATACAAGCTCACCACACATCTAGTACCGATTGGCATACAACCTCACCACACATCGAGTACCAATTGGTATACAACCTCACCACACATCGAGTACCGATTGGTATACAAGCTCACCACACATCGAGTACCAATTGGTATACAACCTCACCACACATCGAGTACCAATTGGTATACAACCTCACCACACATCGAGTACCGATTGGTTTAACAAATGGTGCTAACACAATGTATACAATACACAGCGAGGCATGTCAAAGGTTATGAGGAGCTGACTGAGTTGCGTTGAGTTGAGTTGATCTAAGAACCGACATCACTGCACTCAGAACATTCCCACACGCACTCCTTCCCCTTGTTCAACAACCAGTGAAGAGTCATACTACTAATTGTTCCCATGGCTATCTGATTGAAAGTTCTCTTTGTCTTCCCTCTCAGTTTTGAGATTTTTCCAGAACCCCTGCCGATCCCCCGCGATATCATTCTTTCAACATACGGATTCTCAGTCTGTTCCCCCGCGCTAGACCACCTCTTCCTTGTCCATAGATAATCTACCACCAAGAGGTACATTCCCAGCCAGCCTGTCAGTATGTTCATTCCCCCACACTCCCGCATGGCCGGGGCAAAAAAAATCCATACAATTCTCAGTCTGTGACCTCTAAAGCGAGCGAGGTGAGCCATTCCACACGAAACGTTCCTTTCTCCATCTAACTAAGCATACTCCGTGAGTCCGTAATAAATACAATGATTGTTGCAGATGTCTTCTCTAACCAACGGAATGCCACTGTTACTGCTTCCACCTCTATTCTCGTGCTGGAGGTTGAAGATTTTTACGCATTCTCCATTAGCCCGCAGGATGAAACACCACCCATTACGTCTGTTTCTCACCACTGACCCATCGGTGTAGATGACTATATGTCACCTTGATGTGTGTTACTCTGGATCGGTTGTTACACCTCAAACTCTGTGCGGCCTGTTGCCCATTCTCTGCACTCACGACCCAGTGTTACTATGACATTGTGCCATTCCATCATGTCTTCCGGTACTTCAACACACTCTTTATCACAATTGATGGTCTCTAGACCACATATCTGGCGTATGAATATTTCTGAGAAAATATTTACAAGTACTTCCTGGTACAAGATATTGATAAAAGCAATGCGTCATGCAGTAACTAAGAAACAATGTACTTTAACAACGCCACTATTAATTACTGTCACCTGTAGCGGGTGTGATTCAGCCACTGCTGCTGTGATCAACCTACGTGAAACAATTGTGTGCCACAAACTGTGCTAGAGAGGGGGAATTAGGGGTAGATGTCGTGGCGCAAAGATACTGTTTTTATGGTTGCAATCGATATTGATTTAACGCCGTGTTAAGCCCTAACGATTTCACATATATTCCTCTTGTTCAAGAACCGTGCCAGCCGACATAGGCGACTATGTTTCTCTACAACCATCTCCAAGACCAGCAGACGATCGAACACGTATTGTGCAGGTATACGGTAGCCTTCAGGCAAGGAGGCCGTTTCATGTTGTGCCACAACAACGTATCATCTGAGCTGGTAATCATACTGGATTTAGCAAGATTGAAAGTGAACAAACACAAACAAACAAGCCTAAGATAGGTCCGATGTATTTCCTAAAAACTGAAGGTTTAAAGGTAAGAGCAGTAGGTCATGTCAACAACTCTGAAAACTTCCCGCCCTTCATCGATAGCTCAAAAGACCGGAAATTAGTGGTAAACCTAAAGGGCCATGGACGATGTCCTGACACAGTCCTGATTTCAGAAAAGACTCGACACTGTGGTTCACCCCTCATCGCCTCGTCGGTTACCGCTGGTTGAGCAGACTATCTGGTACTAATCGAGTTTAGAGGAACAGCACATCCTTTTTAACATTTTATTTTTATTAATAGTTTATAATATTTATTACCTAAGAAAACGATCAATTTACTCACACTCCTTGAATCGGAGGCGAGCGTCGGGGTTAGTCACCTTGATGGCTGGCCAGGCTCGACAATGGCGTTCCTCTTCCTGCTGGAGACATTGTGTGCTATCTCAGCAGAGAACGTGCTGTTCTGGATCAGTAGCACCTTCAGTTCCTTGGTGTTATGAACGAGGAATTTCTTGAAGCCGTAGGGGCAGGCGTGCTTGCATTTCTTCCATGTACCGTAACATATGTTTGGCATCTTGTAATGACCAACAACCGGTCTCCCTGGCCGAGGTGTTAGCGACTTTCTCCGTAATCCCGTAAATCCACGTGAGGAATGTAACTTGTGCGAGAATCTGTAGTGGTCTCGCTGCGTTGGTAACTTATGGGATATGTGAGCCGGCCGCTCAGAAAGCAATAGCAAACTACTGAGCGTAATCTTGCCAAGAAATCAACAATCAGCTGAAAGATGCTAATGTTGACAGCGATGTCCTGTAAAGGATATGCAAACAAAACAAAACAATGACAAACAGCCGGCTCCGTGGCGAAGGGGTTACGGGCGCAGTTCGTAATCCCGCATACCCGTGTTCGAAACACACTCTGTGTGTGTGTTTTTTTCTTCATGAAATGGCATGGGCGCCGGTCGTTCAGAAAGAAATGGCAAAATACTGAACGTAAACTTGCCCAGGAATCACGAACAACCAAATAATACTGGGGTTGACTGCTACGTCCTGTAAAGGACATGCAACTAACATTTTTAACTGACCAACAAGTACAATTGCTTTGTTGTCAATACCTTTGATCTTGCGTCAGTGTGGCTGGATTTTGCTATAGCTGTCAGACTGGTGGCGAATGAACTTCTTTGTCCTTTTCTTCACGATGGTTGCCTTGACAAGTGATCTGACAGCCGCCATGGCGGATCTGTTCGAGTATCCAACAACTTAACGGAAGAACTACCGCTACCTAGTCGCCAGTCTGAGACAGGGCGGTTATGTAGTCAGACTACTCGCCATAGAGGAGGGCGCAAGAGGTCTTATTTGTTATGTAGTCAGACTACTCGCCATAGAGGAGGGCGCAAGAGGTCTTATTTGTTATGTAGTCAGACTACTCGCCATAGAGGTGGGCGCAAGAGGTCTTATTTCGAATTCCGCATTTGACCCGCATTCCCGCAACTGGGACTTAAATGAGCAGTAGAGAACTCGGGGGCTAAAACAACATGTCGAAGCTGCGGAGAAAGCCTCGTTCTGACTATGGAACAGCTAATACGACTAATAGAACGAATCGATGTGTTAATGTGACCTGTCTTACGAGAGTAGCCTGGCCAGGCTCTGACATCCCAACCAGCGACGACACGAACCTTTACTTCCGGTCGTGTGGCCTGTCCGTAGTCTTACGATTGTAACTTGTTCTTTTCGGTTGAGTTGCTATAGTCTGTCCAGAAATGAATGCCGTCATTCACAATCAATTATTTTGTTAACTGTCTGTTGCATCGTTATGAAATTTTTCCTGCCGTCTTATATTTAACCCCACCTAAGGAATATGTCTTTGACAGGTCCAAAAGCAACTTAAATCATCGAAAGTGGCGACATTTCTTTGATGTTTTGGCGAAAATGTACTGAATTCACTCTAACAAACTAGTCTTACAGTAAAGCACGTCATTTCGGGTAACGACACAAGTACAAGGCGTCGCCAGATTCGTATAGGAGTGGGTGCAATAAAAAAAAAAGTAGCTTAAAAGTCGACAGGGTCGACTGCATTGCATCGGGTTTTTATCCCATATGGCTCAGTCTCTTTCCGCAGCGCAAAGCACGTACTTCGTAGCTCCAGCGACAACCCTCGGGAGTCTCCGAAAAAATGCACTCGTGAAATGAAGGACGCGGCCCGGAATCGAACATACAACCTTCGGAGCCCGAGTCAAACGGCTTGACCACTTCACCACGGAGACTCCCGAGAGGGGTGCAATGTGTAATATTAGTAAAGACAGAGAATTTACAGAGGCATGGGGTAAATAATGTGTAAATTTACAGGAAAATAGAAGGAATATATTTCTTACCTTATTTTTCATTTCCTTCTTGTTTCTTCAGCTGCTGGTTAATAATGTGTACACAAGTATTCATGTTACTAGGATGCATTTAGCTTTTTATATTGAGTTCGTGAAAGCTTCCAAATAGCTGTGCGTCAATGTGCGTATGAAGTGACCAGAAATGATACCGCAATTTAGTCATCATGTTTCAATTTTTAAGGATCTGTTCAGCTGTCTGTGTAGTTTGTTCACACGTACACATGGGTGACAGACCCGCTTTGAGTCTTCGTGAAAGATTGTCTACTCTGCTGTTTACCGTTCAGAGACGGAAAATAATTACCTGTTTTGCACTATGAAAATAGTTGCCAGTGTCTCTGTAGTTGGCTTTCTTCTTAACGACCAAGATGTTGGTCCTCTTTCCATTGAAGTTTATAGATTGATTCGTATGCACGTGTGTTGTCCCCTAATTTGACAACGTGTTTGCTCTCATGTTTCTTGTTATGTCACAATATGTCAGTTTCCACCGCAATATTACTCTTATGTTGGTATTTAATGCGTTTAGTGTAGTTTTTTTTTCTTCCAATACCAGTTGTTTGTCACCGCTGAGGGCTTGTTGAATTGAAAATTCATCACTGTGGAATACAAACTGTTGCCATTGACATTGTGCTGATGCTGTCATGTTAAGGGCCTGCAATTCTTCTTCTGAATAGTTGGAGCAAAATATCTCAGTAAGCGTGCATGTGGATTCATGTCTGCGATCTGCCAAGACCTTAATCTGTGTCGCACGATTCCATTAGGTTGATGACTGCTCTCGGTTGCATAAAATTCAATCAATCCTTTCTCCAATAGTCATCCTTATCTTTCAAATCATGGTCCTCAAATTTTTTCCACCAACTTTTATCAATATTTAATAGCGCGGACTGGGGTTGACTGCTACGTCCTATACAGGACATGCAACTAACATTTTTAACTTGACGTCATCTTGACGTCAGACAATTTGAATATAGTATTGTCAGCTGCCACCTGTCCTTTAATTTTAGCCCACACATGTTCTATAGGGTTAAAATGACAATGGTACGGCGGAAGTCTCAAGCACCCATGACGATGCTCTTCTGTCAACTTGTCGATTTAATTTTTCTTGCTTTTTGGCGTCTGTTTTACAAGGGACAACATTTCTAGCTAGAAATACGTTTCTGGACATGGTATGTTTTCCATTCGGAGCCATATCTTTATTGCTCCCTTTGTGCTCGATGCTGTAGGTATTTTGTCTTCTTGGGCAACAACATTGATATTGATATCATACATTGTCCATAATTGGACACGGCGGTCTATCTAGGGATGGAAGCACTTTATTCTCGAGCCAATCTCTAAATACATTACCATTCATCTTATTATGATAATCCCTATTGTCTGTATGCTTTGATACGAACACGAGTCCAGCATTCTGTAGTAAGCCATTATGCGTATTACCAGCATGGGTCATGACCAAATGCTGTCCTATACTACTGGGCACATATCGCTTTATCATTCCATCCACTGATTGCCATTCCTTATCACTTCTGTGGTGCGCATTGATCCACGTTTCATCCAAATACACTGTGCCCTAATTTTCTTTGCGTATTTCCTTTATTTCACGTAGGTTTCTGATTCTCATGGCTCCTAAATGCGGTTACTCGCAAAGAATATTTCTACCTCCCTTGTACTTTCTAAAAGTGAAGCCTAATGTCCTTATAATTTTCCACAATGATGTTTTGGATAGCTCTATGTTATTGTTCTTTCTCAACCAAACCCTAAGCTTTCTTACAGTCACTGTTTCTTTGGCATCCAGCATTTTTATAATAGCTCGCCTTATGACATCCTTGTCAAAGCTGTCTACAATTGCCTTTCTACCTACCGCTTGGTTATTGCGTGGTGGTTTCATTCCAGATTCTTGCAGCCATCGACGAAATTACCGTTTACTCAAACCCAATGCATGCACTGTTCTTTTTCCGGAAGTTGTAATAGTATGACAAGTTTCCTGCGATCAGCTTCTTAACAAAAATATGTGTACAACTTCATAGCGATGCTTTGAATGTGTACACAATTTCACATTCAATCCCATTGAACATTATTCACACATTCAGATGTTAGCGATAAGTGGTAAGATTTAAAAAAAAAAAAATCAGGTTTCATTAAAGAACCCACATATTTACAACACCTTTGAACACTCCCAGTTTTAACAGCTCGGGGTTATTGCCACAAGGCCAATCCCGTGATCCAAGGAGAATATTCAACATTGAACGCTGATTTTCTGGCTGAAGGTGTAATACATTTAAAATTATGGACTTAATCTCTGACCTGTAAATTATATACCGCATATAAACAAACATTGAAATCTGCTGTACAATCTCCAGAACAAAAAAAAATCTTATTGGGTGGACAAAACGATAAGGTTATATGCTAAATCTCATCATTTTCCCTCAGTTGGTTTTTCTGATATATGGATTTTTATATGGAGGCAATCAAATGTAAATGCACTATAATATTCATCCTCCTTCTGGTGATCTGGATGCTAGGTGTATGCGTGTGTGTGCGCGCGCGCGTGCTCGCGCCCGCGCGCCCGCTATCGTTTGTGACACTTTAGCCCGTCGGTAAATTGTAACTTGTTAGTTCCTTATTGAGTATGTCATAATATCGTTTTGGATCTGAACAATTTTGCCTACTTTCAATCTGAGCTGAATACAGTTGCCCTCTCCACACACACACACACACACACACACACGCACACGCACACGCACACGCACGCATACCGATTGCTTTGAAAATTGAAAACGATAAGACGAGAGAAGCAATAAAGATAAATTACACATGCAGGAGCCAAATGAAAGTGTTTAAGTGAGAAAAACATAGTTAAACATCAAATGAACACACATGCATTGATAATTGCAATGAAACAGCAATTAATTTTAACATCGATTGGGCGCATATGTTTATGTATGTGGATGTGCACCAAGTAAATAAATAAATGTTAGTTAACATTTAAATGTAAATGGGTAAACCAATAGCGAACAAGTGTAACGGTCTGGTCAACAGCGCTTGGTTTATACGAATGCTGTGTTTAGGTTATTATAAGGTGACCCTTGGTTTATGTGAATATTGGACCTTAGTTTATTAGAATGTTGGGTTTTAGTTTATGCGAATGTTGGGCCTTGGTTTATTCGAATGTTGGGATTTAGTTTTATGTGAATGATGGGCCTTGGTTTATTCGAATGTTGGGATTTAGTTTTATGTGAATGTTGGGCCTTGGTTTATGCGAATGTTGGGATTTAGTTTTATGTGAATGTTGGGCCTTGGTTTATGTGGATGCTTGGCCATGGTTTGTGTAGATGCTGGACCTTGGTGTGTATAATTATTGGGACTTGGTTTATGTGAATGTTGGGCCTTGGTTAAGGTGAATGTTTGATCTTGGTTTATGGAAATGTTACCATTGAAAGCCTACACCTTCTACTGGGCTAGTATGCAAGCAGTATGTCCACAATTTGCAACCATTCTTACGTTACATTTTACGCGGAAATTAACAATAACACAAGAAACCTAGAGACTAAACAAGCATCATCATGTGCTTTGCCAAATACCGTAGGCATTCTACAGATCTCGGTCCTTATCGTTAAGAAACGAGTATATTACTTATTGACATTCTTGCCACAGTCTTAGACTACCCAGCATCATTTCCCTATGTCTGCCTCTCCTACCTCTGAAATGCCCAGCCGTCGAGATGTTTTCCAATGATTCTCCTTTCATTACGTGACCATAGAACATTGACTTTTTCTTACAGTTGTATACAATGATTTATTTTCATTAGCTTCTTTTAGGCACTCGTTGCTAGTTTCTTGAGATTAAAGCAACTAGAATAAATTAACAATTTCATTGATTAGAAAGTATTGAATCATCGACCATTTCGCGTCCACGAAAGAAGAAAACTGAGGCCTTTAAACGTAAATGTTACAGCAGCTTTCTAAGAAAACCGTCGTTAAGGGGGAAGAAAGCTTATTTAAGGGGGATTTTCGGATTTTTAAAAAAAAATTGCCTTTGCTCCCAGTTCGAGTGTTGAGCCTAAAACGGGTATCAGGAGTGTCTTGGGAAATAAAGGCGGCCAGTGTGATACTAACCACATCACAAACTGAGTGTCGACTTGTCTACAACAATAGGCGTCTAACAGCCTAAGTCCGGTGCTACTGGAGTGTATAAAAAGGTTCTTTGCTAGTTTTATTGTTACCATTTATGAACAGCCAGGCAAGCTTCACTAGAACTCGCAGATCCTACTTACCTTTATCAGTGATTGACTTTATATGGTTGTTATATGGTTGGCTTTATATCGTAGAAATTGCTGCTTCTACAATATAAGTCATAAATAACTTCCAACCGGTGCTGTGGCTTAGGGGATAGAGAGACGCGTAGTTTCATAATTCCCCGCCTTACAGAGTCGAGAGTTCGAAATCAGCTGGGGGAGATTTGGGAGAAAACCGCTTTGCGTTGATTACGATGGTGTGAGGAGTCGTCCGCTCAGAAATCAATGGCAAACTACTGATCTAACATTGCCTAGTACATCACAAACAGTCAATAAATTATGGGATCGATTGCGACGTACTGAATAGAACATGGAACTAACGTTAACTACTTTATGGATCAGAAACATGGGTAAAGATAACAGAATTACCAGTAAACTACAAACATTCATACACTGGTGTCGGTGCAGTATAGTTGGACTATAGGGTGTATTTTTAATAACTGTGGGGTTTTTGAAAATATGTCGGTCCAAGTTTTGTATTCGCAGTCTGTGGAGTTCATGCAACATAATAGGTAAATGCAAAACTTGGAACGGCAATATTTTCAAATACCCCACAGTCATTAAAAACAATACACCCTGTATATTGGTATGACAGAATAACCAATGTGAAGCTCATGGAAATTATGTACAATTTCAGTGAATCAAGAGATAAGGAAAAGACGCTGGAGTTAGATAGGACAGACATTGTGTAAACCTGATGATATGGATGGATGGTGAATTGTCCTCTAGTCCTGCTACATAGGACAGACATTGTGTAAACCTGATGATATGGATGGATGGTGAATTGTCCTCTAGTCCTGCTACATAGGACAGACATTGTGTAAACCTGATGATATGGATGGATGGTGAATTGTCCTCTAGTCCTGCTACATAGGACAGACATTGTGTAAACCTGATGATATGGATGGATGGTGAATTGTCCTCTAGTCCTGCTACATAGGACAGACATTGTGTAAACCTGATGATATGGATGGATGGTGAATTGTCCGTCTAGTCCTGCTACATAGGACAGACATTGTGTAAACCTGATGATATGGATGGATGGTGAATTGTCCGTCTAGTCCTGCTACATAGGACAGACATTGTGTAAACCTGATGATATGGATGGATGGTGAATTGTCCTCTAGTCCTGCTACATAGGACAGACATTGTGTAAACCTGATGATATGGATGGATGGTGAATTGTCCTCTAGTCCTGCTACATAGGACAGACATTGTGTAAACCTGATGATATGGATGGATGGTGAATTGTCCTCTAGTCCTGCTACATAGGACAGACATTGTGTAAACCTGATGATATGGATGGATGGTGAATTGTCCGTCTAGTCCTGCTACATAGGACAGACATTGTGTAAACCTGATGATATGGATGGATGGTGAATTGTCCTCTAGTCCTGCTACATAGGACAGACATTGTGTAAACCTGATGATATGGATGGATGGTGAATTGTCCTCTAGTCCTGCTACATAGGACAGACACTATGTAAACCTGATGATATGGATGGATGGTGAATTGTCCTCTAGTCCTGCTACACGAGATTAGTATGAGTGGAACCCACAATTCGGAAGAAATAATGGAAGACATGTCGGCTTCGTGGTGAAGGGTTTACGGGCGCAGTTCGTAATCTCGCATACTCGCGTTCGAAACACTGCTGTAGGCGATTTGGCAGCAGACCGTCTTACGTTGGTGTTTTATTAAATGGTTTCGGTGCCGGTCGTTCAGAAAGCAAATGGCAAACTACTGAACGTAAACTTGCCCAGAAATCACGAACAGCCAAAATTGCTGGGCTTGACTGCTACGCCCTGTAAAGGATATGCAACGAACTTTTAGAAATGGAAGACAAAAACACATTGAGAACAGAATTAAAGATAGAGATTAATAGTATGGGGAAGCACGACAAAGCTGCAGTAGATACAACAGATAGGATGGCGTAGAGTGTGTTGGTCACGGGCCTATATCTCAATGGGGGATTGATAGCAGAAGAGGTAAAGGAGACGTCTGCAAGAGTTGCCTAGGAGTATGATACTTCGGTACGGCGACACTAAAAAGCCTCTACACCAACATCACTCCGGTAGGTGGAAGCCCTTTCCAGTGGATCGGAACATCAGAACAACAGAGTTAAGCCTCACAGACGTCCATAGCATTCATAACCAACCAACCCAGCAAACTAAATAAAGCATGCGTGATACGCCCGACTAGCGAGGCACGTTTCATCATAACTCACAGATTGAAACTAATTTTTATCCGTGTTTTACTTTATATTATTCTTATGCCTATGGCTCTATATAGTGTGAAATTACTGCTTCGAAATTAGAATTAGTGTATAATGTTCACCAAACAGGCACACTGTATCGGCGTTACTTTAATGTAAGTATCGAAAAGAAGAAAACATTAGACGTACCTGTGGCAGATGTCACTCGTCGCTGACTACAACGTGCCCTTGTTCTACCTCCAGAGTCTAAGATAATCGATAATTCTCAGTATTTCCTGATACCACCAGCGGCGTGATACTTGAGATAACAGCCTAGCGATACTGTTGTTTATCGTTGTCATGACGACAGGCTGTAACTGCTATGCGTATTGCTTAGATGCAATGTTTGTAACTGTACTGAAAGTGAGGCTTTTTTTTCATTTTTAGTTGTTGATAAGATATCCAGGCAATTACCTCTTTGGACAGTTGTCTAGCGACAAGAGGGTAACTGTAATGCACCCTGCGTGTACCCCTGTTTGTATCATTAGATTTTACCCTGGTCGGGTATAATAAGTGACAAGTCTGCATTTATTTAAAACAAAGATATTAAAGTTATTGGATTGAGCCCTCCTAACCCCCTAACCCCCCCCCCCCCCCCCCCCCCATAAACCCGAAGATATTAGTCTTGGTGTCTATTATAATCAGGGGAGGGAGTCCGGGGTCAAACAATCACGTCGTCTGCCTCACACCCCAGATGTAGTGGGTTCATGTTCACATATGTCGGTTCACGGGTGCTTTCAGAGATCCAGGGATCCCTGGAGAGCGTTGGTGGGGCTACTGTGTTCGTGACCTGTGTGAGACACTATTCGACCGGCTGCTCTGCAACGGAGCCATGTGGGGTAAACCCCGGTACCATGACCTCGATTCTCTTGTCTTTAAATTCCTTGTTAATTGTGTCTAAACAATAACGTCACATTATTTGCCCGCTACTTTGAATGCCCGTTACTTTGTATGCCCTTTACTTTGTACGCCCTTTACTACGTATGCCCGTTACTTTGTATGCCCGCTACTTTGTATGCCCACTACTTTGTATGTCCGTTACTTTGTATGCCAGTTAATTTGTATGCCCGTTACTTTGTATGCCCGTTACTATGTATACCCGTTACTTTATATGCCCAGTAATTAATATGCATGTCCGTTACTATGTAAGCCCGTTACTTTGTATGCCCGTTACTATGTAAGCCCGTTACTTTGTATGCCCGTTACTAAGTATATGAGCGTTACTATGTATACCCGTTGCTTTTTATATCCGTTACTATGTATCCTCGTTACTATGTATATGAGCATTACGATGTCTGCCTGTTACTTTGTATGCCCGTTATTATGTATCCCCGTTACTATGTATTCCCGTTTCTATATATCCCCGTTACTATGTATCCCCTTTACCATGTATCCCCGTTAGTATGTATGGCCGTTACGATGTATGCCCGTTACTATGTATATGCGCGTTACTATGTATTCCCGTTACTTTGATTTCAATCGAACAGTAACAGAACATTTTTAAGATGGCCACAATTTATGTTTTCTTACAATTTAACAGTAAAGCTAGCTGTGCACTGTTTACAAAAACAACATCTCACTTAATGTTGACGATCTTCTCCATTGCATGCAGTCAATATTGAAGCATTCTGGGTATTATATATTTTTGATGCTCTGCTCTTTGATGGCGATCCTCTCGTGTCTGTTAATTTTCTCATAATGTTTTCACTATTAAGGGAGAATAGGTGTAGGTACATTGCATATCTCTGTCGCACACCTGTAACTTATTATAAAGTACACAGACCAGGAAGACACTTCCAGAATAATAATGGTGTTGACCTCTGCAGGATATATGACAATATAACATGAAACCAAAAGATCTTTTAAGATCCTACTGAGAAACAGCAAGCACAAGCACATGATTCTCCTCAGGATCTTAATAAACGGTGTGTCATTGTGTACCAGAATATGGCCCAATGATCGTGTTCCTTACAGCCTTAGATCCTGAACATTTTAAACAACAAGTCGATAGCACACCTTGGACACACAATCCCGGTAGTATAACAAGTCTGTCTAACACACCTTGTACACACAATTCCAGCTCTGTTAAAAGAGCCGAATGTAATTACTGGGTTATGTTCGTTACGTTATAATAATATGTCTAAACTGTTCTGTAATGATGAAGGTTAGATGAAAGTAAAACCTTGCGGTATCAGGTATCACTTTTGATAGCAGATTGAAATTAAATCGGCTAGGCTGTCAGGAAAATCATGTCAACTAAGAAAGAAGAAATGAAAGCTTACTATAATGGTTGTATTTGTTTACATATTTAGCAATCCATACCTATATTGTTGCTGCTTATTTCATTAGCAGTGGAATCAGAACTATAAAGCCAGCTAACTGAAAATATAAAATGAGACCTGCTTTGTATTATTCATCCCATAAGCGCAATATTATCATTGTCGCCTTCATGATCAAAATCACTGTTGTTTTCTTTGTTTTTGTTCACATCATCTTCAATATCGTCGTAATCATCATCATGAACAACAAACTCGATGACGACGACGACGACAACAACAACAACAACAACAACAACAACAACAACAACAACAACAGCGATATCAGTAGCTGCTTCTTTTCTCTCTTCTTCGTCGTTATCATCATCTTCATTTTGTTCTGTTTCTGCTGCTGCTTAACTGAACTTTCAGTTTAGTTCATTTCAGATTATCAGTGCTGCAAGTTGGATACGTCCATACGGCAAACCCTTTGTATTCTAATTCATAGTTGGTTGACTGTTGTCTGATTGTGTCTACAATGTGAGATGTAAGAAACTAGGAATGGCCAAAAATGCTTTCAACATAATGAAATCAGTATTAACATCTAGAGAGATTAACAATTAAAAAAATTAAATTCATATCCTTTACAGGACGTTTGCAGTCAACACTGACATTTTTTTGCTGTTGTTGATGTCTTGGCAAGTTTACGTTCAGTAGTTTCCAATTGCTTTCTGAGTAGTATACAATGTTGTATTTACTTAGCATTTATGGTGCAGCACCATAATATTTTACTATATAAAAAGTCTATCACCACAACCGAAACGTCATATTTTACGACCACAAGTGACCCAGATATTTTGAACTTGGCGGGTGTTTTCTTGGTTCTGGGTGACTACTTCCTGTTGTCATGATGATTACTTCCGGTCTAGGGGCGGGGCGGTGCGGCGGCTACGGCGGTGGGGCGGGCGGGGCGGTCAACGAGACAAGCCCAGGTCATGTGGAATACTTATATAAGTAGACCAAATAGTTATCGGGTTCGAGTCCCAGTGTGAGTGTGTGTCTGTGTGTGTGATCGAACTCCAGTCATATCGATCCCCTTCGATGAGGGAGATGCGTGTGCTATCAATTACAGGACATCACAGTCAACCTCAACATTCTTTGGAGTTTCGTGTGTGCTAAGCAAGTTTGCAATTGTCATTATATACAAACGACAGTCAGGTCGTGTGCGCTACCGCGCGCGTGTGTGTGCTATCAATTATAGGACGTCGCATTCAGACCCATCATTCGGTGGAGTGGTGTGTTTGCTGGGTAAGATTGCGGCTGTCTTATTGAACGACCAAAAGCTATGCCTTGTACTATAGCTGTGAGCGTGTGTATGTGTGTGGGTGTGCGTGCGTGTGTGCTATCAATCTCAGTACGGCGCAGTCAACCCCAACATTCTTCGGAGTGGTGTGCTTGCTGGGTAAGATTGCTGCTGTCTTATTGAACGAACGGTAGTCATGTCACATACGTAGGCGTACGTGTATGTACAGGCGTGTGTGTGCGCTATCAATTACAGGACGTCGCATGCAACCCCAACATTTATTGGTTCGTCGTATGCCACCATGCTTTACCGTGTTACCACATGACCAAAGCTAGGTCTTGTACTATACCTGTGTGTCTATCTTTTACATAGCACAGTTAAGCTGTAAGGCAAGCCATTTACAGGACGTTGCACTTAGCCCTAAAATTGATTGGTTGGTCGTGTGCTATCATGATTCGCCGTGTCACCTCACGACCAAAACTATACCTTGTACTATAGTTGTGTCTGGTTATTACATACTGCAGTCAAGTTTTAATGCATTGCATTTACAGGACGTTGCAATCAGTCCCAGCATTCATCCTTCTTGGACAAGCTTGCCGTTGTCTTTCTGAACGACCGACAACCATGATCTTCTGCGGTCTCTGTCAGCAGGATTACCATCATCAGCATCAGACAGCACCACCAACAAAATCATTATCATCATCATTATCAACAGCAGCATCGTCATCAGCTGAAGGTGACCGATCGGGTGACTCACCACAGGGCTATGTCGGCGGAGTGAACGTACGTGAACGTGTTCAGACATGTCTTTAGGGAAAACTGGAAGATAACTCAGAGCGTACTGCCAGTATAACGATACAGCTGATCAAATATGACGATGCTTCCGGTCATATGTCTAAGGTATACAATCGAAACACGAGACTAAAAACCGATTAAAGATGGCGTCGCACTCGATCACATGTGTAAGTGTACATCCGCATGACTAAAACCGTTCAAAAAATGGCGCTGTACCTGGTCTCGTGTCTTATGGGATTTCTACATGAAACATTCATGCTGGAAACATAAAGAGAAATTTAATTGTTAATATTTTGTACAATTTTATTGTTGAAATTTTATTTTGTTCCTTCAATTATAGTGACTTATTACATAAGATACGTTTAATTTTCTGAAATACAACTGTTGTTTGCATAGGGGACAGGCGAATATCTTATAAGCTTCGATGAACTTTGGTCAAACTTTTCACATTTGGTTAACAAAGTTTCCTAGTTCTTTATGAGTTTTGTTTGAACTTTGGTCAAACTTGTCCAAAAATTTTCATCTTTGGTTAACACATTTTCTTACTTGGCCAAGCTTTTTGCCATTTGGTTAACAAAGTTTCCTACTTTTTATAAGTTTGGATGAAATGTGGTCCAACCTTTCACACCTGGACACCAAAATTTCCCACTTTTCATAAGTTTAGGTGACAGTTGGTCAACTTTTCACGTTTGGTTAACAAATTTTCCTACTTTTCCTATGTTTGACTGTGACTTTTATAAGTTTGGATTGAAATTCGGCTAACCTTTTCACATTTGGCTAACAAGTTCTCCTACTTTTCATAAGCTTTGGTGCGCTTTTTATAAGTCTGGTTGAAATGTAGCCGAAATTTTCCCCTTTGGCTAACAAATTTTATTACTTGGCCAAGATTTTTTGCCCTTTGGTTAACAAAGTTTCCTACTTTTCATAAGTTTGGGTGAAATTTGGTCACACTTTTCACGTCTGGACAACAGAATTTCCCACTTTTCATAAGTTTAGGTGAGAGTTGGCCAAACTTTTTCCCGTTTGGTTAACATATTTTTCCTACTTTTCAAATGTTTGACTGAGATTTTTTTAGGTTTGTTTTGAAATTTGGTTAATCTTTTCACATTTGGTTAACACATTTTCTTACTTCGTCAGTCTTTTTGCCATTTTGTTAACAAAGTTTCCTACTTTTCATAAGTTTGGGTGAAAGTTGACCAAAGTTTTCATGCTTGGTTAACAAATTTTCCTACTTTTCATGTGTTTGACTGAAATGTTTATAAGTTTGGTTTGACATTCGGCTAACTTTTTCACCTTTGGTTAACAAATGTTTCTACTTTTTCATAAGTTTGACTGAGATTTTTATAAGTTTGGTTTGAAATTTAGCTAACCTTTTCACATTTGGTTAACACATTTTCTTACTTGGCCAAGCTATTTTGCCCTTTTGTTAACACAATTTTTCTACTTTTCAAAAGTTTGGGTGAAATGTGGTCAAAATTGTCACCTCTGGACAACAAAATTTCCCACTTTTCATAAGCTTGGGTGACAGTTGGCCAAACTTTTCACGTCTGGGTGACAAATTTTCCTACTTTTCATATGCTTGACTGAGATTTTTTTTATATGTTTGGTTTGAAATTCGGCTAACCTTTTCACATTTGGTTAACAAATTTTCCTACTTTTCATAAGCTTGGGTGAGGTTTTTATAAGTCTGGTTGAAATGTAGCCAACATTTTTCCCCTTTTGGCTAAAAAATTTTCTTACTTGACCAAGATTTGGCCGTTCATTCTCTCATCACATGACAACTATATACACCGTAAACACTGGGGAAAAAAATTCAACAACCAAGACGTAATTATAATATAGACCTGTTTATTTTACAGTATTTCGGTACATTTTTTACAGTATTTCAGTACATTTTTCAAGAATAAAATCGCATAATGTCATTATACGAAATGCATGATGTGAAATGAGGTGGTATGCATAGTATCATCACAATCTTTTATTTTCACATACAGAGCTATACACAATGTATGTTGTATCTGGATTTTCTTCACACCCTTGTCTGAGTAGGTTGGTTTTTTCAGCTGGTAGCCTGGTATGTACATGTCACTTAGCCTGTAGTCATAAACTGGTCTCCTGATTGGTGGGCTGATATCTGAGTCTTGTAGATAACCGAGGCATCAATCATCTGAGTGTCGGGCACATCATGTCTTCGAACAATCTGTGGTTTCGACGTAGCGCCCCGTATTTTACCGTTATTCTAGGTCTGATCTCTTCCGAACTCGAAAATGTAACGTCAGCACTGAAGTCCCTGTAGTGAATGCGACTTTTGTACCCGTATCAGTGGTTAGAAGTATTTCCACCGTGTCGAAGGAGTAACGACTCAGCGGTATGTAATGAGGATTGTCGTAGGCGCGAAACACTGAGGTCGAGTGCTGATTCATGATAGGAACCGTCCTTAGTAGTGGGACCAGGACGTCTCCGACTGGTCTCGCCGCAATGAGATCGCAGTATACGTAGATATTTTGTAGGTCGGAATTCAGGTCTATGGCCCCTTCACCTTCAATTGTATCTAGTATCTCTTGCAACTTCTCACTAAATGTAATAATGGCCCCGGGTTCGAGTATATTCACGATGACTTTCTTTGATGTATTGTCGAAATGGAATAGAACACAGAGCTGCTCGTCCACCTTCCGATCTTTCATTAGGCGATTCGGGGCAGTTATAAACGCGTCTGGTGAACTGTACAGGCCCGGGGGACACTCCTTTCTTATCACTCTACCGTTTGGTGGTATGTATCTTAACCATACTTCATTCTCTAGCACATTGCAGTAGTAGTTGGGGAACTGAATTTCGGCCAGACCCACTTCGAAATGTTGACTCACCTCAATAGTCTGCGGTAACTTGACGAAATAGTGACCCGGTGTGTTCTTGGGAAACATGTTCGGCGACGCATTACTCGTTAATGTCAGGTAGAAGCTCATATTTTAGGGTTTGGTAGCATGTAACCCAGACAGCTGCTTAGAAGAGCTATCCACAACTTGCCCTCGACTGTGTCGACGCTGTCTCGAGACAGATTGAATAGTGATACGCCAATGACTGTGTATATAGCGACCAGTTGACAGAAGCAGACAATCTCTAGTCGTGGCACTCGCCGACCACACATGCACCAGAACGAATTTCTTTCCCCCTCTGGGGTATTTTGTGTGTTAGTTTCCACGATGGTTTCTTCCATTACCACTGTTTTTGACCTACTAGGTCATTACACGCATGTCTCGGTTGTATCATTAGTTGCTATTGGCAAATGCAAAAATCAGTGGTCGAGTCGCTCCTTGTGGGACATTGCCGGTCCTAAGGACACTACTTTCTGTATGCAGGGTTGCTGGATCAGCCCTGTGCATGTGTTGATTGGTGTCGCGGCCAGCAGAGCACATACTCCAGTTATATGTGATTAGCATCATATATCTCTTTATTATAATAGTATTGTTAGGTTAACTGTATGCCTACTTGGAGAACCACACCGAAAATGTGAAAGACTTATCAAAAACCCCTTCTTACCATTAGAGACTTGGCACATTGTGACCTGAACGATGTTCACTGAGACCGGGACATCTAGACGGCGAATGGTGGGTGTTATATACACGATATCTGCTGGTGAAGACTCCTGACTCAGCAGTATATTCTCTGTTCATGTGACCGGATGCGACTCCGTCTTTGACCATTAGTCACGTGTTTAGGATGTATCCCATAAGACACGAGACCAGGTACAGCGCCATTTTTGAACGGTTTTAGTCATGCGGATGTACACTTACACATGTGATCGAGTGCGACGCCATCTTTAATCGGTTTTTAGTCTCGTGTTTCGATTGTATACCTTAGACATATGACCGGAAGCATCGTCATATTTGATCAGCTGTATCGTTATACTGACAGTACGCTCTGAGTTATCTTCCAGTTTTCCCTAAAGACATGTCTGAACACGTTCACGTACGTTCACTCCGCCGACATAGCCCTGTGGTGAATCACCCGATCGGTCACCTTCAGCTGATGACGATGCTGCTGTTGATAATGATGATGATAATGATTTTGTTGGTGGTGCTGTCTGATGCTGATGATGGTAATCCTGCTGACAGAGACCGCAGAAGATCATGGTTGTCGGTCGTTCAGAAAGACAACGGCAAGCTTGTCCAAGAAGGATGAATGCTGGGACTGATTGCAACGTCCTGTAAATGCAATGCATTACAACTTGACTGCAGTATGTAATAACCAGACACAACTATAGTACAAGGTATAGTTTTGGTCGTGAGGTGACACGGCGAATCATGATAGCACACGACCAACCAATCAATGTTAGGGCTAAGTGCAACGTCCTGTAAATGGCTTGCCTTACAGCTTAACTGTGTTATGTAAAAGATAGACACACAGGTATAGTACAAGACCTAGCTTTGGTCATGTTATAACACGGTAAAGCACGGTGGCACACGACCAACGAATCAATGTTGGGGTTGCATGCGACGTCCTGTAATTGATAGCGCACACACGCGCCTGTACATACACACACGCCTACGCATATGACATGACTACCGTTTGTTCAATAAGACAGCAGCAATCTTACCCAACAAGCACACCACTCCATACAATGTTGGGGTTGACTGCGCCGTACTGAGATTGATAGCACACACGCACGCACGCACACCCACACACATACACACATTCACAGCTATAGTACAAGGCATAGCTTTTGGTCGTTCAATAAGACAGCCGCAATCTTACCCAGCAAACACACCATTCCACCGAATAATGGGTCTGAATGCGACGTCCTATAATTGATAGCACATACACGCGCGCGGTAGCGCGCACGACCTGACTGTCGTTTGTATATAATGACAATTGCAAACTTGCTTAGCACACACGAAACTCCAAAGAATGTTGAGGTTGACTGTGATGTCCTGTAATTGATAGCACACACGCGCGCGCATGCACACACACACACACACACGCGCGCGCGCTCGCTCGCGTACGTTCCATGAATGTCGTTCGTCCCCACTCCATAGCCACTCCCCAATATTGAAGTTTTCCTACGAGCGCGCACATGCACGCGCACGCACGCAAACACTCATGGACGAATGCGCGCGCACAAGCACACACACACATACACGGTCACACGACAGTACACCCACGCTTTGGTCGTGAATTAACACGGTAAATCATGGTGGCACAAGACCAGCCAAACAATGTTGGGTCTGAATGTGACGTCATGTAATTGATAGCACACACACACACGGGCGCGCGCGTATGCGACATGCTTGTCGTTAATTAAAAATGAGAATCCCAACCATGGCCAGCCCACACGAAATTCGATAGAGTACTGAGGTTGACTGTGACGTCGTGTAATTGATAGGACACACGTACGTACGCACGCGCGCGCACGCACACACACACACACACACACACACACACGCACGCCTACATGTGCACACACACATACTCGACAGTACACCCACTCACGCACACACGTATTCAGTATTATTTCATGAGAGCGAGAGAGAGAGGAGAGAGAGAGAGAGAGAGAGAGAGAGAGAGAGAGAGAGAGAGAGAAATAGAGAGAGAGAGAGAGAGAGAGATTTACAGCAAATAGAAAATACATATTTGCACTGCATATTTGACCATAGCTCGCCTAGTCGTCAATGGTAATTACCTTCAGGTTCTTATCTAGCGGTTATCAGTAACCGCTGGCCGCGGCTATTGTGATACCCCTCGGCTGTGGTCGGTGAAGCGTTCCGCTTGACTGGTATCGTTTAATCTCGTACGGTCGTCGCTGGTCATTGTATTTTTCTCGCGGGGTGTGCTTGGTGAAGCGATATGCTTGAGCGGTATCGGAAAATCTCGTGGTCGCTGTCTATTGTGTGTGCTCTTTACCTGGTGGCGCGGGTTTCTTTACCTGGTCGCGCAGGTATATAGGCATTCAAGGGACGTTAGTGTGTAAAAGGGGAACAATTCTGGTTGAGTCAAGGGACCGATTACTCTCCCATTGGAATCCGTTTAAAATTAAAGGAGTATAACCGTGGTGTTTAATAATATTACATAATGTAATGTATATCTTGATACTCTATGGTTTAAATTAATGGAGACTCGTAGACTTTTATTGACGTAATTATTCTCTAGTATACATACAAGAATTTTTTGGTGATTAATTAAGTTTTTAGGTTTAATTTTTAATAAAATTGATTGGGTGGTATATTTTTTAAACCAGATCTTCACCATGCGTTTAGTCGTTTTACATGGGGTCGGGACTTCTGCTGAAGCGTACAAAAGTTTATTAATGCAATCCAAAAAGATGGGTTCTCGGGTTACCTCGAGAGATGGACTAAGTCATTCTCTGTCATATTTGACTTCAATCTCCCTCATCGAAGGGGATCGATATGACTGGAGTTCGATCACACACACAGACACACACTCACACTGGGACTCGAACCCGGTAACTATTTGGTCTACTTATATAAGTATTCCACATGACCGGGGCTTGTCTCGTTGTCCGCCCCGCCCGCCCCACCGCCGTAGCCGCCGCACCGCCCCGCCCCTAGACCGGAAGTAGTCATCATGACAACCGGAAGTAGTCACCCAGAACCAAGAAAACACCCGCCAAGTTCAAAATATCTGGGTCACTTGTGGTAGTAAAATATGACGTTTCGGTTGTGGTGATAGACTTTTTATATAGTAAAATATTATGGTTCTGCACCATAAATCCTAAGTAAATACAACATTGTATACTACTTTTCTGAACGACCGGCGCCCATACCATTTAGTAAAACACCAGCGCAACGCGGTCTGCTGTCAAATCGTGCTTAGCTGTGTTTCTAACGCGGGTATACGGGATCATGAACCGCGTCCGTAACGCCTTCGCCACGGAGGAGCCAGAGAGATTAACATCGCATTAACCAATGAAAATTGTCAACACTAAAATATGGCGCGGAAGCCTGGACAATGAACAAGCAATTAGAAAGTCGAATAGAGGTCCTGGAGATGTATATTTACAGTAGAATATGTCGTATTTCACGGGGGGAAAACCAGTCACATACAGAGGTTCAATAAAAACTGGGAATGAAAAGAGTTGGTGAAAGAAATTTAAAAGAAGCAAGTTAAATATTTCGGCCACCTTAAAATAACACTTTCATAAAAACCAAACTGGAGGGCAAGGTCGAAGGCTAGCGAGCAAGAGGTAGACAACGATATAAGTGGGAAGTAACATCAAGAGATAAGCGAACATAAATCTGACAGAATGTACAGTCTTGGCAACAGACAGACAGTGTTGGAGATCCATTGCAGCCAACCTTCACTGTGGAGACGGCACTAGATTGATTGATTAATGACTCGCTTAGGGGTGTACATTGTTACTATTTTTTACTTTCCTTGTGTGGTCCCGGTCAGACACGGACGAATTAGCAGACTAGTGAGAAATTATTTGAAGTGGCAGAGATGTGATTTTATATAGAAGAAGGATCAGAACACCATGGACGACAAAACAAAACAAAAAAAACGTAATGACCACATTCCCTGGCACGCCAAAAGAAGGGAGCAGCTTGGAAAGTTAGAGGGGTTGAGAGGCAAGTGGGGGGGGGGGGGGGACTAATGGAAAAGATGCTGGACATTTTGACATCATGGCATGGAGAAACATCGGTATCAGAAATGATTGACAGTACATGAGTCAGAAGACTGGACTGACACGACACCACCGTACGCGGCATGGCCTAGAATAAGAGGAGCGTGTCCAATATAAAGTATAAAGTTAATTTCTCCATAGGAGGAAGGTTGTGCAACAAGTACATCAGTACCAATGCAAACCCTTGACCCAGCTTTGCATGTAATTATACTGTACAGGTTAGTTACCCGGCATACTATCAAGTTCCGTTTGTTGATTGCGGGCCGCGTCAGGGCATGTTTGACACTTCAGACGATTGTAACAAGCAGTCGCCCTGGGAGAATTCTGTTAAAACAAGACTGCAGCTACACACGACACAAGTTTCCTTCGCGCGGTTATAGGATTTTCTGTACACGCACGCAGTTCTACAGAACAGCACTTAGGTCTTATCTCTTAGCTTGACTTGACGAATTTACTTTATAAATCTAAGCCGATTATTTCATAATCAATAATTCTAAGTAAACTATCCGTTTCTGTGAGTACACTTTATCACAACAGGTTGGTACTTGTGAAGTATTATCATGCTAATTCTTCAAGTTCAGAGGGTGGGGTTATATATAAAAGTTTGTTCTGCGGGCTTGCTATTCCAGGAACAAAAATCGTCCCGGACAGATATTTTGGAAAGCAGATAACTGCTTCTGAAAACACTGCAAAAGTGCTTTGCCCAATCATCAATGTCACGTCCTTGACCTCAGGACGCAACTTACAAGTACCTAAGATGTCGGAGAGGGTTCACCTAATGGCGAGGAACACTGGTAATAAGACAACTAACAACACTTACGCAAAAAGTAATCCAGTGCATTCACATCTTGTAGCAAGTGTGTGGACTATGCTTATGTTCAAAGCGAGCAAAGGAAATAATTAATTGTGTTCAGTGGCGTAGTTAGGGGGAATCCAGGAGAGCCATCGCTGCCCTTGCACCTTATTTTTTAAACTTGGCGCGTAGTTCACTTGCGCATCAAACTTCATTTTGGACGATATCCTTGATTTTACGCCTTTAATTGTTCACTCCCTCTAACTATCGGACCTGACTACGCCTCTGATTATGTGCCCTGCAAAGCGTCGTAGGCGTTCAGTTATCTCCACAGTTCTTGGCCCTTTGTGTTCTGGGCCAATTCTCTCCACGTATCTTGGTCCTTTGTGTTCTGGGTCAATTCTCACCACATATCTTCGTCCTTTGTGTTCTGGGTCAATTTCCTCCACACATCTTGGTCCTTTGTGTTCTGGGTCAGTTCTAACCACAGATCTTGATACTTTTTGATCTGGCTCAGTTCTCTCCACAGATCTTGGTCCTTTGTGTTCTGGCTTAGTTCTCTCCACAGATCTTGGTCCTTTGTGTTCTAGCTCAATTCTCACTGCAGATCTTGGTTCTTTGTGTTCTGGGTCAAGTCTCACCATAGACCTTGGTCCTTGTGTTCTGGCTCAGTACTCTCCACAGAACTTGGTCCTTTGTGTTCTGGGTCAATTCTCACTACAGATCTTGGTCCTTTGTGTTCTGGGTAAATTCTCACCACAGATCTTGGTCCTTTGTGTTCTGGCTCATTTCTCACTACCGAACTTGGTCTTTTGTGTTCTTGGTCAATTCTCAAGACAGATCTTGGTACGTTGTGTTCTGGCTCAGTTCTCACCACATATCTTGGTACTTAGTGCTCTGGCTCATTTCTTTCCACACATCTTGGTCCTTTGTGTTCTGGGTCAATTCTCTCCACAGATCTTGGTACTTTGTGTTCTGAGTGAAATCCACCAATCATATTTCTCCAGGCCACCGTCTTAGACCATTCGGTATCATTTCTCGCGGCATAGCTCTCTCTCTCTCTCTCTCTCTCTCTCTCTCTCTCTCTCTCTCTCTCTCTCTCTCTTTCTCTCTCTATCTGCCTCCCCTACCGCCAATCCTCCCAGTCATCACCATGTATTCAATGCCCGGCTCCTCATCATTTCCACAAGAAAACTGTTGGCCTCTGCCAGCACTGTAGTCTAGGGATTACGGATGCAATTCGTAATCCCACATACCCCATTCTAGGAACAGCTGCGGGCGATTTGGCGTCAGATCACCATGCGTTAGTTTTCATAGAATGGTATAAGCCACTGATAAGGCCAATTCGTGCTGTACATGTTTGTCCACAGTGGATGCGTGTGAAAACATGGTCATTTCCACCATCATGCACCATCTTACGTCTCTCACGTTATATGTGTGCTTTATCTGCAATCATTTTCTCCTTTTCTTTATTCCATTTTTGATAGTTGCCCTCCATGCAACACGTTCAGCGGCGACTTGCTCCCGATGTGCATTATCAATGCCTGTATCAATCATGTCCCGTTTACACACATTTTTGTATCGTAGTAGAGACCGACCCTGAGATCTCTTACGCATCTGTAATTCACCAAAAAAAAGATGACCTTTGGTATTCTACCATCATACATCCTCCAAACGTGTCTATCCATCTAAGTCTACGAAGACTGAGCATGGAACACACCGTCACACAACCTGATCTTTCCAATACTTCAGTATTTGTGATTTTGTCTTGCCACTTAATACCAAGTATTCTTCGCAGACACCGCATATGAAAGCTGTTTAAACTCTTGGTGTGAGTAAGTTGTCCAGGTTTCACTGCAATAATAAAGAGTATTAAGGACACAGGCTTGGTAGACGGGGACTTTTGTTTTGGCGGTAAGCTTCCTGTTCTCCCAGACTCTTGTTGCTGCCTTTCCAATTCTGATGTTGATTTCCTGATATAGGGATAATTTGCTATTTACCTCTGATCCTAGATATGTAAAATGATCTACTATCTCTAGTTCGACGTCGTCAATAAAGATTGATGGTACCCCATGTTCACCTTGTGACATAATTTGTGTCGTCTTTTTGTTAATTGTTAAACCAAATTTAGAACAAGCATTGGAGAATGCAGATAGTAGATGTAATTCTTCCTCAGAGGGGGTCGTAATTGCAGCATCATCCGCAAAAAGCAACTCTCTGATTACTACTCTCCTAATTTTGGTCTTGGCCTTCAGTATCTGAGCATTATAGAGGCCACCATCTGAGCGTGAGTGAATGTATATACCACCATCCTGATCACGAAATGCATATTTCAGTAGAAGTGAAAAGTATATCCCAAAGAGGGTGGGGGCTAGTACACAACCTTGCTTAACTCCACTCTTGATTTAAAACTATTCTGAAGTTGCACCATCAAACTTGATTATACCCTTCATGCCTGTGTGGAATGAATCTAATTCCGTTGGTGGGGAGCCAATCTTCTCTAGTGCCTTGAACAGACTCCTCACGACTGACCAAATCAAATGCCTTTGTGAGGTCGATGAAGGCAATAAACAGTGGTTGATTTTGTTCCCGGCATTTTTCTTGCATTTGTCGCAATGAGAATATCATATCAAAGGTAGACCGGATATGTCGGAAGCCGCACTGTGATTCGGAGTAGACTTGATCTCCTAGGACTTGAAGTCTGCGCAGAACAATTCTGGCAAATACTTTCCCAACATTACACAGAAATGAAATTCCCCTATAGTTGTTACAGTCGCTTCGATCGCCCTTGTTCTTGTACTGCGTTATGATGCTTGAATCTTTGAAATCCTGTGGGACTTGTCCTTCTCGCCAGCATAGCTCTATTAGCTGGCGGATCTGTAGAGTGAGTGTGTTTTGCCCACTCCTGATTACCTCTATTGGAATCCCATCCTTACCTGGAGCCTTGCCAGATGCAAGTTCATTTATAGCACACTTAACTTCTGATATGGTAGGAAGTGTGTCCAGGTGGTCAAGAGTTGGCAGGGCCTCTATGGCGTTGAGGGCACCATCCACTAGTTTGGTTTCACTTGAGTAAAGCTCTAAATAGTGCTCTACCCATCTATCCATCTGCTGTTTCTTATCAGTAATGATTTCTCCAGTCAAGGTTTTCAATGGTGCACTTCTTTTGATCATTGGACCACAAGCTTTCTTTATTCCTTCATACATGCTTCTTATGTTTCCCTTATCACTTGCAATTTGAATGAACTCACATAACTTGATCCAATAGTCATTTGCACACTGCCTGGCAGCCTTTTACACATTCTTCTTAGCTTGCTTCAGCTCACTGAGAGTGTTACGCGTTGATCTTTCCTTGTTTCTTAAGAGAGTTATCTTCTTTTTATCAATCAAGGGCTGCATTGTCTGGCTGTTTGCAGCAATCCAGTCCTGCCTCTTGTGATCCACAGTGCCGTAAACCCCTACCGCAGTTTTATAAAGGGTTTCCTTAAGTTTACGCCACTTTTCACTTACTGTACAATTTTCTGATGTATCAGTGAACGCGTCTTCACGTTGCTGTTGAAATTCAAAGCACTTTTCAAGATCGTAAGTGTTAATAATATTAATCCTGTTGCTAGATTTGTGTTCAGTTGTGTAGATTCTCTTTGGTTTCAGTCTAACCCTTGTAACAACCAAAGAATGATCCGTATCACAGTCAGCACTGTGGTAACTTCGAGTCAATGATATATGGTTCAGATGTAGTCTCCGTGTGACGATGAAGTTCAGCTGATGCCAATGGCCGGATCTTGGATGTTTCCATGTGACCTTATGCGACTCTTTTGTTTTAAAAAAGGCGTTTGTAATACATAGGCCATTTCTGGTGCAATGCTCCAGCAGCCTTTGCCCATTTTCATTCATGCGACCGATGTTGTATTTTCCAAGGCACACTGGCCATGAACTCGAGTCCTTGCCTACACGAGCATTGAAATCACCGAGCATATAAATGTAGTCGGATATTTGAACTGCCTTGATCATAGAGTGTAACTCCTCGTAGAACGAACCCTTCACATCATCAGAGGAAGCGAGTGTCAGTGCATCCATCCATCCATCATGTGCCATGCCGGTAAGCGTGGGCGGTCATGTTCTGCCATCTCACTCGATCACCAGAGTCGTGGATCAGTTCCGTGTTTCTGTCTCGACCATGCCACAAGGCCAAGCCATCCAGATACTTGTTTCTAGGTCTTCCCCTTGGTCTGTTTCCCTCGATCTTACCAGTTGTCACCAAGTTCTCCAAATCATTTCTTCTCATAACATGTCCAAAAAATTGTGACTGTCTACGTCTAATGTCTCTGATCAGTTTACGATCTTCATTTGTTTCTTGAAGGACTTGTTCATTGGTCTTTCTGGCTGTCCATGGTATTCTTTGCATTTTCCTCAGAAACCACATTTCTACGGCCATCAGATGTTTTTCAGCCTGGCTGCTCATTGTCCAAGCTTCACATCCATATAAAAGTACAGGTTCTATGTAGCACCTCAACACTCTTTTTCTCGTTTCAATTGACATCTTTTTATTGGTCAGTATGTTTTTCATCTTGCTAAAGGCTACTTTTGCCATGGCGATTTTTGTTCTAATCTCTTCCAGGCATCTCCCATCAGATGTTATCACTGTTCCGAGATAATTGTACCTATTCACTTGTTGAAGAATATTCCCATTTACTTGTATATTACACTGTGGTATTTCGTTCTTCCTAGTGACGACCATAATCTGTGTCTTTTTACAATTTAATTCTAAACCCTTGTTGTTCACTGTGTGTAACAACCGCATCTACTAAATTTTGCAGGTCCTGTTCATTGTCTGCAATTAATACTGTATCATCTGCATATCTAATGTTATTGATGCATCGTCCCCCAATGTTGATTCCTTCCATATCTTCAATATTTCTGAAAATATTTTCACTGTACAGGGAAAACAGATCTGGAGACATTACCTATCCCTGTCTCACACCTCTCTTAATAGGTGGATATTGGCTTACTTCATTATCAACTCTTATGGCAGCATATGCAGTAATAATTGTGGCAAAACTACAAGAGGTTGCCAAGCGCAGGGATAATAGTCTTTCATTACCTCCAGATGGAATTTCAATCATTCCCAGTAGCGAATTCTTCACTGCAAAGCCCACACCATGTTGCCTTTCTTTCTGCCTGCCCTCTACCCTTCCAAACATATGGGTGTAATTGTTTTCCCTGAGTGACCCTTCCTCGGCTAGGCGAGTCTCCTGCAGGCTAGCAATATCAATGTTAAGACGATAGAGTTCGTCATCAGTCACAGCCGTTTTTCTCACATCATTAATATTCGTCAAGTCAGTGGAAAATCCTGGAAATTCTTATGTTCCAGGTTGCAAGCCTTAGCTTGAGGTATCTATTTTTTCTTTTTATTAGTGCCTGGTGCATTGGTTTTACAGCCTGCAAATTCAGATTTTGTCCTAGCCCCAAGCACCCATTGAAGCAGGCAGGCTGTGGCGGATCAGCACCCAATTGGCCGTTGGGTGCCCAGCTTGAGGCTGGCGGTAGCTGATCAGTGACACCTGTAGGTGTCTCCCACCGTCAGAGGCAACCCGTGGCGCCCCATGTCTACGCCAACTGACAGGGACTTATAACCCGTAAATGTTGCCTCTCGCTTTGATTCCGAGACCAGTTAAGACCAGGGATGGAGTTATTGCCTCTCCATAGCACAAAGCCTGAGGTAAAATATAGAGACCATGTGTTGCCCATGTAGCATGATCCCTCTCTCGGCCTGCCTAGTTCACTCCAGAGGGAAGGGAACACCCCTACATCTGGAACAGGACAAACCGCAGAAGCTGTCGGATCAGCAAAGCAATGCTCTAACTGTCCGCCTGTCGGAGCTTCGATCCTAGACCAGCTGCCAACCAAGGTTTAGGGCCTGGCCTGCCCTGCCATGCCCTGCCCTCCCATGTCTTTAGATTGCATTTCCTCGCACCAGGATAAGGCTTGTAACCCCCCCCCCCCCACACGATTGTGCTCTTCCGCCCAAAACCGTTTTCACAATGTGGGGTGTCGGGTTTATTAAGCGCCTCCCAAAATTCGGCGCTAACAGAAAGCACGTAGTACCGTCTACTGTCATACGGTAGCTTAGTCATATCTGACTAAGACCTGATACTTATATATATATATATATATATATATATATATATATATATATATATATATATATATATATATATATATATATATATATATATATATATATATATCGTTGACACCTTGCAGTCTTGACAGACCAAAGTATGTGAGTGGAATGTGGCCAATATTCCATCACAATGTCTCGGCAGAGCTTCAGAGAATCATGTGACGCCCAAACGACATGATCTCTCTCTCGGCCTAGTCTTGTGTATTCCAGAGGAATGGGTAACCAATACGTCTGGCACAAGGTAGGCTGCAGACGCTGGCGGCTCAGCGTCAATCCACCGAGACCTCACCACCACGAGCCGGTGGCGAGTTATGGCCAGACACTGACACCCAAGCGACCCGGCTTAGAGGCGTTCAGCCATGTCCCACAGGTGAGGGCCTTGTACGAGCCCGGGCCATGAGGGCGCGCACATCTGTCGATCACAAGTGTCCGGACCTGTGTAAAGCGTGCACTATCGTCAGACTCCCTACCTGACTTTTAGCGGTCCCCGCGACCAGCGGGAATAGGCCCGCCATAGCTACCGCATATATATATATATATATATATATATATATATATATATATATATATATATATATATATATATATGTTCAGATACAAACATCTACATTTATTCATGAAAATAATTCTACATTTATTCAAATACAGTCAAGTCACCTTCTTCTAGAACAGGGGTGGGCAAACTACGGCCCGAGGCCCGCATGCGGCCCGCCAAGTGATTTTATGCGGCCCGCGAGGGCATTTAGAAATAAAAAAAAATTTAATTCGTTTTTAAGTTATCTTGTTGAATTTTAAAGAATTTCATGTACCGTTATGATGAGTGTCAATAACAAACGTAAGATTAAAGATGAATGCCGTGTCTTAATGATGAATGGACAACTAAGTACTGTTTTATAAAAGTTGGTAGCAAATCAGTTTGCTTGTTGTGTCGTGAGTCAGTGGCTGTCTTCAAGGAGTACAATTTAAAAAGACATTATCAAACAAAACATTCCGATTTCGGATACAATTTAACGACCGAAGAGAAGGAAAGGAAATACCTTGAGTTGGTGAAAAATTTGGAGAACCAGCAATCTGTTTTCACTAAACAGTCTTCAATTCAAGATGCTGCAACTGAAACTAGTTTTGTGCTGTCACACAGAATTGTAAAACAGAACAAGCCATTTTCTGATGGCGAGTTCATCAAGGAATGTTTGCTAGATGCAGCAAATATTATGTGTCCAGAACACACACACACACACACACACACACACACACACACACACACACACACACACACACACACACACACACACACACACAAACAGATTTGACAACATTACTTTATCAAGGAGAACTGTGGTCAGACGTGTTGACAAGATAAGTGACAATTTGATGCATAAACTTCAAGATGCAAGTAAACAATTTTTGTGGTACTCTCTTGCATTGGATGAGAGTACCGATGTACATGATACTGCCCAATTATTGATATTTATACGTGGAATAAACACTTCTTTCAAACTCACTGAAGAGTTACTGAGTATTGAGTCACTCAAAGACACAACCACATGCCATGATATATTCAGTGCTGTTACTAACTGTATTGAAAGAACTGGGTTGGTTTGGAATAAGATGGTAAGTGTTACAACTGACGGAGCTCGTGCTTTGACTGGAAAAAATTTAGGTCTGGTAAAGTTGATAAGTGATAAGATTAAAGCAGAATATCCAGACCACACATTATTACCACTTCACTGTGTGATTCATCAAGAAAGTCTGTGTGTCACTTGTTTACCCGGGAGGAATGTGGAATCAACAAGCACATCTTCAACTTATTATCTGTTGGGATTATTGACTGACTTCTGTCTACACTCCTCCCTTCTGTCTTCCCTTCCATATATCTATTTCTTTCACTCTCTCTGTTATTCCCTCAACACATACTCCGACAACAGTTCCTTTCAACTATAAATAAAAGATTTATTAATAAAAACTATGTCTGGTGTATGTATGGACTGTATAAGCGTAGTTGATAGTGTATTCTATTGTTAGTGCCAGAATGAACTCTGAATGTCTAGCAGCGGTGTCACATCTCGCCCACTCATTATGCAAAACCACAGGACAGCACATCAAACAGGAAAGGTCTCACCCTGGATGATTCGTATGCTTGAGTCTGACGATAAATCCGTTATTGAATGAAACAAAACTGTTCACCGCTGTATCACTGTACAGTAATAATAATCCGGTCAGTTTATGACTTCGCCCGAGTCTGTTTCATGAAAGTATTTATCCGACATTGAAAAACACCACATCACCCCAGTTCAGCATATTGTCTCTATGAGTAGCAATGTTTTTACTTGTCTATTGTCTATGCCTACAAGACGTAGGTATTTTTATTTTTGTTTCGCTTTCTGCAAACTTATCTTTCTTTTTCCATTATTACTTTGGTTATCTGGATCTTCTATTCTTCTTTTTCAAAGTTCCTTTAAAAGTATAGTTAATTTCTTCTTTGATCCTGTCTAATTTATTACTTGGTTTATGGGGGTATTTGCTCTCCCCACAAATGAAATGCCTTTAGTTTTATCTTCAAAGCTTTTCCAGCACACACGAAGTATGTGTCTATCTTCTTGTTATATCCGGATAGGAGTTGAACCTGTGAAAAGTATAACAGATCCAGTGATAAGTGTCTGCCACTTAATACTACTTATGCAAGTGTACTTCTCCAGCCATAATGACAAGGCTTCCGAAGTAAACACCCACATAAGACATATGAATTCATCACAGTCTAACTTATTCACTAATAGAAAGAAATGATAAACGCTATGCTTACACATCTATGGTCCTATGCTAAACTATTACTCTAAAGTATTAATACCTTATATATGCACTTATCCTACTGGAATCGAAATACACTAGCGAATAACACACTAATATCCCCTCTTCTTAAAACCATTAGGGACGTGTATTTCTTTCCCCCCTCATGAGCATATCTCATTCAGCCCAGTTTGGAACACATACTAACTAGCAACCCCAGTTGCTACTTATTTATAACAAGTGTCCAATCCCCCGTTGATTGTTTGATCTACAATCAAATTTGCCGTATCCTGCCCATCAAACAGCGGAGAAATCACGTAGTGGTTAGTTGTACGTTTCATTCGCTGTTACGCTGTTCCCTGAGTTTCCCCGTACGCGAATACTTCAAAGCAACTTCACTCGTTGATCGTTTTCTCCGGTCGTGTGTCCCCAGCGCGATCGTCCCGTTTCTCCGTGTCCGTTCCGATCGTCAGGTAATGACTCTACGAACACCTGTATCCTATTTTCAAATCTGTGCCGGTCAATGATCTTTTATTCGTCCTCCTCTCAGAATGAAGTACACGATTGTTAACCCTTCTACTATATTGCCATTAATGGTACATCCAAATCTATCTGGGAATCACTAAACTATCATCATTCTGTGACAAAGGCCCCCTCTTAAGAGAGTTGACCGCGTCGACTCTTCTTCAATGTAGATTTGATTCCTATGATCCTCCAACTTATTCCTCTTCCTCTGGAGTTGGATGTCTAGATAAGAAATCCGCTCCTACATTCTCCTTACCAGAGATCTTCCACTGTGAAGTTGTCCTGTTGCCTCAACAACGACCATCACATCCACCGTGCGTTGAGCTTCTGCGAAGTAGCTATTAATATCACGTGTTGATGATATGATTGGATCCTCACATGGATCAACACCTCATCCAGTAGGCGACCTCATATGCACCCTACCATACTACTCATGACTGAAACTAGTGTTGGCTCATCGCTCCTGTACGTTCAGTCGACCTCCTTTCCACTGGCGTAAGCGATGGCTCACAATACAGACGGATCGTCCCATCCTGATTGTAACACTGCTTCCATGTCCTCTTGGTTTCCCCCGGCTTTGCCTCTGGGGATGTTCCCCCTCGTTCTCGTTGGACCGAGTCGTCTTTCCCAAATCTCCTGGACTTTTGCTTCCAGGACCATCTTGGGCGATATTGTATCTGGTCAGCCAATCTTCGGTTGGAGTCCTGGGTATTCCGCGTCTTTTCCGCCGTTACCCACCCCTTTTGAACTTGGTTACTGGGGAAAGTTTCCCTCTTGTCCTTTCCCTGACGTGTGATTTTCCTCCTCCTTTCGTTGGGTAAATCTGACCTATCACGTACTGTCCCATAGGCCCTCCTATGTTGTACTGGCGATCTCTGGTCTTCGTCTGGACTGGTAACCTTTGTCCCAATGGCTGCCATCACCATAAAGTGCGAAGCTTTGCTCCCGGATCTGTCCTCATATTTCCTAATGAGATGTCTAGGGAGATTTTTCTGCTCTTCCCCGATCCGGATTTTGTAGATGTTCTTGGACACCACCTTTTCCACAGGATAAGGTCCTTTCCATCCTACTTGGAGTATATTGGTCTCTTCTGGACCCCACACTTCCACTTTGTCTTCCACCTTAAGAGCTAGTTTCCTCTTAATCCGCTTGTTGGGTGGTGCGTTCTGGCACTCCGAACAAGACTTCAACCACCGGCGTACATCTCCGGTCATTCCTGGCCAGCAATAATAGCCGGAAATTTGCTGCAAGGTCTCTCTGACACCCATATGTCGATTCTCTCCTTTGATGTGTCCACTCTGAAGAATATGAGGACGGTGGGTCTCTGGAACCACCCACTGCTCGTGCAGGTTATCTCCCCTCCCAGCTCTCCGATAGAGTAGTCGATTCTTCAGAAAGTACTGTCCCCGTTCTGGTGGCTCAGCACTTCTTTGCAGCTTCCTGTAGCAAGGACGCAACGTAGTATCCTTCCTCTGGGCAGTATGCAATTCTCCTATCCCTGAGTTGTCGCATAGTGTCTCTGCCTCTTTTTCCTTCCCTTGAAATCCACTGGCTACTGTTCCCTGGTGGGCTGGCTGTTTGGGCATCCCCAAAAAGACATATTTCGTGCCAATGATCATGGGAAATAAGGAGTCAGATAATACAGCAGCTGGAATAATGCCCGTGACGTACCTGGATTTAATCTCCACCTTGGCGATTGGCAGCGTCATGGTAACAGCACTCCTCATTGCCGGCTGTATTCCTATGGTCTCCCCTGTAAGTTGGTCTGGGCTTACCAAGCTGGCGTCTATCACAGCTTCCCCATCCAAACCGGTATCGTAGAGACAAACAACCTGCTGGCCATTGACTTCAATCAGTTCAACCACAGGTGGTCTCTCTTGGTCCTGATGTCTTTCATCTCCTTGACCGTTTCCTTGCCTTCCTCTTTTGATTCCTCGAGGTTGGTTATGCAATTGGCGTCTTCTGCCTTGCATCTGCAGTCCACAGTATTATGTGTTGTCGACTGGCAGTGAGTGCACCATGTTCCCTTCCTAGGTTTCCGTGTGTCCTTTTTGTTCCTAGCTCCTTCGCCAACATCAGCCTTGTCTGTGATCACCGTCGTAGGAATCACTTTGCATGCTGCGAAGTAAGAACTTTTAGGTTTAGATCTGCAGTCCTTCGTGTTATGAGAAGGCACTTTGCAGAATGAACACCACTTCTCAGACCACTGTCGTTTCGCTGGAGAATTCAAGGTGTTCTTGTTTCCTTCCTTCACCTTCTCTGAACTCTCCTCTGTGTGCTTTATATAAGGTTCCACTTTTTCTCCTTCCCAGTTTTTTGGTTTCTTTTTCTCTTGTTTCTCCTGACCTTTGGTTTGAATACTGAGTTCCGCAGCCTCCCCATGGACTTCTATGAATCTTTCCGCCAGCTTATTCACAACATACAGCCGTTCCGCCCCTTGTTCTCCTAAAAATGTCTTCAGTGGTTCCGACATTTGCTGTTGCATTTGATCGACCACCATAATTTCTTCCAGACTTTCATAATCCCTCTTGAATTCTGCCAAGTCCAACCATTTCTGGAGATAGGATTTCAGCCTCAGACTGTAGGCGGCGAATAGTTCTCCCGGCTCTCGTCTAGACGATCTAAACTTCTTCCGATACGTTTGTGCTGTGACTTCATAATGTTTCATCAAAGCGGCTTTCAATTCCTCATACTGATTTGCATGTCCTGGTGGTAGGCGTGTGTAGACCTCGTACCCTGAACCACGTAAGGCCTGGGATAATTTAAGAGCCCATCTGCTCCCATCCAGTCCCATAGCGACTGCCATTGCTTCAAAGCGGTTCGCAAAGTTGTCAAATTTTTCTTTGGACTCCTCATAAACAGCTAAGGGAAACCTCATTGCATGGTAGTTAGATCCACTCATGTTGGTTGCACCATGTAACGATGATCCGCCTTCCGCGCCCTCTATCTCTCCCTTAGTTTGTGTTTTGAGTTCTAACTCTTTCATGCGGTATTCATGTTGCCTCATCTTCTCCGCCTCTTCAGCTTGCAACCTCTTGTTGTCCTGTTCCATGTCAAGTCTCTTGTTGCTCTGTTCCATTTCCATGCGTTTCAATTCCAACTCAATCTTTCGATCTTCTCTTTCCGCATGACGAATTTCCCTCTCTCTTTCCTGTATGTAATCAGTTAGTTCCGAACCAGCTAAACCAATCTCCTCTCCGTTTGCCCTCAGTTCGGCTGTAGTTACTTTAGGAGTTGCCATAGTTAAAGCAGGTAAGTCAGCAAGTTGAGTACAGACACCTCAAAGCAATAAAGAAGTACTCACTATAACCAGATAATCTATTATAACCTATATCAATTATCTATGTCTATTAAATATTATTAATCTACAACACCACACAGTACATCACAACCACTCTCTCATGCACAAGAGGAGATATAGGATAAAGACTTATGTAGACGTGTGACCGTGTGACTAGGTATGTAATGTGTCTTACCACCTATCCACATTTACCCTGTCTGGAACTTTCTCACTGTAAAGTCACCAGCGTTAATGAAATGTTTCCACCATAAATGTAATGGCACCATATATCCAATGGACGTCCTTCCATTAAAAGTCATCAATGTATACTTATTTTTATTCCCATCAGTATGTCCCAACATGCAGGTACTCCGCTATGCCTGTGCCAATATGCAGGTACCCCTCTATGCATATGCCCTGTTATGCCTCCTGGTCATATGGGTATTATCTTGTACCCCGCTGCTCCACCAATTATGTCACTTGTTTACCCGGGAGGAATGTGGAATCAACAAGCACATCTTCAACTTATTATCTGTTGGGATTATTGACTGACTTCTGTCTACACTCCTCCCTTCTGTCTTCCCTTCCATATATCTATTTCTTTCACTCTCTCTGTTATTCCCTCAACACATACTCCGACAACAGTTCCTTTCAACTATAAATAAAAGATTTATTAATAAAATCTATGTCTGGTGTATGTATGGACTGTATAAGCGTAGTTGATAGTGTATTCTATTGTTAGTGCCAGAATGAACTCTGAATGTCTAGCAGCGGTGTCACATCTCGCCCACTCATTATGCAAAACCACAGGACAGCACATCAAACAGGAAAGGTCTCACCCTGGATGATCCGTATGCTTGAGTCTGACGATAAATCCGTTATTGAATGAAACAAAACTGTTCACCGCTGTATCACTGTACAGTAATAATAATCCGGTCAGTTTATGACTTCGCCCGAGTCTGTTTCATGAAAGTATTTATCCGACATTGAAAAACACCACATCACCCCAGTTCAGCATATTGTCTCTATGAGTAGCAATGTTTTTACTTGTCTATTGTCTATGCCTACAAGACGTAGGTATTTTTATTTTTGTTTCGCTTTCTGCAAACTTATCTTTCTTTTTCCATTATTACTTTGGTTATCTGGATCTTCTATTCTTCTTTTTCAAAGTTCCTTTAAAAGTATAGTTAATTTCTTCTTTGATCCTGTCTAATTTATTACTTGGTTTATGGAGGTATTTGCTCTCCCCACAAATGAAATGCCTTTAGTTTTATCTTCAAAGCTTTTCCAGCACACACGAAGTATGTGTCTATCTTCTTGTTATATCCGGATAGGAGTTGAACCTGTGAAAAGTATAACAGATCCAGTGATAAGTGTCTGCCACTTAATACTACTTATGCAAGTGTCCTTCTCCAGCCATAATTACAAGGCTTCCGAAGTAAACACCCACATAAGACATATGAATTCATCACAGTCTAACTTATTCACTAATAGAAAGAAATGATAAACGCTATGCTTACACATCTATGGTCCTATGCTAAACTATTACTCTAAAGTATTAATACCTTATATATGCACTTATCCTACTGGAATCGAAATACACTAGCGAATAACACACTAATATCCCCTCTTCTTAAAACCATTAGGGACGTGTATTTCTTTCCCCCCTCATGAGCATATCTCATTCAGCCCAGTTTGGAACACATACTAACTAGCAACCCCAGTTGCTACTTATTTATAACAAGTGTCCAATCCCCCGTTGATTGTTTGATCTACAATCAAATTTGCCGTATCATGCCCATCAAACAGCGGAGAAATCACGTAGTGGTTAGTTGTACGTTTCATTCGCTGTTACGCTGTTCCCTGAGTTTCCCCGTACGCGAATACTTCAAAGCAACTTCACTCGTTGATCGTTTTCTCCGGTCGTGTGTCCCCAACGCGATCGTCCCGTTTCTCCGTGTCCGTTCCGATCGTCAGGCAATGACTCTGCGAACACCTGTATCCTATTTTCAAATCTGTGTCGGTCAATGATCTTTTATTCGTCCTCCTCTCAGAATGAAGTACACGATTGTTAACCCTTCTCCTATATTGCCATTAATGGTACATCCAAATCTATCTGGGAATCACTAAACTATCATCATTCTGTGACACTGTGTAAAACTGTTTTGAATATCAAGCATGTTATTGACCCAGTTGTCAGTGTCATAAACCTCATCAGATCAAGAGGACTTAATCACAGACAGTTCAAGTCACTACTTGACGATTTGGAAACTGATCATTCCGATGTCCTGAACCACACCAATGTTCGATGGCTAAGTCCCAGCAAGGTGTTGAGGCGAGTGTGGGAACTCAGAGAAGAAATACTGATGTTCCTAGAGATGAAGGGCATTGCATGTGAATTTAATACTAACACTGTCAATAAAGAGTGGCAGTTAGACTTTATGTTTGCCATTTAAATTATGGAAAAGTTAAATGAACTGAATGTCAAACTTCAGGGCAATGATGTGTTTGCACATTAATTGTATGTATATGTAAAATCATTTCAGGCAAAACTCTCACTGTTCTCCAGACAAGCAAATGAAACAAGATTTTGTCACTTCCCTTTGCTGAAACAAGAAACCATTTCTGGTGAAATGACTGAAAAATACAAAGCCCAATTAGATGCATTGATTGAAGAATTTGGATGGAGATTCCAAGATTTCAAGAAATTAGAGCCATAGTTCAATATTCTCAGTTCACCTTTTAGTGCAGAAGCTGATACAGCCACAGAGGACATACAGTTGGAGCTGCTTGACTTACAAGCAGATCATGACCTGAAAGAGAAATTCAAGACAGATGGTTTGCTGGATTTCTATGGATCTTTATCACAAGAATCATTTCCCAACTTGAAAAACTTTGCAGCTAAACTTTTATCATTATTTGGATCAACATACATTTGCGAACAAGCATTCTCTTCCTTGAAGATCAACAAATCTAAGAATAGGTCTTTATTGTCGGACTGCAACTTGCGTGCTGTCATACGAATTTCAACAAGTAAACTTGCTCCAGATTTCAAGAATATTGTCAAAAAATTGCAAGCAGTTACATACATCTCATTAGAAATCAACAACTGTATTGACAATGTAGTCGCTGTGTGTCTAAATTAAAGCCATTGATAGATAATAAAGAATATTTGTTATAATAACAAGTTCGTGTTAACAAATCGTGTTAACAAATTAGTAAACGTTTTTGTCCATATTGTCAAATATAATGTATAGGTGTATAAGTAAAATAAAATTGCAATAATTAGTTATTTATACTGCTTAATAATCTATAAATAATTATTAACTACTTATTGTGATAGGTTGCTGTAAACAAAATGGATATAGAGCGCAATTGCGAGGGTACAAGCCTTACCCTGGTGCGAGGAAATGCAAGCTAAAGACAAAATTGTCATGGCAGGGCATACCAGGCCCTAAGCCTTGGTTGGCGACTGGTCTAGGATCGAAGCTCCGACAGGCGTACAGTTAGAGCATTGCTTTGCTGATCCGGCAGCTTCTGCAGCTTGTCTTGTTCCAGATGTAGGGGTGTTACCTTTCCTTTGGAGTGAACTAGGCAGGCCGAGAGAGGGATCATGCTGCATGGGCAACACATGATCTCTATATTTTAGCCCAGGCTTTGTGCTATGGAGAGGCAATAACTCCATCCCTGGTCTTAACTGGTCTCGGAATCAAAGCGAGAGGCAACTGTTACGGGTTATAAGTCCTTGTCAGTTGGCGTAGACATGGGGCGCCACGCGTTGCCTCTGACGGTGGGAGACACCTATAGGTGTCACTGATCAGCTACCGCCCACCTCAAGCTGGGCAGCCCCCAGCCAATTGGGTGCTGATCCGCCACAGCCTGCCTGCTTCAATGGGTGCTTGGGGCTAGGACAAAATCTGAATCGCAGGCTGTAAAACCAATGCACCAGGTACAAACAAAAATATAAATAGAAACCTCAAGCTACGGCTTGCAACCTGGAACGTGAGAACCATGTGTCCAGGATTTTCCACTGACTTGACCAATATTGACGATGTGAGAAAAACGGCTGTGATTGATGCCGAACTCAATCGTCTTAACATTGATATTGCTGGCCTGCAGGAGACTCGCCTCGCTGAGGAAGGGTCACTCAGGGAAAACAACTACACCTTTTTCTGGAAGGGTAAAGGGCAGGCAGAAAAAAGGCAACACGGTGTGGGCTTTGCAGTGAAGAATTCGCTACTGGGAATGATTGAAATTCCAGCAGGAGGAAATGAAAGACTATTATCCCTGCGCTTGGCAACCTCTTGTGGGTTTGCCACCATTATTACTGCATATGCACCGACACTTGATTCCTCTGATGATGTGAAGGATTTGTTCTATGAGGAGTTATACTCTGTGATCAAGGCAGTTCCAAAATCCGACTACATTTATATGCTCGGTGATTTCAATGCTCGTGTGGGCAAGGACTCGAGTTCATGGCCAGTGTGCCTTGGAAAATACAACATCGGTCGCATGAATGAAAATGGGCAAAGGCTGCTGGAGCATTGCGCCAGTAATGACCTATGTATTATAAACTCTTTTTTTAAAACAAAAGAGATGCATAAGGTCACATGGAAACATCCAAGATCCGGCCATTGGCACCAGCTGGACTTCATCATCACACGGAGACAACATCTGAACCATATATCATTGACTCGTAGTTACCACAGTGCTGACTGTGATACGGATCATTCTTTGGTTGTTGCAAGGGTTAGACTGAGACCAAAGAGAATCTACACAGCTAAACACAAATCTAGCCCCAGGATTAATATTATTAACACTCATGATCCTGAAAAGTGCTTTCAGTTTCAACAGCAACTTGAAGACACTTTCACTGATACACCAGAAAATTGTACAGTAAATGATAAATGGAATAAACTTAAGGAAACTCTTTGTAAAACTGCCGTAAAGGTTTACGGCACTGTGGATCATAAGAGGCAGGACTGGTTTGCGGCCAACAGTGAGACTCTGCAGCCCTTGATTGATAAGAAGAAGAAAGCTCTCTTAAAAAACAAGGAAAGACCAACGCGTAACACTCTGAGTGAGCTAAGGCAAGCTAGGAAGGATGTGCAAAAGGCTGCCAGGCAGTGTGCAAATGATTATTGGATCAAGTTATGTGAGTCCATTCAAATCGCAAGTGATAAGGGAGACATAAGAAGCATGTATGAAGGAATAAAGAAAGCCTGTGGTCCAGTGATCAAAAGAAGTGCACCATTGAAAACCTTGACTGGAGAAGTCATCACTGATAAGAAACAGCAGATGGACAGATGGGTAGAGCACTATTTGGAGCTTTACTCAAGTGAGACCAAACTAGCGGATAATGCCCTCAACGCCATAGAGGCTCTACCAACTCTTGACCACCTGGACACACTTCCCACCATAACAGAAGTTAAGTGTGCTATAAATGAACTTGCATCTGGCAAGGCTCCAGGTAAGGATGGGATTCCAATAGAGGTTATCAGGAGTGGGCAAGACACACTCACTATACAGATCCACCAGCTAATAGAGCTATGCTGGCGTGAAGGACAAGTCCCACAGGATTTCAAAGATTCAAGCATCATAACGCAGTACAAGAACAAGGGCGATCGGAGCGACTGCAACAACTATAGGGGTATCTCACTTCTGTGTATTGTTGGAAAAGTATTTGCCAGAATTGTTCTGCGCAGACTTCAAGTCTTAGGAGATCAAGTCTACCCCGAATCACAGTGTGGCTTTCGACAGAACCGGTCTACCACTGATATGATATTCTCATTGCGACAAATGCAAGAAAAATGCCGTGAACAGAATCAACCACTGTTTATTGCCTTCATCGACCTCACAAAGGCATTTGATTTGGTCAGTCGTGAGGGTCTGTTCAAGGCACTAAAGAAGATTGGCTGCCCACCAACTCTTCTGTCCATTGTGGAATCGTTCCACACAGGCATGAAGGGTATAATCAAGTTTGATGGTGCAACTTCTGAAGAATTTGAAATCAAGAGTGGAGTTAAGCAAGGTTGTGTACTAGCTCCCACCCTCTTTGGAATATACTTTTCACTTCTACTGAAATATGCATTTCGTGATCAGGATGGTGGTATATACATTCACTCACGCTCAGATGGCGGCCTCTACAATGCTCAGAGATTGAAGGCTAAGACCAAAATTAGGAGGGTACTGATCAGAGAGTTGCTTTTTGCAGATGATGCTGCAGTTACGACCCACTCTGAGGAAGAATTGCAATGTCTACTATCTGCATTCTCCAATGCTTGTTCTGAATTTGGTTTAACAATTAGCAAAAAGAAGACACAGATTATGTCACAAGGTGCACATGGGGTACCATCAATCTTTATTGACGACGCCGAACTAGAGATAGTAGACCATTTTACATATTTAGGATCGGTGGTAAATAGCAAATTATCCCTAGATCAGGAAATCAACATCCGGATTGGTAAGGCAGCAACAACAATGAACAGGTTAAGAAAAAGAGTCTGGGAGAACAGGAAGCTTACTGCCAAAACAAAAGTCCTTGTCTATCAAGCCTGTGTCCTTAGTACTCTTCTCTATGGCAGTGAAACCTGGACAACTTACTCACACCAAGAGAACAATTTAAACAGCTTTCATATGCGGTGTCTGCGAAGAATTCTTGGTATTAAGTGGCAAGACAAAATCACAAATACTGAAGTATTGGAAAGATCAGGTTGTGTGACAGTTTATTCCATGCTCAGTCTTCGTAGACTTAGATGGATAGGACATCTTAGACGGATGGATGATGGTAGAATACCAAAGGATATCTTTTTTGGTGAATTACAGATGGGTAAGAGATCTCAGGGTCGGCCTCTACTACGATACAAAGATGTGTGTAAGCGGGACATGATTGATACAGGCATTGATAATGCACATTGGGAGCAAGTCGCCGCTGAACGTGTTGCATGGAGGGCAAATATCAGAAATGGAATAAAGTCAAAGGAGAAAATTATTGCAGAAAAGTCACACACCAAGCGTTTGAGACGTAAGATGGTGCATGATGGTGGAAATGACCACGTGTTCACATGCACCCACTGTGAACGGACATTTACAGCGCAAATTGGCCTTATCAGTCATACTCGCTACCGCCATAGTTAAAAGTTATTATGCCTTTTTAAAGCACAAACTATCGTCTGTCAAGACGGCAAGGTGCCAATGTCATATATATATATATATATATATATATATATATATATATATATATATATATATATATATATATATATATATATATATATGCGGCCCGCCAATAGCTTTACATTTGTCAATGCGGCCCTCCGCACGAAAAGTTTGCCCACCCCTGTTCTAGAACATCGTCATAACTCTCCAAATCCCGAATCCCGGCCTGAATTTCTTGCCACTCTTGTATAACTATAGATCCCAGTTTCTTATGTCCAGCAATAAAGATTTACTTAAATGAGCATTTCTTGTCCACGTAGCCTGCTCGTAGTGCATTTGTAACTTTATTTCACATGAGTGACGAGTGAGCGTTATGAATCACATCCGTTCATTATCAAGTGGCGTCTGTACTCCGACTGGCCATTCGGCAACAAGTCTCTCATTCCAACTGACAGTCTTAACTAGGGCTTATTTTAGGGTTAGGTCGTATATTAAAAGCATCCTGAAAAATCATGCTAGGGCTTATTATACGAGTAGGTCTTATTTTCGGGGAAACGCGGTAGTTATTTGTGTTGAAGAAATAGGGTAGGAAATTTGAATTGGTAAAGAAATTTATGAAGTGATTTGAAGCTGAAGGGAGACTATTCATTTATTGAACAATTCAATCACTTTATTCTGAAGAAAACTTCGAGTTGTAGCGCTTCAGAATGAAGACTGTATTAACTGAATTGTAATCATTTGCTACTTTCTCCGTAATCCCGTATACTCTCGTGAGTAACGTGACGTGCGCGAGAGTTGGTAGCATCGGTAGTTTATGGAGTATGTGAGCCGGTCGCTCAGAAAGCAATGGCAAACTACTGAGCTTAATCTTGCCAAGAAATCAACAGTCAGCTGAAAGATGCTGATGTTGACAGCGATGTCCTGTAAAGGATATGCGAAAAATAAAATCATTTGCTAAATTGTTTTACCATTTCATATTTCCTACCCTATTTCTTCAACGTGAATCAAAACCAATACGCAGAATAAGGCAAATGATTTGGGAGGGGGGGGGGGGGAGTGGCGCGTGAGGTGATTGCAGGCCTATGCTCAATGAGGGGACAGAGAAGATGATTCTGCAGCGCGGCCAATCGGCAGTACGGGTAAACAAAAACAAACACAAATTCCCGATGCAGGAATTTGCTATGAGTTTGTGATGTGCCAGGACCATCCCATTATGCAGGTCTGGAGGAATAGGTGGCGCGTCTTCTACTACCGTAGCTAGCGACGAGTCCAGGAATCAAACACTCGTCCTACCTCGTTCATGCCACTGCCAGCGCAACTTCTTAACCGTTTAACCAACGCACCCGTGAACATGTCACCGCATTTACGAGTTTAGAGCGCAGTCGTTAATGGTAATGACTTTGTGTTTTCAATTCAATGAATACAGGATGTTCGTTTCAAATACAGGCATACCTCAAAGATGTTTCATATGCGGTTCCAGGTCACTCCAAAAGAAGTTAGGAGGAGGGGGTGTAAAGGGGTGGACAATGTCAGCCAAATATCAGTGAATTAATTGCTATAGTTGATATTAAGTAAGTAACAATTTAAGTCAAATGACAGTATATCAATTGCTATTGTTGACATTACATAAGTATCAATGTAAGTCGAATGTCAGTGAATTTCTTGCTATAGATGAGATTAAGTAAGTAACAATGTAAGTCAAATGTCAGTGAATTTCTTGCAATAGATGAGATTAAGTAAGTAACAATGTAAGTCAAATGTCAGTGAATGACTTGCTATAGATGAGATTAAGTAAGTAACAATGTAAGTCAAATATCAGTGAATGACTTGCTATAGATTGATTGATTGATTGATTGATTGATTTAGGAACCGACATCACAGCATTCGGGGCATTCCCATAAGCGCTCCGTCCCCATCCTCAGAAGCCAGCGAAGAGTTCCAACCCCAATAGTACCATTAGCAATCTGATTATATGTGCGTCTTGCCTTTCCTCTAAGCGTCGAGCATCGGCCAGATCCCCTCGTCACTCCACGCTGTCGCATTCTTGCCAGACCATGGTGATCCATTTGCTCCTCCGAGGTGTACACGTGCTCCCACAAGGCCGTAACCACGTCTGCCCTATCATGCATCAATACTCCACCAAGTTTTGCAGAGCCAGTCAATCTGTCTGCATGTTCATTCCCCAACGCATCAGCATGCCCCGGAGAAAATATCCAGACGATGCTTGCCACCCGTGACTTCAGAAGCGAAGCAAGCCCTCGGCACGAAGCTTTCCAGTCCTCACCCTACTCAGCATGCTTTCTGAGTCAGTTACAATCACGATGTGTGTGTATCGTATTCTCCATCCAGCGGAAAGCTGCACTGACTGCCTCCATCTCCATTCTTAAGCTAGATGTTGTGGAATCATATGCCAGGCTCTCCTGCACCAAACGTCGACCATTAGCCTTTACCAAGAAACCCCAAGCACTTCTACTACCTCTCAACACGAACCATCTGTGTAGATAATCACATCATCCGGGCGAGCAATATCTTGAATTAGTTGCTGGATTTCCACTTCCGTGGCCCCTGCTGGCCACTCACTGCACTCTCTGCTTAATGTGATTATAACTCTGCACAAGTCTGACGGCTCCGCTGGCACTCTGACCCACTCCTCTCCTCGCCTAATGTTCTCCAAGGGGCACACCTGTCTGATCGTATCCTCCGCCTGAGCCATCCATGATTTCCCTCTTATCAGTCGCTGGCCCTTAACTGCGTCCAGCGCCTCATGCAACGGGTGAACTGTGTCAGCAGCTACTCTGAGGTATGCCTTCGCCTGCACCACCTTGAGCCTACCAGCAACAGTCGGCAAACCAAGGATGTACCGCATACACACAACTGGGGTGTCTCTGGTGCATCCCAGAATGACCCGCATAGCCTCGTAATTCTTAACCCTTTCAAAATAAAGTTTTGTTGTTGTTGTTGTTGTTGCGCTCCAATCTCACCAGCTGACTCTTTGAGACAGTGAGCAGTCCTAGTCCATAATCAATCGACTTGCTATAGATGAGATTAAGTAAGTAATAATGTTAAGTCAAATGTCAGTGAATTTCTTGCACCGGCAGGGATCAACATGCGTTTATATCAGATTTAAAAAAAAAATAACATATGTTTCCTTATGTACGCCTACTTGTATTTTAATCTCTAGTGTCTATCCTGCTTCCTATGTTATAACTCGTCCAATGTAATTTCGACGGGCTTATTTCTTTAAGTCTTTTCTCGCTTACTTTGATATTACATTCTAGCTTTTCTTTCTTCTCGTAGATGAACATTATTTCTCACCTTAATTGCTCATGATGTATAATAACAACTGTGATGTCGGTTCCTAAATCAATCAATCAATCATTAAATGTCGAATTTATTTTGCAATCCTTACATAAATACAATATCATCTGTGTTATATTGTTGAAGTGGAGATTATTCTTATGGCTTTTCAATTGTTTATATTTTTAGTACGCAACGATACAAAGTCCAGAGACGTTACAAACGCCTTTTGCTTACTTGTTTTGATGTGAAGATATTTGTGTACTGCATCATCATCGCCATCATGAGCCATGCCGCGTGGTGTAGCCGATCAAGTCCCTCCATAAAACGTTTAATGGCGTTTTTGGTAAATTCGACCCATGCTAGTCTTCAATACCACTTTGTCAAACAATCCTTCACGGTCTTCCTCTTTTAACCACTGTCTCTAATACCTTCGACCTTTCCGTTGTCATAACATTCTCCAGATCCCCTTGTCTCGTAACGTGACCGAAAATGGCGGCTGTCTTATCATGAAGTGGGCAATCAAATGCGTAAGTGAACTGAACTCTTGCAGTTCTTGGATGTTGGACTTCTTGGCCTTCCACGGGATTCTTAGCATTCTACGTAGGAACCACGTCTAAGTGGTCTCTGATTTTCTTCTACGTTTTAAATTCAATGTTCATGACTCACAGACATACAGTAGTATAGTAAGTAAGTAAGCAAGCAAAAGATCATTTTACACACCTTAACCCGTATGGGGAATAAGGGGTTGTACCCAGATCTTTCTAGGTCAATCAGAACTCCAGGTGTCACGGCGGTCAATGTCACGTCGGTCGTCTTCACTTCCCCATACATTTCTTGGTATCCATTTCAAGCAGAGTCCGCATGGACAATTAACAAACAAATCATTCTCAATGCGAATTCGAAATTCTTTAGTATGGGCAGATATCATAACCTTCGACTCGTTCTCTGACTTTCGCGGACATGATGGGGCACACCGAATGTTCTTCATCTGTTGGAGTGATGACTTTGAAATATTCTGCATGCCTTACTTCATTATTAACTTTTATGGCATTATATTTTTTTCCATTTTATGTCCATTGCAAGTCTAGGGTCCTTCCCGTTAATTCGGAGGTCTGGAAACATTCTTACCTTGTCAGTTTGTCTAACTTTATCGAATAGGTGTTATATTAAACAAAGCAAAGATGTAGGTTTATTACTATCAAATGCACGATTAATGTTCTCAGCAGATACACATCATTTGTTGTACATTTGTCATCTACAAATGCACATTATTCTTCCCTTATTTCTAGTTGTTATTTCTTCCTAATTATTTTGTAGACAGAAACACAGAGCTGATCCATGACTCTGGTGATCGAGTGAGATGGCAGAACATGACCACCCACGCTTACCGGCATGGCACATGATGGATGGATAGATTTTGTAGACATAGTGTTAACCAAAGCTAACCAATAAAGAGAGCTTTTTTATAATTCACATTACTAACAGACATGCAGTGAGCCAAATGTTGCCCCATGCATACGACTTTATATAATTCACAATTCTGACAGACATCGCGTTAACCAACTGTTATCCCATACACACGTCGCTATATAATTCACAGACATAGAGTTAGGCAAATGTTAATCCACACACATGACTGTATGTAATTCACACTTCTAAGACACGTCCATACATACCACTTTAGATAATTCATATATCTAACATGCATAACTAATTGCTTTATGCAACCCTATATCTTACGTTCTGAAATTAGTCACGTATTGTTTAATTATTAGCATTTCGCATACTAAATGCCGCTTCAAAGTGCTGGCAATTCGACATAAAGAACAAAGAACATAACTCAATTTGCAAAGCGTAGATTCACATGTTGATTGCAGTTTACAAGTATTTAAAGATGTGTTTATGGCTGTGGAACTGTTTCTTCCTGTCTGCATAGTAAAGTAAAGTAAAGTAAAGTAAAGTAAAGTAAAGTAAAGTAAAGTAAAGTAAAGTAAAAGTAAAGTAAAGTAAAGTAAGAGCCTCTTCACCACGTCCTGAGCTGTATTTGATACATGGTTCTAGCCCCATATTATTACAGACAAATCGACACTCGGTTGGTAATGTCGTCAATATAACACCGACCGCTTTAATTTCCCATGACATATCCTGGTAGCCATTTGAGACTGGGTCGATCGAGAAGCCGAGATCAATCTAGCACATCAGCCTGCATGAAGATTCGACCACATCACCGCTGGGTCGGCAGGCATGGGTGGCACGGTTTATCTAAGCACTGTTTCATTAAATGTTGCATGGAAACCCTGTTTCATTATTATGTTACACGGAAATAACAATTAGACACAGTTACCTTCTGTGGGGAAAGTGGGGTGGGGATGTTGATTGTTCGAGGGCACTGTAAATGGGAAATAATAAGTTGCTAGGTCTAACACTAACATAGTGACGCTTCCAACCATACATCATAGAAAGGCAAGGACAGAGTGTATCAGAGTTAACACTAACTTATCACAGATTGATTGATTGATTGATTGATTGATTTAGGAATCGACATCACAGCATCCGGGGCATTCCCATAAGTGCTCCGTCCCCATCCTCAGCAGCCAGCGAAGAGTTCCAACACTAATAGTACCAGTAGCAATCTGATTACAAGTCCGTCTCGCCTTTCCTATGAGCGTTGAGCGTCGGCCAGATCCCTTCGTCACTCCTCGTTGTCTCATTCTTGCCAGACCATGGTAATTCATTTGCTCCTCCGAGGTGTGCACGTGCTCCCACAAGGCCGCAACCACGTCTGCCTTGTCATGTATCAATACTCCACCAAGTTCTGCAGAGCCAGCCAATCTGTTCGCCTGTTCATTTCCCAGCACACCGGCATGCTCTGGAGAAAAGATCCAGGCGATGCTTGTCACCCGTGACCTCCGAAGCGAAGCAAGCCACTCCGCACGAAGTCTGCCCGTCCTCACCCTCGTCAGCATGCTTTCTGAGTCAGTTACAATCACGATGTGTGTGTGTGTGTCGTATTCTCCATCCAGCGGAGAGCCGCAGTGATTGCCTCCACCTCCATTCTTAAGCTGGATGTTGTGGTATCATAGGCCAGGTTCTCCTGCCCCAAACATAGACCATTAGCTTTGGCTATGAACCCCCAGCCACTTCTCTCACCTCTTGACACCGAACCATCTGTGTAGATAATCACATCACTCGAGTGAGCATTGTCCTGAATTAGTTGCTGGATTTTCACTTCCGTGGCCCCTGCTGGCCACGCCCTGCACTCCCGGCTTAATGTGATTATAACTCTGCACAAGTCTGACGGCTCCGCTGGCACTCTGACCCACTCCTCTCCTCGCCTAATGTTCTCCAAGGGGCACACCTGTCTGATCGTATCCTCCGCCTGAGCCATCCATGATTTCCCTCTTATCAGTCGCTGGCCCTTAACTGCGTCCAGCGCCTCATGCAGTGGGTGGTCTGTGTCTGCAGCTACTCTGAGGTATGCCTTCGCCTGCATCACCTTGAGCCTACCAGCAACAGTCGGCAGACCAATGATGTAACACATACACACTACTGGGGTGTCTCTAGTGCATCCCAGAATGACCCGTATTAGCTTCGTTCTGTATGCGTTCTAACTTCACCAGCTGACTCTCTGAGACAGTGAGCAGACCAAATCCATAATCAATTACTGTGAGGATAAAGTGCTGGTATAGTGTGTCAGAAGTCGGGGTGCCCCACCGGCTAGATGAAAGTATTTTTCACTGGCGAGCAACCCCTAATAGTCAGAAACTGACTAGGGACAAAATCTATATGGCTGAACTATAGATTAAGCCCTGAATATCCAACGTACAGCTCCAAGTGGCTCGTTACAAAATGAAATGAACTGTGCTGAATATTCGCCAAGGAATGGGAAAGAGAAGTTTAGCTAAGATAGATGTTTAAGTCTAAATATATGAATATAGACGACTATCTCAGTACAGGTTTTTCTCCCTGACTGCTCCCTTCCTTGGTGTGTAAGTGAACCCCCACCAATGTACACACACAACACGTATGCACAATTGGAATTAAAATATAACGACCGAACTATGAGTTACAATACTACAACATTTATTTATTAATCATAATAATAGACATAGGATGATTGTCAATATTAGGATGATGAAATCATATACATATTGATATTGATGACAAACATTACGTAACTTTTACTTGTTACTCGATCTATTTGGATCTGTGGTCCAGATCCCCACTCTCCAGTAGACACACACAAAAGAAACAGCTTGCTGGTATTCTGACGATCCTGTCAGTCCTGCCACTCCTAGTCTTCACTCGTCCTTGAGATCTACAACATAGGTGCTCCTTGTGAGAGCTTGAAAGGAAGTCAAGAATGTGTTATATCTAATTCTACATCAGCGCAATCCTAATTAAAACATATCATAACACAAACATATACAATGACCAGTCTGGCCAAGTTTATCTTCCAGCTCTACTGTGTTCACCATCCTCCTTCTCCCTACTGTCTTTAGTCTGGAACGGGCTTTTCAATTGTCTCACACGCCTGTAATGATTACATTTCTGCCGCCCCATGTCCATGTCGCTAATACAGAAATTCTGTGTCGTACAGCCGCTCCGTCCCAAGTTGGTTTAGCAGCTCACAGGAATGGTAATGGTATTATAATAATGCCGGGTCATCCGGGCTTACAAGCCGTGACCAGTAGCTGTGCCAGGTTCCCATGCATTACCGTGGACGCACGCCCACAATACACTGAGAAAGTTTAGCACCATATACCCTATAACAATTGTGGGTAATGTCTGTACCATTACACCTCTGCTTCCAACACAATCATTGGCCAATGTGCCAATGCGCAGACAATAGCATAACACTTCATATTGGTAAGTTTGCATATGACAAATCAATATATCAAACATCCAATACACATAAACATATTTATTAAACTAGACATATTATGATACTTTAACCTCATAGCATAATGCACTAGTTAGTTTGTAAGTATACGAAATGAGACGTATATACACAAAAAGAATATGTACGAAGCATATTCATAGCATTGTATATGCATATGAAATTACACATACATACATCCAACATATCCGTAAACATTATATTACTTTAAGATAGACATCTAATGATACTCAACATAATAGCATCAGGCATTATTAATGAGTACTAATATTGTATAGCTACAAAATGAGATATTGAAGTTACCACACAGACCAGCCATATTTGCTGAGCTGCCCGGTTTAATCACCACTTAGTTACTGCTGTTGTAAGAATTAAATAAATAGTCAGTTGACTATATTCTGTACAACAAATGCACACACCAAAAGGCAACTAGGATAGTGTACAAAGAAATGACAAGCATCTACCAAGACACCTAAAAGTATACTTAGACAATGATATGCCTTTCACAAGTTTCTACTTCTCAGAAGAGTAATACATGAAGCACAACGATATTGAACACAGAACTTAGAAAGAACACTCAAGTAACCTACGCCAAAGATGGGTTCTTGCAATAACCTAGATCAGATATAGACTGGAATTCAGTACATACACCTAAAATACTTAGTTACTAAGAAATCTACATTTACTCTCTCTTCTCACCTGTTCGAATGTCTGACTTATTCTAAAGGGACCAGGTCTGCATGGGTTTTTATACCTATGCTAGCAGTAGACCCTTATCTCCCAGGAATTCAAGTCATCAATTCTTCCTTTATCTCCCCCTTGCGTTAATTGCAATTAGCACTGGGGCTATTATCTCTCCCTGTGTCAATGTTTTTCACGCCTGGGTGGTTTTATTTCACTCACTAGCCCAGTTCATTGTTGATTCAGCCAGGGTCTACCTGGGCAAGAAGGTGCCAATGTGTCTGTGTGGTGTCATAGCCCGTCTGGGTCATCAGTTTTCCAAGGTGTAGACTAATTTAAATTATCTAGTTGTGTCCATCTCAAGTAGCCCATTTTACTTGCCATCTGCAAGCTTACGTCATGGCTAGAGGCTTTTTGTGAATAATCTTACCTCACGACTAGATAGCCGTGGAGTAGCGTGATTAATTCATTCTTTCTCAATTTGGCCTCTCAAATTTGGAGACCGAGAAAAATATTCTGGGATGTTAAGGCGGCATTTCACGACAGAGCTTCCCCATTAAAGAAAAAAGTTTCTGCCAGAAATCTTTTGTTAACGCACGCCATACATCCCAGAATAATGCCTAAGCACTCTCCGTTCTGTACCTGCCTAAAGGTTTCCAATATTCCTTGTGGCTATGGGTTGTCCTGCATCTGCATAAAGACGTTCCATTTCCATACTCCCAGGATACTTTGGATAGGTCCTTGTACCTGGTTTTCGGCCGGGCTTCCATGCAATAGCTTGGTAAAATCCGGTAATTGTCAGGAGGTTGTAATTTTACCCTTCTGGGAAAGATCACCATCAACGGGATTCTTCGGCGCCTCTGGCCAACGGTCTTAGTCCACTCCCTCACGTGATTTAATCCTTTCAGCCGAGGATGTCTCCGTAGTGAAGTCTCGCATAAGCTGGCCACAGCAAAGCTTGTCTCCGTGATTTTCCTCCGTCCTTTATAGATTTTTAACAGATCCATCAATAGCTTCCTTTTAAAAGGAATAATGTTACACATCATGGTCTCATGATATAAATTCAACTGGCGCTTTCCTCCTTCAAAGTCGGGCGTAACAATCGTCCCTCCTCGGTGTCGCGGTTTCTTCCCCTGATATTCAGTTAATGGGCTGAGTTTCTCTGCATTAGAGTTTCTTGTACAAACCGTGCTAGAAATTGGAAATTTAGTGTGCCAAGTTGTCCTGCCTTGAGAAATAACATAGTTACTCCAGGTCGTTAAAGTGGTGTTACTTTTGAATAAAGTATCCACAAATAGCTGATCTACTCCTATCAAATCGACCTGACTGAAGGGTTGATTGAGTCCTAAGAGAGTTGATTCCAAACCACTCTTGACTTCTGTTACTTCGGGTTCCTGTTGCTGGAATTCCCTTATAACTTCAGCTAATGAGATGATAGGCGTTTCTTCCTCCATCTTGTGCAAAGAATTTTCTTCTTTAGCAACTACAGACAATGTTGCCTTCACAATATCAGAGTCCATATTCTGGCTCCTGGCAATTCCCTGTGTTTCCTGAGTCTCCGAACTGGTATACTGTGAGATAACAACTGGAAATGTTTCCTGGTCTGGATGTTCCTCTCTGGTAGTGCTTTCATGGGCTAAGTCCAGTTGAGGTAAATCCTGTGATGGGCTGGTGTCTACACAATCCATCACACTACGTAAATCATTTGAACTGATGTCTAGTGTCTTTTCCTGAGCTGCAGCCTCAAAGATCACAAAGGGTTCCGGGTCATCCTTCATCCCACTGTCAGTCAAATTTAATCCCACTTCTTCCTCGTCTGAGCTGAAGGGAATAATAAAGTCGGTTACCTTTCGATCTCCGACCTCCTTAAAAGATGTCCTCAGGTCATCTTCCTCTTGAGTTTCACCTCTCGTTGAAGTAAAATGAGATTCCTGGGAGTCTTGTACTGGCAAACCGTAGTGCAAACAGTTGTCCTCTGGGTAACTGTTACTAGGTAAATTATCTGAACTGATAATTAGTGACTCTTCCCGCGTTGCAGCAGTGAAATTCACCTGGGATTCTGTTCCTTCCTTCCTCCCTATTTCAGTCAGATGTAATTCCACTTCGTGATTCTGTGACCAGAAGGGAATGTGAGAATCGGCTAGGTCTCCGCCTGCGACCTCATTAAAGGTTGTCTTCAGTTCCTCTTTCTCTCGAGATTCATTTCTCGTAGCAGTCAAGTGGTTTTCCTGAAGGTCCTCTACTGTCAAACGACTATTGCCGTGGTGCAAACAGTTATCACATTTGTGACTGTTTGAAATGCCCTTGGCACGTTTTTTCTTCCCTCTTTTCCGTTTAGGACTGGGTCGAATGAGAACCTGTAGTTCCCGGTCCACTACCTCTGATTCTGCGGTGGGTGGCAAAGATGTCCCTTCCTTCCTGGTTGGGTGAGCATCCGTATCTCCTACCTTATGTTCCGCTAGAAAGGTTAGCTTCTCCACATTGACTGTTTCCATATGCGTTTTCTCCATCTTTACTCCTTCAGTTTTGCTACGCTCTTGTGCTCCAAAGAACTCATCATTTTCTTTAAACATAATTTCTTCTTCTTGGTCCCACCATTCTAACTCAGCTATGATATATGTTTCCAGTTGCTCCCCCTTTAAGCCTTTTCTTATGCCCCACCCTCTCGCGGACTCTGAGAAATCTGTGCGCGCCTATATGTCCTCTTCGAGATTCCGGTAACGTAAGGCCATAATTGCAAAGGACTATATTCAGGTAAGCTCCTATGTATATATCAAAAATCAGATCTAAGCTAGAAAGACAAGAGTTAACTACTGACAGTCTACGCTATCCAATGTGTATAGTTTAGCCTCAGCAGTGAAAGACAACTGAAAATAATATTCAAGTAGTACCTGGCGACAGCAGTGAAGTAAGTGTGAGAGATATACTACACAGTAATAACAAGTAATATTTACCTAAATAAACATTAAAATGCACTGCATACATGTCAAAATGAACATGGCATATATTAGCAAAAATTTTGCCAAAATCTATATGGCTGAACTATAGATTAAGCCCTGAATATCCAACGTACAGCTCCAAGTGGCTCGTTACAAAATGAAATGAACTGTTCTGAATATTCGCCAAGGAATGGGAAAGAGAAGTTTAGCTAAGATAGATGTTTAAGTCTAAATATATGAATATAGACGACTATCTCAGTACAGGTTTTTCTCCCTGACTGCTCCCTTCATTGGTGTGTAAGTGAACCCCCACCAATGTACACACACAACACGTATGCACAATTGGAATTAAAATATAACGACCGAACTATGAGTTACAATACTACAACATTTATTTATTAATCATAATAATAGACATAGGATGATTGTCAATATTAGGATGATGAAATCATATACATATTGATATTGATGACAAACATTACGTAACTTTTACTTGTTACTCGATCTATCTGGATCTGTGGTCCAGATCCACGCTCTTCAGTAGACACACACAAAAGAAACAGCTTGCCGGTATTCTGACGATCCTGTCAGTCCTGACACTCCTAGTCTTCACTCGTCCTTGGGATCTACAACATAGGTGCTCCTTGTGAGAGCTTGAAAGGAAGTCAAGAATGTGTTTATATCTAATTCTACATCAGCGCAATCCTAATTAAAACATATCATAACACAAACATATACAATGACCAGTCTGGCCAAGTTTATCTTCCAGCTCTACTGTGTTCACCATCCTCCTTCTCCCTACTGTCTTTAGTCTGGGACGGGCTTTTCAATTGTCTCACACGCCTGTAATGATTACATTTCTGCCGCCCCATGTCCATGTCGCTAATACAGAAATTCTGTGTCATACAGCCGCTCCGTCCCAAGTTGGTTTAGCAGCTCACAGGATTGGTAATGGTATTATAATAATGCCGGGTCATCCGGGCTTACAAGCCGTGACCAGTAGCTGTGCCAGGTTCCCATGCATTACCGTGGACGCACGCCCACAATACACTGAGAAAGTTTAGCACCATATACCCTATAACAATTGTGGGTAACGTCTGTACCATTACACCTCTGCTTCCAACACAATCATTGGCCAATGTGCCAATGCGCAGACAATAGCATAACACTTCATATTGGTAAGTTTGCATATGACAAATCAATATATCAAACATCCAATACACATAAACATATTTATTAAACTAGACATATTATGATACTTTAACCTCATAGCATAATGCACTAGTTAGTTTGTAAGTATACGAAATGAGACGTATATACACAAAAAAAAATATGTACGAAGCATATTCATAGCATTGTATATGCATATGAAATTACACATACATACATCCAACATATCCGTAAACATTATATTACTTTAAGATAGACATCTAATGATACTCAACATAATAGCATCAGGCATTATTAATGAGTACTAATATTGTATAGCTACAAAATGAGATATACAACAAGTCTAATTGAAGTTACCACACAGACCAGCCATATTTGCTGAGCTGCCCGGTTTAATCACCACTTAGTTACTGCTATTGTAAGAATTAAATAAATAGTCAGTTGACTATATTCTGTACAACAAATGCACACACCAAAAGGCAACTAGGATAGTGTACAAAGAAATGACAAGCATCTATCAAGACACCTAAAAGTATACTTAGACAATGATATGCCTTTCACAAGTTTCTACTTCTCAGAAGAGTAATACATGAAGCACAACGATATTGAACACAGAACTTAGAAAGAACACTCAAGTAACCTACGCCAAAGATGAGTTCTTGCAATAACCTAGATCAGATATAGACTGGAATTCAGTACATACACCTAAAATACTTAGTTACTAAGAAATCTACATTTACTCTCTCTTCTCACCTGTTCGAATATCTGACTTATTCTAAAGGGACCAGGTCTGCATGGGTTTTTATACCTATGCTAGCAGTAGACCCTTATCTCCCAGGAATTCAAGTCATCAATTCTTCCTTTATCTCCCCCTTGCGTTAATTGCAATTAGCACTGGGGCTATTATCTCTCCCTGTGTCAATGTTTTTCACGCCTGGGTGGTTTTATTTCACTCACTAGCCCAGTTCATTGTTGATTCAGCCAGGGTCTACCTGGGCAAGAAGGTGCCAATGTGTCTGTGTGGTGTCATAGCCCGTCTGGGTCATCAGTTTTCCAAGGTGTAGACTAATTTAAATTATCTAGTTGTGTCCATCTCAAGTAGCCCATTTTACTTGCCATCTGCAAGCTTACGTCATGGCTAGAGGCTTTTTGTGAATAATCTTACCTCACGACTAGATAGCCGTGGAGTAGCGTGATTAATTCATTCTTTCTCAATTTGGCCTCTCAAATTTGGAGACCGAGAAAAATATTCTGGGATGTTAAGGCGGCATTTCACGACAGAGCTTCCCCATTAAAGAAAAAAGTTTCTGCCAGAAATCTTTTGTCAACGCACGCCATACATCCCAGAATAATGCCTAAGCACTCTCCGTTCTGTACCTGCCTAAAGGTTTCCAATATTCCTTGTGGCTATGGGTTGTCCTGCATCTGCATAAAGACGTTCCATTTCCATACTCCCAGGATACTTTGGATAGGTCCTTGTACCTGGTTTTCGGCCGGGCTTCCATGCAATAGCTTGGTAAAATCCGGTAATTGTCAGGAGGTTGTAATTTTACCCTTCTGGGAAAGATCACCATCAACGGGATTCTTCGGCGCCTCTGGCCAACGGTCTTAGTCCACTCCCTCACGTGATTTAATCCTTTCAGCCGAGGATGTCTCCGTAGTGAAGTCTCGCATAAGCTGGCCACAGCAAAGCTTGTCTCCGTGATTTTCCTCCGTCCTTTATAGATTTTTAACAGATCCATCAATAGCTTCCTTTTAAAAGGAATAATGTTACACATCATGGTCTCATGATATAAATTCAACTGGCGCTTTCCTCCTTCAAAGTCGGGCGTAACAATCGTCCCTCCTCGGTGTCGCGGTTTCTTCCCCTGATATTCAGTTAATGGGCTGAGTTTCTCTGCATTAGAGTTTCTTGTACAAACCGTGCTAGAAATTGGAAATTTAGTGTGCCAAGTTGTCCTGCCTTGAGAAATAACATAGTTACTCCAGGTCGTTAAAGTGGTGTTACTTTTGAATAAAGTATCCACAAATAGCTGATCTACTCCTATCAAATCGACCTGACTGAAGGGTTGATTGAGTCCTAAGAGAGTTGATTCCAAACCACTCTTGACTTCTGTTACTTCGGGTTCCTGTTGCTGGAATTCCCTGATAACTTCAGCTAATGAGATGATAGGCGTTTCTTCCTCCATCTTGTGCAAAGAATTTTCTTCTTTAGCTACTACAGACAATGTTGCCTTCACAATATCAGAGTCCATATTCTGGCTCCTGGCAATTCCCTGTGTTTCCTGAGTCTCCGAACTGGTATACTGTGAGATAACAACTGGAAATGTTTCCTGGTCTGGATGTTCCTCTCTGGTCGTGCTTTCATGGGCTAAGTCCAGTTGAGGTAAATCCTGTGATGGGCTGGTGTCTACACAATCCATCACACTACGTAAATCATTTGAACTGATGTCTAGTGTTTTTTCCTGAGCTGCAGCCTCAAAGACCACAAAGGGTTCCGGGTCATCCTTCATCCCACTGTCAGTCAAATTTAATCCCACTTCTTCCTCGTCTGAACTGAAGGGAATAATAAAGTCGGTTACCTTTCGATCTCCGACCTCCTTAAAAGATGTCCTCAGGTCATCTTCCTCTTGAGTTTCACCTCTCGTTGAAGTAAAATGAGATTCCTGTGAGTCTTGTACTGGCAAACCGTAGTGCAAACAGTTGTCCTCTGGGTAACTGTTACTAGGTAAATTATCTGAACTGATAATTAGTGACTCTTCCCGCGTTGCAGCAGTGAAATTCACCTGGGATTCTGTTCCTTCCTTCCTCCCTATTTCAGTCAGATGTAATTCCACTTCGTGATTCTGTGACCAGAAGGGAATGTGAGAATCGGCTAGGTCTCCGCCTGCGACCTCATTAAAGGTTGTCTTCAGTTCCTCTTTCTCTCGAGATTCATTTCTCGTAGCAGTCAAGTGGTTTTCCTGAAGGTCCTCTACTGTCAAACGACTATTGCCGTGGTGCAAACAGTTATCACGTTTGTGACTGTTTGAAATGCCCTTGGCACGTTTTTTCTTCCCTCTTTTCCGTTTAGGACTGGGTCGAATGAGAACCTGTAGTTCCCGGTCCACTACCTCTGATTCTGCGGTGGGTGGCAAAGATGTCCCTTCCTTCCTGGTTCGGTGAGCATCCGTATCTCCTACCTTATGTTCCGCTAGAAAGGTTAGCTTCTCCACATTGACTGTTTCCATATGCGTTTTCTCCATCTTTACTCCTTCAGTTTTGCTACGCTCTTGTGCTCCAAAGAACTCATCATTTTCTTTAAACATAATTTCTTCTTCTTGGTCCCACCATTCTAACTCAGCTATGATATATGTTTCCAGTTGCTCCCCCTTTAAGCCTTTTCTTATGCCCCACCCTCTCGCGGACTCTGAGAAATCTGTGCGCGCCTATATGTCCTCTTCGAGATTCCGGTAACGTAAGGCCATAATTGCAAAGGACTATATTCAGGTAAGCTCCTATATATATATCAAAAATCAGATCTAAGCTAGAAAGACAAGAGTTAACTACTGACAGTCTACGCTATCCAATGTGTATAGTTTAGCCTCAGCAGTGAAAGACAACTGAAAATAATATTCAAGTAGTACCTGGCGACAGCAGTGAAGTAAGTGTGAGAGATATACTACACAGTAATAACAAGTAATATTTACCTAAATAAACATTAAAATGCACTGCATACATGTCAAAATGAACATGGCATATATTAGCAAAAATTTTGCCAAAATCTATATGGCTGAACTATAGATTAAGCCCTGAATATCCAACGTACAGCTCCAAGTGGCTCGTTACAAAATGAAATGAACTGTGCTGAATATTCGCCAAGGAATGGGAAAGAGAAGTTTAGCTAAGATAGATGTTTAAGTCTAAATATATGAATATAGACGACTATCTCAGTACAGGTTTTTCTCCCTGACTGCTCCCTTCCTTGGTGTGTAAGTGAACCCCCACCAATGTACACACACAACACGTATGCACAATTGGAATTAAAATATAACGACCGAACTATGAGTTACAATACTACAACATTTATTTATTAATCATAATAATAGACATAGGATGATTGTCAATATTAGGATGATGAAATCATATACATATTGATATTGATGACAAACATTACGTAACTTTTACTTGTTACTCGATCTATCTGGATCTGTGGTCCAGATCCACGCTCTCCAGTAGACACACACAAAAGAAACAGCTTGCCGGTATTCTGACGATCCTGTCAGTCCTGACACTCCTAGTCTTCACTCGTCCTTGGGATCTACAACATAGGTGCTCCTTGTGAGAGCTTGAAAGGAAGTCAAGAATGTGTTATATCTAATTCTACATCAGCGCAATCCTAGTTAAAACATATCATAACACAAACATATACAATGACCAGTCTGGCCAAGTTTATCTTCCAGCTCTACTGTGTTCACCATCCTCCTTCTCCCTACTGTCTTTAGTCTGGGACGGGCTTTTCAATTGTCTCACACGCCTGTAATGATTACATTTCTGCCGCCTCATGTCCATGTCGCTAATACAGAAATTCTGTGTCATACAGCCGCTCCGTCCCAAGTTGGTTTAGCAGCTCACAGGATTGGTAATGGTATTATAATAATGCCGGGTCATCCGGGCTTACAAGCCGTGACCAGTAGCTGTGCCAGGTTCCCATGCATTACCGTGGACGCACGCCCACAATACACTGAGAAAGTTTAGCACCATATACCCTATAACAATTGTGGGTAATGTCTGTACCATTAAACATCTGCTTCCAACACAATCATTGGCCAATGTGCCAATGCGCAGACAATAGCATAACACTTCATATTGGTAAGTTTGCATATGACAAATCAATATATCAAACATCCAATACACATAAACATATTTATTAAACTAGACATATTATGATACTTTAACCTCATAGCATAATGCACTAGTTAGTTTGTAAGTATACGAAATGAGACGTATATACACAAAAAGAATATGTACGAAGCATATTCATAGCATTGTATATGCATATGAAATTACACATACATACATCCAACATATCCGTAAACATTATATTACTTTAAGATAGACATCTAATGATACTCAACATAATAGCATCAGGCATTATTAATGAGTACTAATATTGTATAGCTACAAAATGAGATATACAACAAGTCTAATTGAAGTTACCACACAGACCAGCCATATTTGCTGAGCTGCCCGGTTTAATCACCACTTAGTTACTGCTATTGTAAGAATTAAATAAATAGTCAGTTGACTATATTCTGTACAACAAATGCACACACCAAAAGGCAACTAGGATAGTGTACAAAGAAATGACAAGCATCTACCAAGACACCTAAAAGTATACTTAGACAATTATATGCCTTTCACAAGTTTCTACTTCTCAGAAGAGTAATACATGAAGCACAACGATATTGAACACAGAACTTAGAAAGAACACTCAAGTAACCTACGCCAAAGATGAGTTCTTGCAATAACCTAGATCAGATATAGACTGGAATTCAGTACATACACCTAAAATACTTAGTTACTAAGAAATCTACATTTACTCTCTCTTCTCACCTGTTCGAATGTCTGACTTATTCTAAAGGGACCAGGTCTGCATGGGTTTTTATACCTATGCTAGCAGTAGACCCTTATCTCCCAGGAATTCAAGTCATCAATTCTTCCTTTATCTCCCCCTTGCGTTAATTGCAATTAGCACTGCAATTGGCCATCACACCTTGTTCCTCTCTGTCTGGTACAAAGTCCACAGGCCCAGTGTTAATTGCCTTATCAGCTCTGTTTTCACACATTCCTGAGTCTGCCAGTCAGAGTGGACGGGGCTTGTTTACCGCCCTGGGGCTGTTATCTCTCCCTGTGTCAATGTTTTTCACGCCTGGGTGGTTTTATTTCACTCACTGGCCCAGTTCATTGTTGATTCAGCCAGGGTCTACCTGGGCAAGAAGGTGCCAATGTGTCTGTGTGGTGTCATAGCCCGTCTGGGTCAGCAGTTTTCCAAGGTGTAGACTAATTTAAATTATCTAGTTGTGTCCATCTCAAGTAGCCCATTTTACTTGCCATCTGCAAGCTTACGTCATGGCTAGAGGCTTTTTGTGAATAATCTTACCTCACGACTAGATAGATGTGGAGTAGCGTGATTAATTCATTCTTTCTCAATTTGGGTTCTCAAATTTGGAGACCGAGAAAAATATTCTGGTATGTTAAGGCGGCATTTCACGACATAGTGTGAAAAGCATTCTCTGCTCTATGTCCATTGCAGCCATAGTTTTAAGTGCATTGAGACCCTTTTGAGATCTTGTTACGGCCGCCTCCACATGGTCCTTGAAGGATAGGCTCCTGTCAAATGTTATCCCCAGATACTTTAGTTTGTTCTCTCTGCTGACATTTCTACCATCTATCGCGAGGCTTGGGACATCAGCTCTTATCACAGAAAGACAGGGCAGAGTGTATCAGAGTTAAAACTAACATATGTGACTCCTCGCATCAAAGACATACAAGGGGCGAGGTGTGGTGAATCGGGTGCCAGTCTTCTCTAAGAAGGACGAACATTTCAAGGTCTCAAGTGCACGATACACACGTTACAAATCCTTCAGCCCTTGGAAAACATACAAACCTGACGAAATATGTCGATGCCCGTGTTAACTTTCAAAATTGGAAACCATACTCAAGACAGAATATGTATATCATTCTGGTATATTTATTTGGAGCCTCACGGGTGCTAGAGAGTCCATGCACTGTACTAAGATTTTCCTAGTGGATTCAGTGGCTGGAAAAACTAACGTATGGAGACATCCGAGTGTAAACACATGTTTCCTTTACCAAAACCAAAGCAGTCGGCGCGGCCGACAGGTTAAGAGCGCTCTAACTTTTAAACTTCTAGTGCGATGATGGTGGGGTATGGGGTTCATCCTCTACACAGGTCAGTTGGATTTTAGCCCTGACTTCTCGTTCAGCAAGCAATGATAAACTACTGAACGTAAAGTAGCCTAGAAAATCAACCAGAGCTTGATCGCACGTCCCGCAAAGGACATGGAATTTCCAGAACTAAGCATGGGCGGGTAGATGGGTGGGTACGCGGACACGTCGTCAGTGTATAGCATGTGTTTTTTTTTTTTTTTTAGTAAATCAGCTCAAATGTGTGCCAGGAATTGTCTTGGGAAGTCAAGGCGGTCTGTGTGCTACAGACCACATCACCCACCCTGAGCCAACTGGTCTATGCAATAACATTATATATAGGTCTAGCCGTATGCCTAATGCGCTTTATGGCGTACACATGGGCTCTTTACTTACTTGGCTGTGTTGAGTTGAGTTGTGTTGAGTTGTGTTGTGTTGAGTTGAGTTTTGTCGTGTTGAGTTGTGCCGTGTTGAGTTGTCTCGTGTAGTGTTGAATTGTATTGAGTTGTGTTGTGTCGTCTTGTGTTGAGTTTAGCTGTATTGAGTTGTGATGTGTTGAGTTCAGTTCAGTTGAGTTGTATTGAGTTGATGAGTTGAGTTGTGTTGAGTTGAGTTGTGTTGTGTTGAGTTGAGATTAGTTGAGCTGTGTTGTGTTGTGTTAAGTTGAAATGAATTGAGTTGAGTCAAGAACCGACATCACAGTACTCGGAACATTCCCATACGTGCTCCATCCTCATCTTCAGTTTACATGACTGATGTTTAGCACATTTCTCTCATAATAGAAAAGACACCAGACATACTATCAATGCAGGGTTAGTTCTTCCGTTTCTTCCGTTGTTAAAACTCATCAGTATCATCATCAAGTGCCCTGCCTAGGCGTTCATGTCCCTCCACATATCTCGGTCTTTGGTGTTCTGGATCAACTCTGCTGCTGATATTCCTCCATGTCACCGCCTCAATCCATCCATCATCATTTCTCTTGGTTGGCCCCTGCCTCTTTTCCCCTCGATCTTTCCAGTCGCCACGATGTTCTCCAATGCCGCTCTTCCCATCACATGTCCATGGAAAGCTGTTTTCCTCTTTCTTATTGTTATATATAATGTTCTAGTTTCATTAGCCTCTTTCAGGCAAACGTCGTTAGTTACTTTGGCAGTCCATGAAATTCGCAACATTAGTCTTATGAACCACATTGTCAACCTCAAGATTTATATATTAAGGAACATTCTTTCCGGTTGGCAATCGAACCCTGGTCTACCACGTGAATGACGGGAACACTTAACACTGTGTGTCCACTGATTTCATTGTCTAATCCTGCCTCATATTCCATAAAGTATGAGTTCCATTTCTGCTAAATCTAAATAAAATGCTATGTATGACTTTATGTGTGTTGAAAGTACTGCAGTTCCTGAGACAATTATATATCAACTCTATAGTTTTCTTAGCCGGCTCCATGGCCGAGGGGTTAGCAGCTTTCTCCGCTAACCCCGAATACTCTCGTCACGTGACGCGACGAGAATTAGCAGTGGTTCGAATTGCAAAAGTGACTTATGAGAGTATGGAGCCGGTCGCTCAGAAAGTCGTGGCGTGCTGATGAGCATAATCTAGCCTAGGAATCAACATACAGCTGAAAGATGCTGGTGTTGACCGCAATATCCTGAAACAGGATGGAAACGCGGAAAAAAAAAATTGTTTTCTTAGCCTGCTCTGTTGCTTAGAGGCAGTGAACGTGTTTCACAATACCCCGACAGACCGAGTCGAGGGTTCGAAATCAGCCCCAAACTATCTGGAAGCAGACCGCCTTGCGTTGATTTCGGTGGTATGGGCGTTGGTCGTTTAGAATGCAATGGCAATTTACTGAAGCTAAAATGGAGACGGATTGTATCTGCAGCAAAGAACCTCAATGGCTCGGAACGCTGAAGAAGAAGAAGAAGAAGAAGAAGAAGAAGAAGAAGAAAATGTGTCTAGTAAACCACAAACAGCCCAAACAGTATGGGGTTGATTGAGACTTCCTGTTAAGGACATACAACTAACGTGTCTAGCGTTCTTCAATGTTCACATATTGGAGGATGTTTGCAAGTGTCATTGTCTTGTTCCAGGATCTACTGACATTTCAGTTGGAAAACTTCGACGTTGGCCGTCCTCTTCCTCTCTTCCGGACATTTACCATTGTTCTCTCCAAATTTTCATGAGGTTTCAAGTGACCAACGTATTTCAATTTTCTCTGTTTTAGCGTCTTTATTGTCCAACCTTCTTCAATAATTCAAATCGTATCGTATGATTGCATTTAATCTTTTCTGTACCCAAAGATATTCTTAGAACCCGTCTATAATATTTAAATTCAAAGGCATTTATGCGCTGTTCAGCTTGTTTAGTAAGTGTCAACGTCTCACAGGCGTATGTTGCAATGAGAAAGATGCATGCTTGTAAACATCTACTATGTGTATTTCTATCTCTCCCATTCCATAATTTATTCAGTTGAATTAGTTTCTGAAGAGCAATATATATTCGTCTTTTAATTTCCTTCATTGTGTCACCATTGTTGGTAATCGATTACCCAGATACTCGAAATTTCCCATCACCTCAAATTTTTCCTCATTAATATATATTTATTTCTCCATAGTAGTTTTATCTGCATGCATTTTCTTTCCAGAACGTTGTACTTTTGTTAATTTACTGATATATCGCCACTTATTTTGAATGCATTACTATGATGTGTCTCTTTTTGACTTCCTCTGAGCAGCTCCGTTGTCTCTGTACAGCTACAGTTTAAAATACAGTATGTTAATGTTACATTTTCACTGTTGTCCTTATTTGAATATGCAAACTTGAGTTTTGAAACCATACTGGTATCAACAACTGCTGAATATATGTGTGGATAAAGAACACTTACGGTTAAAAACTCAGTCAATCAATCAATCAATCAATCAATCAGGTGCCTAGTCTCCACAATGAAGATCGGCTGTAATGGATCCCGAACACTGACTGTATCTCGTCCTGACTGTACACTCTGTCAGCTTGATGTTGTCCATTTCTTGATGGTATCTTCCTAATTGCATCGCTGTCTACATCTTTCTCGTTTGCGTTCAATCTTACCCACAAGTATGGTTTTTATAAGAGTAATATGTCTCTTAACGTGACCGAAATATTTGACATGCTTCTTTTAATTGTTTTCATCAATTCTCTTTTCATTCCCAGTTTTTCTAGAACCTCTGTATGTATTCTTTAATTGCTTTTGTTTCCAGGAAATACGACATATTCTTCTGTATTTCCACAACTCCAGAACCTGTATTCGACTTTCTAATTGCTTGTCCATTGGCCAAACTTCCCCGCCATATAGTAGTGTTAAATATACATACCATTTGATCATTCTCATTTTTACTGCATTTGTAATCTCTCTAGATGTTAATAGTGATTTAATGATGTTGAAAGATTTTAGGTCATTCCTATTCTCTTTTTCATATCTGTTTTACTTCTTCTATCATCTGTTAATACATTTCCAAGACAGGAGAAACATGTTATTTATATCTCCTCGTGTACTGTGGTGATTATTTAAGACCTCTCCTTTCCTCCTTTCCGCTGCTAATTATCATAAGTTAACAAAAATTGAGTCAACTTAGGTATGGTGTCTGTGCAGAATTCTAAAAACCTTGTGAACTGCATTTACGACAGGTATCTTCTTCTTCGTTCATCCGGAGTTTTTTTTCCGGATGTGATTGCGTTGTGCCTGTTTACAGCAGAGCTGCGTTCTTGCGCCGTTAGGCCGACACATCCGACTTCTGCGGGCATTTGTTGACCGGGTTAACCTTCCCGGATTTACGACAGGTATCAAAGTGACAGGTAAGACAAATCCCTGAAGACAGATTGTTACCCGCGCAAGAACTAGATAACCGGCAATGTTGTGGTCATCTTATGAGACGAAAGAGTTGGCATATCATGATGGTGATGATCTTAGGTATCTGTCATAAAAACCGTGGATACAAAACGAATTGACAATAATTACTGCAGCAAGTCATTAAAACAATAACTCGAAGATCAAAGAGACACACCTGTATTTAATAGTTATATTACATACTGTAGTAAATATAGTTATATATATTCACGCAACCTACTTCCAATCATGAAATAATATTCTTCCTCTTCTTCGTTCGTCCGGAATGTTTATTTTGCACGTAATTGCGTTGTGCCTGTTTACAGCAGAGCTGCGATATTTGCGCCTTTCGGCCGACATATTCTTCTTCTTCATTTGTTGACCGGATTAACCTTTCCGGGCGAAATAATCAAAGTGGGAGATTTATTTAACAACAATAAGATACATTTATGTTCCTGCTGGCAGAGAGAAAATTCTCATTGTCTGGTGTTCTTTTTCGCTGATAAAATATCAGAAATGATCACCCCATCGACAAAGTAACCTCGCGAGGAAAAGTCCCAATGTTTTAGTATCTGCCAAACTAACGTTTTCTGGTTATAGACTAGTAGTATGAGAACCTGACAATTCGGCGAATAAAACACTTTAGTGGGATTACAAATCGAATCCTCAAAGTTACAATGTCTACAGATACAGTAAGTTTACGAATGGCTAATTTCGTTAAAGGTTTCTAATCTACGCTTATACTTGAGTTGTGTCCATAAACACGTATCTATGAGATTAAAGTCACGAATTTAAAGTATTTTTGGCACACACACACACAACCAGAGATCGCATTAAGAGATATATCGGAGAAAGAGAAAGCAAGCGTGCAAAAGACAGACACAGTTACATATAGCTGGACAACGTCCGTTGCTCATCGTAAAAACACGGGACAGAAGTTCATGGCGACTCATTGCAGTCGCCTTTAAAAACGGAAATGGCGATGTTTGATGGGGATGATCTATTTTGCGAAGTTACTTGTTTGTTACTTGTCATATATACTATGTTGTAGATATATAAGATCCTGAGATGTTCTACATGCTGCATAGAACACATCCTGGCTTGAAATACCAGACTAAGACCCAGGTAACATCACATATATTGAAAATGAACTGCAGAAAGTTGAGCGGTCATCCAACTGGCAACTGCATCACTGTAAAATGTCACGTTATAAGTGCGTCCACACAGACTTCTGGAAATGGTACATATCATCAGTTAGTTCCCATTGTCTCGAAGGTTCGCTCTGCAACCTTAGTACGTCTAGATGATTGAACTGATGAAGATAGTTACAATGATGATGATAACAGTGATTATGATGGCGGCGATGATGATGGGTGGTGGTGCTAGTAGTAATCATGATAATAAGAATAATTATGACAACAACTACGATGATGGGTTAAATACTGTTGCAAGTTGGCACGTTCTCCATGACGTTGCAAATAAAGTTAAAGCAGGTGGCCAGGTACGTTTAAAACATTGAAGCCACATCTCCCGTGGAATCAGTCGATATTCAGAAAGTGCTATTACTTCAGGGACAGAATCACTCTGGAGATGATGTCGACGCACTCGTACATCTGTTCCTCGGTCATGACCAGGGGTGGGGCAAAGCGGATGATGTCACCATGTGTTGGTTTAGCCAGCAGACCGTTGTCGCGCATTTTCAGACAGATGTCCCAAGCATCATGACCTGAAATTAGTCACATGCAATCACATTAACTGTTTATCTCTACTGAACATACGGTACATAGTTTATTTGTTAACGCGAATAAACAATGAGAATTTCTCCAAATGGTTTTATACCAAGCAATCACTAGTATATCATTACGTAGAGAGCATATGCAATATACACGAATACACTAATTGACATAGTAACATCAAGAGAAGGTAGATGGTAGGGATCATTTATGTTAAAACAAATCATGGAACACGCGCAGTCTAATCATGATATAAGGCGTCGGCCAGGATATACAGAGACATGATGGTCCAGGAGTTATGTGAAGAAGTGGATGACAAGAGAGTCTAAATACTGTGCAGTAATCGCAGCAAGGTCAGTGGGTATTTTGAAAGGGGAACAACAGAGGTTCCTGACGTGGAACGATGTATGATACATTGCACCGTTACAGCTCAGCTTCGTTGACAGATCACATTACGATGTCCTATCGCAAGCTGCCAACTGGACAAGTGGGATCAGTCCAATGACCAGGCAATGATATACTCTGTAAAAAGAAGCAGACGCTCAAACGCGTTTTGCCAGCGTGGAGGACAGTTCTTGGGCAAGACCGGCTCACAAGGCGTCACAACAAAGTACTCACTGAGCTGCCAGTCACAGTGGCTGTAGCAAGACGGCAGGTGAACAGGGGGGCCACTGCCAAGGTCGAGCTCATTTACTTTCATAAAGCTGGACAGAGACTGGAGGTTAGAGTCGCCTGCTCTGTAAACATACCGTCCATCTTCAACGGCGCCGAAGACTGAAAGGTGGCGGTAGACCTAAGAGACCATGGCAGATAGCCTGAAGTCCTCCAGAGGTGTCAGAAATGTTTCGTGCACTTCTCGGCTACTCAACAGTTAGCGGTGATCGAACTAACTGTCGTGTCCGAATCGAAAATCGAGGAGCAGCATATCTTCATAATGAAAAAGTACAATGACATGGTCGCCAGTCTGAGACAGACCGGGTACACTGCCAGGCTATTCGCCAAAGATTTAGGCGCAAGACGTCTGGTTTCAAAGTCCGCATACGGTGTGCTTCAGTGGCTGGACCTAAAGAGACAATCGAGAACTCGGGCCCGGCGAAGGTGAGGAGATGGCATCTCTTTTTGGCCATGGAACAGTTGGAATACGAATGGGACAAATCAATACGATGAGCAGTAAGATGGCCCATGTCTCTGCTAGCAAAGGAAAATCTAACATGTCACTCACTCTAGCAAGAACGAACCAATTTCTTTACCAAGACGGAAATAATCTTTACTGCCTCGTTCTGACCCAATAGCCACCCTGTCTTTTAAGAAGTGAAGAACAATGCACTAGTGCCAGGGAAGCAGCGGAATGGTCACCAGACCACAGTGGAGCGATCACTAGGATGGAGGAATGTGGTCCAAGCGATGACATCCGTAACTGGCGGTGGAACAAAAGTCTGTATGTGTCAACAGAGAAAATGTTGGGGGGGGGGGGGGCAAGATGAACTAGCTCAGAAGAACAACTGGCTTCCTCTGGGCGCGAGCAGGCCGTGACAGGGTCAAAACGGTCGGGTGAAAGGAGCTGGCTTTCCCAGGTCACATGAAAGATGCCGGGGTAAGGAGGCAGATGATGATGCACAGGGTGTACAGTGCTCGCCTCTCAGATGACGGGGTGAGGGTGGATGGGCACATACAGCGATATCAGTATGGAATAACTGCGGAAAACGATTAACTCGTCTCGAAGCTGGCAGTCAGGCGCGAATGCACGATAGGAGAAACATCTGGGAATTATGACACGGTTGAAGCTCTTCTTTTCCCCCCCCCCCCTCCCACCCCACCCCAACCATAGTCTCTAAAAGTTAAAAAAAAGGCTCAAACATTCGCCGAAAGACGACCGCTTCTTATGATCGGAAACCTCCTTATACTATCACTACAAGCCATGCGTTCAATAATTCAGTACACTGTGTACAGCTGGGGAATACAAGTCACGAACTCAGTCAGCTTCCACGCAGTGTGCCAACTCAGATTGTTATTTCATCTAGACACAAACCTGGCCTTTATCAAAGAGCTGAAAACGCACCACGATGTGTGAGGCCAAATATCCTAACCCATTTGTCAAGTCCTTTTCAATGTCCTTTAACATATACAATATTGTTCTAGGGGTATGTACTTCGGACAAGCAGTTTAGACGCTGATGCAAGCCCCTAATTACAATGGCAAATCATCTGTTAGCGGACGCAAAGTTGGTAGGGAATCGTGCTAATAATATCATGAGCACTATCGGCTTCGGAATAAATAAAGTCATATAACAAATCACCAGTCTGTCTAAAAGAAAATAACAATGACGTCCCTTGAGAACGTCAGATATTAAGACCAAGGTCATCACAAACACGACTGCTACAAGCACAAACAACTGCAGACGTTAAAATACTCACTGCTGTCGATGACGATAGCATCAAGAAGACCTTTGCCACGGACGACCTTCACGATGTCCTTGGGCAGGTTGCTCAACTCTCGGCGCAGAATGAGGCCCAGTTTCTGTGCATTGTCTGCCAGTTTCTCCTCTTCCAACACCTAATGAATGCATAATCAGTTAGTCCATGAACTATATTTAAATACGTATGATTTATTTGTAATGAACAAGCCGGAAAACTAAACTAACTTTAGGTAACTTTAGAGCAGTGGTTCTCAACCGGTGGGGATTCCCACTCCCCCACACATGTTAGGGGAATTTTAGGGTTTCCAAGGGGGAATTAAGATTATTTCAAGAATGCGTTAACAAAAGAACCGATTACTTGATATTGTTTTTACCTTCATACTTTACGGTTCTGTACTTCTCACCCTTCTGAAATTCTTTTTATAACGTAAGTAGACCCACAACTCACGTTTTATGTAGACGTCTAGACTTGTATGTGTTATTAAATTCAGCTTCCATTTTTGCGTATATTGTGTAGGGCCGAGGGGGTGGGGTGGGGGGATTTATAGAGAGGAAATACGAAAGGAAGAAATGGCATTCTGAACATATGGTGAAGGGGTGCAAAGGCCAAAAATGTTTGAGAACCACTGCTTTAGAGACATGATCCCCCCGTCGTTGATGCCATCGCTTGCTTGCTTGTGTTCGTTGGCTTGAGCTCCAACGCGAAGTCCTGTATGTCGGATGAAGGCATCCTGTTGTCCAACATCAGTGTGATGTCATACAGGACCTGAGGTTTGCGTGAGTATCCGTTGTCCCATGTCTGGCTTATTGGTGTGCAGACTGGTGGTTCCTCGCCGTACAGGCAGACACTCTCCGACTTCGGAGGAATCGGCGATCCTACTGACTTTAGCCAGGACCCCGAAGGGACCTGTTACCCAGGACGCTCGACGAGGACGCGTCAATAGGTCTTGGCCAGTATATAACCCAGCCCTGGTGCCTTGGAAACACCTCTGCGTCCTGTTGATGCCATCATCTCTATGACTGTGCTCCATTATATGTCTGAAAGAACTATTACACATTCATTGTCAATGTGTTGCACTAACATATTAATGTAAACCACGTTGCGATGATTATGTGTAAATTGCGAGAGGTTTATATGTGATTTTAAAGACGAGAGGACCGACTTCATTGCACCGGGTTTTAATCCCATATGGCGCGGTCTCTTTCTGCAGGGCGACCAATCGACACCTTCGCTCAAAGCACGGACTTTGTAGCTCCAGCGACGACAACTACAGGTCTCTGAGAAATCTGCACTCGTGGACCGAATAGCGATCTTCGGAGCGCGAAGCAGATAGCTTAACCCCCCCCCCCCCACCCACACACACACCCACCCCCACTCACCCATGCACGCACGCACGCACACACACACGCACGCACGCACGCACACACGCACGCACGCACGCACACACACCACGACCATATACACACACCACGACCATATACACACAACCACATACACACGCACGCACGCACTCACGCATGCGCGCATGGACGGATAGAACGAGCAATGACGATATCTTGAAAGAGGACTGGTTACTCGAATAAGTAGAAGACAGTCCGCATTCTTTGGCATGT